>JH720316.1:409062-449805 GCA_000231825.2 Tetrahymena elliotti 4EA
GAATTTTTTAAAAAGAACTTTATTTGTATGAGTATATTGATTGAAATTCATGAAATAAAAATTTTATTTTGAATTAATTTTTTTTAATTTGATAAAATTCAAAAATCTATTAATTTAGTAAAAACTTGAATTTTCTTCTTTTTATTGATTCTAAATTAATTAAATGAGTTATTTAATATTAAATATTGAAAACGATTTAAGATTTAAAATAGTTTAATTCAAAATTATAAATTAATTTAAGTTTGTTTTTATTCGCTTGATTAGATAAATTTTTTAGTAAATAAATAAATTTATGAAAGTTAAATAAATACTCCTCTGTGTAGGGTGGATAGTAAATAGGTCCATTAGTAGATAATTTGAAAGGATCCATACTCCAAGATTTTTCGTCATCACCTTAAGATTAAGAGTAAAGTCTCCATTTGTAATATTAATGTTCATAACAATTATTCTTACATATTTAAATGATATTTAGATATTTTAATAAGGTTTTATTGATAAAATTACAATGAAAACAAATGCAAATTCTTTATTTTTCTTTTCAGATTCTTTGAGCTTTTCTTCAAACCAGAAACCTTCCTGTTTTTTAAATGTATTTGAGATTGATGATAGAATATAAAAGTTATAATTACTTGTATAACATATTTGGCTGTTTTATCAACAAGTTTTCTTATAAAATCATTTTAGGGAGGCTCAATATGAATGATCTTCTCTTCTCCCTATTCGAGATATTGGAAGACTGAGATTTTACTTAGTTGTTCATTAAATCTAGTATTTGAATCTGCCTCAAAATTTGATGTTCTTTAATATGATTTGAATATTTGGTTAATCATTTGAATTAAATATTAAATTCAAAATAAAACTGTTGGTATTGATGAGATAGCATCTAATTTTATAAATTTTAATTTAATATTTTTAAATTATTCAAAGTGCTTTTTTTTCTTAAATATTTTACCTTGTAAAGATCTCCTAGCTCACTCTCAGGTTCATAGCCATATCTAAATTATAAAATCAAAGCTGTTTTTAACAAGCAAACAAAAATATTATAAAATCAACTTACCTCACAGTGAATTTGCATTGAGGATTTTATGAAAGCACTCCTTCCATAGCAGCTTTAGCAGATGATAATTCTTCATAAGAAACATAAGCTATAATTTCTGCATCCTTTTTATTATTTTTTATTTTATTTGAGTTAAAAATGATAGGTTTTCTATTAAACTTTTATTCATAAATTTTCTTTAGTGAGTTTATGAAGTTCTAATTGAGTTTTTTTTAGGGGAATGTAAAGTTTCGATTTGCTCAAAAATAATAGGAAGAATTAATGATCTGATAGTATTAAAGACAGATAAATTACCAGTTAATCAGGAAAATAAATTGCTCTTCTTTTAATTAGCTTGATTTTTCCATAGTTTTAAAATATTTAAAAGAGATATGACTCATCTTCTTCTAATTCCAGATTTTCTTTTTTTAGAAAGAAATTTATTAAAAGTTATTAAAATTAAATAATAATTTTAGTATTTACATAAACACAAGGTAGGGATACTTTTATCTGTAAAGACATGGGATTAATATCTTTTAACATTGTCTATAGGGTCATATGCAGACTCTTTAAAGAGATCTCTTTTTTCCATTTCTTTGACGATTGTAACTTCTAGACATAATTATTTCATAAATTAGTCTTCAAAATAATTGAAAAGATAATTTACTTTAGTCAGTTTTGGTAGAAGGTTTAGTTTTCGTAGAAAAGACCATTGGATTTTACTATTTATTGAATAATAGATTTAAAATGAGTTGAAGATTTATAGAGAGATCTTATTAATTGTAATTGAATTTGCAAATTATTTGTTGATTACATTCTTGTTTTTGAGATGAGAAAAGAATTCATCTACTTAGTTCTTTGTCTTTTCATCTACAATTATCAAATATTTAACAAAAGTGAATTAATTTACTAATAGACTTATTAGTTAGTAGGTTTAGAATGAAATATTTTTTTTACTTTTTTTCATACTCATGCTCATATTTTCATATTTAAGATAGGGATTGAGCTCCTCTTCGTCGACCATATTAGGTTCTCCATTATCGGCTTATATTTATTGCTGCTTTAAAATTTTAATGTTGCGTTGAAGTTTTGATTGATTGATTCACAAGCAAATTGCTTAGGATAAGAATTGTTTATTTATTTATTTATTGATAAATGTATGAAATTAAAATTGGCAAATAAGAAACAAGCATTAGCTTTTTTAATTTTCTCTAATGCTAAATTGCCATCTTTAATCAATTGCTATTAATAAAAAGTTAATATTTTTTTAAACTTTCTACAGTGTTTGGTGTATAAAAAGACCCTTTTTCAATATTATCTGTGACTTTGTTCTAATAATTAATAAAATAATCTTAACAAGCTGCCAGTAAATAAGTGCTTCTATTGATTTCTATAATAGATATCCATTTAAAAATAATTACATCTGATCCTTGAACTCCTCCCCTAACAAAAAGTGGTGGCTACTAACCTTTAGGTTTAAAATCAGTCTCATCAGAACCGAATTCTCTTTCATAGCTTTCTAATATTTTTTTTGTCTCCATATCAAACTATTTATACAAATTAATGTCAATAAAGACTTCAAACTCATAAGTAGCTTGTATTTTTTTATGATATTTCTAATTTCTACTTTAGCTTATGCTGGTTTTCCACCAGGGACAACACATGTTTGCTTCATCTATGCCTAAATTGTTGAAATATGTATCTTTATTCTAAATTTTAAAGGTTATATATAGTTCACTTTAAACTAAAAAATCTTAAAAACTTGCGAATTTATCAAAGAAATTTTATTATTACTAATTAGAAAATGTCAAAACATTTTGATTAAAAAATTAAATCTAAATAAAAAAATAATTTTTCTAAATTAGAAATAATTGTTCTAAATTAGAAATAATTTATCTAATTTTTTATTTAATTTTATTTTAGAATTTGAAAAAGAAGATATTTTAGATGAATTTAACTTAAATTATATATTTATTTTATTCCAATCAGAGCAATATAAAATATATCTTTTCATTTAAATAAAAACATTGTAAAATTTATGAAGAAAATCTTTTAGAATATTTAACTTAGCTAAAAAGAAATGAGTCTAATCTGGTAAACAATGATTAATTGCTTGCTTTATATACTTTTAATTCTAAAGAGACTAGACAGTATATTTTTTGTTAATTTGTTTTTTTTTTAAATATTTTTTGATTTTATACAAAATTAAGGTAAACAAACAAATGCATTTATTCAGAACATGCATTCAATTTTTGTTGTGTTTAAAAGTTTATGAGGTTTGGTAAAATTTAAAAATAAGAATTAATTTAAAGGCAAATAATTTTAATTTTTGACGAATTTAAAAAATAGATAGAATAAAAATACATTTTAATCTCTATGTTAGAATGAAAGATAAAAAATAACAATATTAAGATTGTTTTCAACAACCAAAAAATTTTCTTAATCGATTACAAATTCTTTTAGTTTTTGATTGACTTTTGTTTGGATGAATTAAGATCATATTTGCACTTTGTATATTTTAATTAAAACTTTCTATTTCTGATTATCTAAGAATCCCTTTTTTTTCACAGTAAATATCTTTAATTAAATTTTTAATGGGTGGTTTTATATTTAATCCTTCTTTAGCAGATACTTCGTAGAACTACCATTTATAGTTATCAGCTTTTTCCTTCCCTTTTTAACTGCTTATACATGTAGATATATAATTTCTTGCATCTATTTTATTTGCAATTAAAATACATTTACAATTGGTCCAATCCTACTTTATTTGAGAGATTTAAGCTACCCATAGATCAATTTCTTTGAGTGATTCAGCATCCAAGATATCATAAACAAATATAAATCCATCTGCTTATCTTATACTTTATTTAGTGAGATCTACAGCTCTGTGACAACCTGGTAAATCATTAAAGACTGCAACAACTTATTCACCATTTACTATTTCTCTATTCTAGAGTATTTACATCTATACTGTTGTTAATTAGTTATTTGTAAAATGTTATTCTAAATAATATTTAATAATAGATGTTTTTCCTACTGAAATATTCCCGCATATCATAATATTTATTTTCATTTTAGAAGAGGAGGAGGAGGAGGATTAAATCATTTTAAAATATTTAAAACAGAGTCTTTTTAATAAATCAATAAATCTTTTTGTTTATTTACTTATTTTACTAATTAATATTTACAAATTAATTATAGGAGATAATACTAATAATTATTATTAATAGTATTTTACAGTATTGAATTTAGATTATAAAAAAAATAAATTAATAAATCAATCAATTGCGCAAATATAATAAATAGCAAGTAAAAAAGTAACATATAAGAGAAAAATGAAATAATTAGTTAGACTCTTTAATTTTTGCAAAGAAATAAATTTATTTTACAGATAAAACAATTTGATAAAATTTTGTTAATTATATGATTCATACTTATTTTAATACTTTAATATATATTCAATTATAATCATTAAATAATCTAATTGATGTTTCTCAGAAACTATTTTTAGCTTATTTGGTGATGTTTTTTATTATAGAAGGTAATTCTATTATTAAATAAATTTTGAAATAACCTTTAATTCTAGCAAAAAGAGAGAGTAAAATATGTCTTGATATTCTCTTTTATGTTTTTTTTTATTTTTTTTAAATGTTAATTAAATTGGTTGTTCAACTTTAGTTTATTTCTTTCATTTATTCAGCTGTTAAAATTTAATTGTTACTATTATCTTTGACTAAACTTATGTTATGGTCCACATTTGAAATTGTATCAGTTCTATTAAATGTTTCTCTAATAGATCTTTCTGTATTATCAAGAAAAGCACTTTCTTTATGAATGATCATTTGCTTGAGTTCATCATTCATATCGACTGAGAGCTACCCATTAATTTAATTTTTCATGGCATTATTCTGTATTAAAATCATAAATTAACTTTATTCATATTCAATTAATTAATTTAATTTACTGAAATTTTGTTCTTATTTACAATGATGACTTCTTCTAACTCAGATTCTTAATTTTCATTTATAAATCTATATATAAAATTATTTACATTTAAATTAATCTCATATTTAAATTATATTTTTTACTTCAAAGCAGCTTTTATAAATGCTTCAGCACTCAAATTTTTAGGTATTTATTACAAACTTACATTTTAGTCTGTGAAAACTATTTTTTTCAAGCTAAGCTCATTAGCAATTTTAAATCTTTTATACCACAAATTAAATTAATTGAAAATTAAAAATTAAATCTATCTTACGAATTATAATAAGCCTGTATGCAATAATATAACTCATTCTTTGCTCCCTTTTTTTAAAATAAATTAGTTTTTATTTAAATATATCAAAAAAATAGTTCCAAATAACCTAAAATGAAATTCAATTAGTCATACTATAAATTTATTCATCAAGTAAGAAAAAAATAATCAAATAAGTAGTAAAATAAAATGAATTTAAAAGAAGGGGGAGGAGGGGTTATGTATTGTCTTAATTTATCATTTTAATGAAAATTGTTAATCTTAAAAAACTTTTTTCTTTGATATGCTTAGTAAATTTTTATTTTTGTACCTCCCTGATTAATAGAAATCTGTAATTTAATTGAAGTATTTGATGATAGTAATAGTTGATATATTCAGATTTAACAATTAGCAGATTATATTTAAAAGCTAAGATTTGAAAATAATTTAAAATATTATTGACTTGGATGGTTATTTTGATAGAATAATAGAGATAAATGTAATAATTACATCTTATCCTCCTTACCAAGATGGTAGACAGCAGTGAATAATATATTTTATATTGGATAATTTGGCTTCAGTGTAGCTAGCTTCTCCAGGACTTACTATTAAATAAAAATGTTGATGAACATTTTATAATTTCGTGTAAATTATTTTAAAGTTTGCTTGTATGGTTTGTTTATTGATTAATATACTTTAACTCTCATAATTTTCATTTTAAAAGAAGAAAGAGTTTAATTTAACCAAGATTTTTAATGTAATCTTTGTATTGTAATTAAAGATTGCAAAAGTAACAAAAAATTCATTCATACATGGTTCTTTTATATGGAGTTAGTTAATGTATTCCTTTCTATATTTTAAAAAAGTATAATAAGATCAATTTTAATCCATAATTGCTAATTACTTCATGCTTGATAGTAGAGAATGGTTTTCAATTTAGTAAGGGTTTTCAGTGGCATTAACTTTTATTATAAGTAGAAATTAATAAATGACTTTTACAATTTATGAAATAATTTGAATAAATAAATAAGTATTTATGTCTGTAATTGCTATGTCATGTAATATTCCACTAATTATCTTTTTTCAATACTTATGTCTGCTTAGGATTTAAGTGAATTATTATAAATCTTTAAAAGTTTTACTTAAAGCATCAGCTTCGTATTTAATTGCGTTGCCATCATATAACTTAAATATCACCTACTAATATTTTTTTTATGTAATCAAGGTACAAATTTCTGGCACAGGAGGATTTTCTATCTTCTCTTGTTTCTAAACTTAAGTTTTTGATTCGCATACTAATAATAATGAAATAATATTTATCAATAGTGTAATTCTCTTTATCGTGAAGCTCATGACTGAAAAGAAATAAATAACAAAATTCATTTAATGATTTCACGAAATCATCTCTGAAATAAAATTGTCAAACTAAAATGAATGTCGCCATGGCAAGATTATCAATAATTTTACAATTTCCCATAATCAAACTTGTTCTTTTGAATCTGAAATTTTATACTCTTTGCTTTAATTTTGTATTGCTATAACTCTTAGTGAGAAATCTATTGTTATCTATGTTGATTCTTATCTTGCTTGATTGGATGGGTTTGTTATCTATTTTTTTAATTGTTTATTGTTGATATTATTTTCAAAATCTTATGTAGATATTAAGTCTTCAAACAAATATTAATTTTTTTCTTAGGCTCACTAAATGATTTATAAACTCTTTTGTTTGTTTGAGTACAAAATTTTTTGATTACTTCAAGATCATTATATTTCATTTATTTAATTACTAATTGCAACACTCTTTGATTTACTTATTTTATGAATTTCCATGTTTTGTCTTTTTATGTGTCCATATACTTTTTTTTATCAAATGACCAATTTGTATTAAGTAAATTTCCTTATCTAAGTAATTCAATTATATTGAATCCTTTTAACTTAACTTTTTGTTTCAAAAAGACCTTTATATTTTAATAAAGCTTCTTGTCTTATTTCTTATCTCCAGATTTAGATTTTTATTCGCTCAACAACTGTAACTTTTAATCAAATTATTTCTAAGTATTTCTAACTTGAATGTACTTTCCAATCTATTTAATTAAAATTTACGAGTAGTTTACCTTAGCTATTAATCCATCTAATATACATTTCATTCTTCATCCAAAAGTATGGATTTTCTAAATAAATACTTCTCTTAACAATTTTTCAAGCAAATTGAAAGATTTCAGCCTCAAATTATTCAATAGCAAATTCATCATAGTTCCTTAGAATTTTTAGAAGTAGATAGGAAATATGTAATAAAAAAGGTTTTGATTAAGGTTGTTTGATAAATATTTAATGCAAATAAATTAAAAAAAGAAATTGTTTGTTTTTTCAATTCTTTTATAATATTTCCCATTTAATAATTAGTAAAAGATTATATTTAACTATCAAAAAGTGCATTTTAGATGAATTCTTCTAATAAATCTAAAATCCACTAAAAAATCTTTTACTTTCAAAGCAAGCTAAATACTTAAAAGATAATTATCACCACATTTTTTTGATTTAATATTTTCTTTACATTTTAAATCTTGCTTGCTCTATTTTATTGTTAAAAGCTTACTTAAGTATATAATATTTTTAAATTAATTTATTATTCAATCTAAAAATTCTTTTAATTAATATTAATCTTCACAATTTTTTACTCTTTTAAAACACCGTTAAATTTTTATCTTGAAAGTAAAATAAATAATTTTTAAATATGTTTTTTCATAAGAAGCATTTTTATTTGTTAAAATAAAAAAATAGAGCATCTAAAAATAAAAATATTTCATTAACAATATATCTGATAAATAGATTAATTCATAAGTTAATTTTTTGGAAACAGAAAAATCATTTTAAGAAATTTGAATTTATTTTTTTTTAGAAAAATTATTTTGTTTGATTTTTCAATGAAATTTTTAGAATAAAAAAAGAAATTTGAGATGGATTTGCAAATAGAAAAATTATTTTGATTAATTTGCTTTTTGATTTTAATTAGACACTATTTTTTGATCAATTTATTGGTAGTGTATATATATAAAGATTGATAGAGATAGCTTGTAATTAATATTGATAATTGTTTTTATTAATATAATATTAAAATTTTTTAGCTATTGTTAGAGTGAAAAACAAAAATTTCAATTTCATAAAGAAGATATTATTGATTGGTTATAGTAAAAAATGAGTGATGATGATTCGAATGAGCTGAATTTTGATGAAGAAGATGTTCCAAAATCTAGGAGACAAACATCTGTGGAATAATATGATAATCGTGGTTTTTAGTCAGATAGTGATAGCGGACATAAAGAGTAATCAAAACAATAAAAAAGCTCTGCTCCAGCAAAGCACAATTCAGATGATTCTGATGATGATCATAGTTAGCTTTCTGATATATTTGATGAAGATGATAGCGATGACGATTTGAGTAAAAAAAAGGTTAATTAAGCTCCATAAATATAGAAGACTATTGTAAAAAGTAAATAAATTGAAGAAAAAAGAGTAAAAGAACGCTCTTAAATAAGACCAAAGCCAGACAATACTGCAGAAAGAAGAAAGCAAGAAGCATAAAAAAGAAATTAAAACTCAGCAACTAAAAAAAAATCAAATAGTGGCAGTAATAGTAATAATAATAATAATCATCATCATCATCATCATAATTAACAAAGCTCAAATAAGAATGAAGTAGCAAGCATTACTTAAAATGTAGTAATTGATTAAGTTACTAATTAGAGAGTAACAGAGTAGCAAAAAAATGTTTAATAAGGATATGAAAATAAATAAGCACTGACTGAACTTACTCGTAAAATTCTTTAAACTGCTGAATTACGTAATTTCCACAACTGGATCAAGAGTGTCATTATTAAAAAGTATTCTGATGAAATGAAGCAATATATAAAGAAAAAAGAAGATCTTCGTAGTGAAGCCGGTTAACTTTTTGTTATGGAAATAGCTTGTGGTTAGGGTGGTGATTTGAAAAAGTGGCTTCATGCTGATATTGGACTTTATGTTGGTGTTGATATATCTTTTAATTCTTTGAAAGAAGCATCTCGTAGAACTAAAGATGTGATGGAAAAGTTACCACCTCATCACAGTTATAAAAGATTTAGATATGGATTCTATTAAAAAGATGGCTCAGCTTCAAGTGAAGATTTTTGGAAACATATTCATGATAAAGATAAAGAATAGGATAAATCAAAAAGATTTTTCTTTGATATTGTTAGTTGTTAAATGGCTATGCATTACATGTTTGGTAGTGAGCAGCATGCTAGAAATTTCTTCTCAAATGCAACTTAGAGACTTAATGACTAGGGCTATTTGTTAGTCACATGTTCTGATTCAAATGCTATTGTTAAGAAAATGCGTTCAAGAGGTTAATTTGATTCAGCTTAAAATAAGTACATCTTTGGAAATAAATATTTCTCTATGGCATTTGAAAACTTAAATTTCCCTGAAGGAAAACCATATGGTTTAAAATATGAGTTTTATCTCCAAGATGCAGTTGGTGAAATAGATTAAGAAACTGGCTAAATTAAATACACTCCAGAATACTTAGTTGAATTGAATAATCTTAGCAAATTAGCCATGGAATATTCTCTCGTTATCAAAGAAAACCTCAATTTCATTGAGTTCTATAAAAATTATAGAATGAAATTTGGAAATCTTTTCAGTAAAATGGGTTTAGATAAGTTCAGTGAAGATCATCCTTCAATTGATCCAGAACTTTGGGAAATCTCCCATTGCTACAGAGTTATTGTCTTCTAAAAAATTGATTTAAATAACTAAAATAATAAAAAATACTCATTCATACGCAATCCAAACATAAAGCAGCTTTCATAGGACCCCATACCTATTAACTATGTTCCTGTTGCTCCCGAAAAACGTCCTCCAAGACATTGAAATTCTAAACACTCAAATTAAACCATATAACATAAACATGCACAGCACATAAAATTTTTATTTTCTTAAATTATAAATTACTCATTCTTTGTATATTCTTTATTAAATCAGCCATAAATTATCCATAAAAGACACACATATAATATCTTTTTAAAATTTTTATTTTTAACTTAATAATAAAATACTTTTGTAATCTATTCATTAAAATTTAAATAAATTTTCAACTAAAATTGAATGATAAAATAATAAATTGAGTTAATCTTTTTAGAAAAATAAAAGATAAAAATTGCTTTTATTTATTATTAGTTTTTTAATCATTATTTTCTTAGATAAATTCTTTATTCCTTTTTGAAAAATCAAATAAATTAAAAATATTAGACATATATTAAGAGTAAAGCTACTGAAGCAACAAGATAAACTAATAGGAAAAATAATAATTTCATGAACTTAATAAGTAACTCTTATCGATTTTATTAACTACTATTATGATTTTCTTTTGTGAATTCAATTCTTTTCAAAAATAAAATAGCATTCATAAAATTGTGTACTTATTTTGTTTAATACAATATATACTATGATTTAAATTTATTAACATATATTTATGTATCTTTATTTACAAAAAATTTTTGAATAAATGGAAATAAGCCTAAAATATTAATTTTAGTTTAAATAGTAATTAAATCAGAAAATCTGATAGATTTTTAATCTAACATGATTACACAAACAGCTAGCTAGTTTTTTGTTCTTTTGATTTTTTGTTTGTTAAGTCTAGTTTACTCAATAAGTATTTACAAATGTGTATTTAAAGTAAAGTAAAGTATAAAAAAGTAAGGTAATTTAAAAAGTAATAGATAGAATTCAGACATTAAAACTTAAATTATTTTGATTATTGTTTTTGTTAGTTGATGACACATCTCCTGGTTAATAAAATGTGATAGTGTGATTTAAACTTTATCTTCCACTATTAAAAGCTGGTCCTAAATCTACTCCTTCAGTTTGAACAGCTCCTGCATAGTCTTTAAAAGTACCTTCAGGTTTAGGAAACAAATTTCTTTTTCTTGGAGAAGATTTTCCAAAATTAACAGTGTAAGGTCTTTTTACTCCTGATTATTTGAAGTAGGCTCTTTCTTTCATTGGGTAATCAAGTCTTACACTTGCATTTAAGACTTCATTATTCTTCAAATTCGAATATAAATTTTAATTTTCTATTTCATGTTTTGTAATTGGTATGTTATTAACAGGCTTTAAATTCAATTAAACATTTCCTTTATTATGATGATCATTAGACAATAACCTATCATAATTTACCTTTTTTTATACAAATTAAATTAATTGAAATTAATCCAAAATGACTTATTAATAATTTTACTTTATGAATGTCGTAGGAGGGAGCATTATCTTTAGGCTCAAATACTCTACGTTGTGTGTATGAAGTAAAAGGATGTGCTTTTTCTTATTTTACAGGGAGTAGCTAAAAATTATTAAATCTTATTTCATCTTAAGAAATTGGTCTTTTTACAGTGCTTGGTCTATCAGTTTATTTATCTAATTTAACATGAAAACCTCTTTTGTTTGTTTAACCATAAAAAGAATCTTTTGTATTCATCATTTCTGCATATGCTAGTGTTTGTCCATCAGTAACAGCAGCTATTTTAGTTTGTTTGGTTTAAGTCAATGTTGGTTTTTCATTTGAATATTAGTTTGAAGCATTTAATAAATTGCTTGAAGGCAAATTACTATTTGGAATTTATTTTGGTTCTTATGTCGACCTTCTTTTTTAAATAGATAATCTTTACAATTATTGTTGCTATACACCTATTCCACTATCACTATTTTAGTTTTAGAAGGATGTTGCAAAATTATGACTTGTATTTGCTGGTGAAATGCTGTTTCTTTTTGCAAGCTAAGACATATTTGTATTTAGTTAATTTGAAGGAGAGTTAGCTTCAGTAGCTGAAGAGTAATTTTATTAATTATATTTTTATCTCAAAGCTTTTTAAACATAATATGACTTAGGTTGCAAATGAAATTTTGGCCCTTTTTCTTCTCCCTCTTTTAAGTTAAACATATGAGAATGTAATTTAGATGGTCTCTTTTTCATTTATGCATTTTTATTAGCTTCACTATGATTTGAAGAATTCTAATTCAAATGATTATGTATATCAGAAGAATGAGTATTTTAATCTGTAGATGTTTTAGTTTCAAATTCTTTTTCTTTTTTGTATTCATATTCTTGCTTATCTCTTTGTTGTTCTAATTATACTCTAGTTTCTAATTCTTGTACATCTTTGAGTAATGAATTTTTCTTACATATTGGAACCATATCACTACTTGTTGTTTCGGTTTTTTGAGGTAAATTATCAATCATTCTCTCATAAGCTGCCTTCGACATAGAAAAAGCTGGTGCTTTCTCTGATATTAGATCATATTTTGGTTAATACTTTATTTCAGAAAGATTTTCTCTATGGAAAAAATGATAAAAACCAGGAGTTTTAGAACGCTCAACAGACCTAAAAACTGCTGTTCCCAATGAAGTAGTTCTTGGTCTATCAAATTAAAATCCTTAACTACTCATATAGGTTTAATTTAATAAATTTTTGTTGTCCTTAACTCCAACGGTTCCCCCAAAAGATACATTTAACGTTGTGTTTTAATTTTTTTATGAAGAAAAAAATGGATTTTTCTTAGCTGACTGATTGACAAAAGAAACTGTCTTAGCATTGATAGTGGATCCAGGAACACTTGTTGAAAGAAAATTATTTAATTTAGAGGAAGTTGCATGCTTTTTATTGTGTTAAGAATTATCTACCAATTCACCATTCTCTCTTTACTTTCTTTATTTCTATTTTTGCTTTTGCATAAAAACATTTGACTCCAAATACTTTCCATAATTAGAGTATGTCACATCGAACACAGAAATATTAAGCATGTATGCAGTTTGTTTCTTCTTTTTTTATTTTGTTTGGCTATTTGCTAATTTATATTCTCACAATTTTGCTTACAAAAGAGAGCTGTTTGATTGCTTCAATGTATATATTAAGAATGTAAAATTCACTTGCAAATTATTATCCTAATTTTTTATTACAGAATTAATCAATCAATTTATTAAATTTTAGTTGAGATATTTCAATCAATAAACGATTTTGCAGTATCAGATTCATTCATTCATTTATTTTATTAATTAATATCATTCCTACCTACCTACCATTATTAAAATTTATGTGAATAAAAATTACTTTCTTTTTTCTGCTTTAATCCATATCAACTATTATGATGATTATTTTTATTATTACAATTAGTCATTTCTTAAATTTAACCAGATTCATTAGTAATCATTGGTAAATAATTAGGTTTTACATTTATTTTTTTAACATTCCTTTTTATTAAAAGAATGGTTGCTATTTAATTTTCAGTTAGCCTTTCATCCATTATATATACTTTAATAATTCATTCACTCAAAATAATTAAAAATTTCACACACATTAAAATTATTTTATAATATTATTAACTGATTGAAGGGTAAAAAAAATAATAAATAAAATTAAATAATTATTTACAATATGGATTTAAAGGCAGAAATAATCAATTAAAATTTTTTTTAATTTGTAATTGCTTATAATAAGAAATTATTTCAATGATTGAATATAAACTGGATACAAATTAATTCAGCTAAATTATATTTTAAAACAATGAAATACTTAAAAAAAAGGATTAATTTAAAGTATCGAATTAACAACAGATTATAAATAAAAAAGACATAGAAATGATAAAATAATTGAATTACAATAAGAATAAATTAGTGGTGTTTAAATTTTCAATTCAAATGAATAGAAAGCTGACTAATATTTTAAAAAAATAAAATATTTATTTTAGGATTTTAAAGGTAGGTAATTTTAATAGGTAACCATGAATAAGAGATTTAAAAAAGAAATAGAATTGATGAAATAATTGTATTACAATGTAAATTTATTAGTAGATATATTTATTATATTTTAGTAATTTATATTAAATATTTTTATAAAATTTTTTATAATAAGTTATAATAAATTATTAAGATTAATATATGGTGGTTTTTTTTTTTGAATGTTAAATTGGCAATATAATCAAAAAGAGGTTATGTGTTATTATCTTAATATCAAAGAAACATCTTTAATGATTGTAAGAATTTTCTAAGTTAATATGTGATTATTTATTTATTTAATTTAGTTTTTGCAATCATAAATTGGCAATATAATTAATTATAGGTTATGTGTTATCATCTTAAATGTCAAAGAAATATCTTTAATTTTCAATTCTTAATTAAGATTGCTATAGTTGATTTCCTTCAGACTTATTTTCATCTGAATAAAAGTTTCTGATTTAGTATTAATGAGCTTAGCATTACATACAGAATTATTTTTTTTTAATATTATTAAAATCATTATCTACTTTGTTAATATGAATTTTTGAAAGATTATGCTCACAGTTATCAATAAATTCACTATATGTATTATCAATACTTTAGAAAATTATTATTTAATTTACAGATCCACATCTAATATTCAAAAATGGTTATTACAAAATTAAATTCTTGTCAAAGATTTTTTTCCATAATTTTCCTTTTTCATTTCTTTGACTATTAAAAAAAAAATAAAGTTAATATTTAAATAAAAAAATATTTTCAAATAAATTAATCACTCAAAATTATCAATGACACAAAAAAAGAAAATAATCTAATTAATTAATAACTAGACTTCATTAAATTTTTACTTTTCTTGTTATTTCTCTTGAAAAAAATAAAGTATTTTTAAATATAAAATACGACTTTTTTCGTATAAAAAGTATTAAAACTCGAATATATTTTTTCTTAGAGATAGGTATTAATAATTTTATTTTTTTTGTTTAAAAGTGATCTTATTTTGTTCTCTAAAAATAAGGGGTTAGTTAATAATTTTATTATTTTTTTGTTGAGTGTTCATCATATTGAGTTCTTTATGAACATTTTATAAATTCCTTTGAATTATTTATTGAAATAAGAAAAGAAATTCAATAAAAATTAGAAGATAACTAGCAAGAATTTTTAGGAATTTTTGAAATTTCCAGATGTATGGGTTAAAATTACATGTTTCTTTAAAATTTAAAGAGGTATTGCTTGTAAAAAGATATTTTTGATAAAATGAATGTTGGCTTTTTATTCTTTTTTTATGAGGGGAAATAAAAGATAGATATTAATTTGAGAAATATTATTTATTTACCCAAGGTTTTGCTGACAGATGTAGAGATTCTTATTTCTAACTTCTAGATAGGCAAAATTTCTGCTAAAGTGCTTGAGGTTGAGTTCTTCGATTTAGTTAAAATTAGTTATATTGTTATTATTTGGTTAATAACGACTTAAGTTTTTGATTTCACCTTCTTGATGAGCTACTTCACAGTACAAATTATTTCCTTCTCTTTCAAAGAAGAATTGCAAGGTGTAATACAAAATTTACTCTTCTTCAGAAAAATACATGGAAAGGACACTAATATGGATTAGGCTCTAAGAAATTAAGATTTCGTCACCTACTGCAAGCTTCTCATAAAATATTTGATAGTATAAATCTTACAAGAGAGTTTTGAATGAGAGCTGAACAAAATTTTGTTAAGTATTACCTTTAGTAGTTAATTTGGATGTTTTGACTGAGATAAAACCTAAATCTTCAAAAAGATTATTAGTAGCCAAATCGAAAGTTTTAACTAATTCTTAATTGATATTAAAGACATCTTTAGTAAAAATGTAAACCTTTGCTTTTTAAACTAAGGTATTAATTTTAGTTGTATCTTGTAGAAGTAATCCTAGATGTTATGTAGAATAGTGCTAAATACTTAAATTAATAAATGAATTCATTTCTTTATTCTTTTCATCACAAAGATCTATTGTCTAAGAATTATGTTAAGATTTTATGATTGTTTCTTAATTAGTTTATCCAATAAGTTTTATCCCTAAAATATTTAAACATTTTATTAATAAATAAATATTCTTAAAAGATCTAACTTCCTTCCTTCCTTATTAGATAGAAAGAAGATTAATAATTTTACATTATCTATAAATTTTACAGTCTATAGAGTTGACCATATCTTGGTCTTAGTTATTATCCTAATTTATCCTTTTTACAATCAATTTATGCTATTAAATTGTAATATTTAATCCTGTTTAATCCACAAACTTGTTCAATCTTTCTAATATCTCATTTTCACCCCACCATGGATAAAATGTATAGTTACAATTAGAGATTAGTTAATTTTAACTTTCTTAAAGGCCTTTGCTGTTTTGGTAAACTAATTTTTTAAAAATGGTGATTAACATTTATTTTCAAAAAAATATAAAATCAAAGGTCTGTCTGAGCAAATGAGTGAGAGAAGCTTAAACAAATTATTATTTAATTACAAGAGTTAAATTCTGTGAAAGTAGGATTATTTTGTAATTATTAAAATGCCTATTCATTTTGTAGGTAGTTTAGTATATTTGAAAGCCCTTTTATGCTTAAATTCAATTCATTAATTTATATGGTATTCAAACCTAAACACTCTAAGCAACAACAAAGTGTTTCAATATCCCACTATTCACAAAAATTCCATGGAAATTTTCTATATGTAAAATCTTCAATATAGTTGCTTTGAGCCATTTAAATATCACAAATTAATGAATGGATAAGCTCTGCAGCTCTAAACCTAAAACTTAAACAAAAATAGCTTATTTAGAATTCCTCTACTTTTTCTACACTAAAAAAAACTATTATTTTGAAATTTTATTCTTCAAAAAGCAAACCAAATAAATGATATTTCTAAATCTAAATGAAATAAAAAGCATTGATTGCACTCTCTTTATAACCAAAAATAAACAAATATTTATATGAATAGATAGAGAGGAATAAAGTAACAAACATTGCCATTCCTCAGCATTTATATCATTAAAGAAAGCTACTCTAATTTCAAAGTATTTTTTATTTTTAATGCCTAAATATTTCGCTTGACATCATAGTCAATCACCACTATTACCTCTTGAGTTCTTAATTGTTCTTTGTGTTTCCAACATAATGTCTGAAGAATCGTAAATGTAAACGTTAGATTAAAATAAAATTTAAAAAAAACAAAAAGTCCACAAATGAAAATATTCCTTTAAAAAGAATTTTTATATTCTGATTATATAAAAAAATATATATTATTGTTTATTTCCTTCTATTTTATGCTTTATGGTAAACCAATATCATCAATTTACTTTTTTTATTTTATTCAAATTAATTAATCTTTTTTAAATACCTTATTCATTCCAATTACTAATCACTCTCATCTATCTATCAATCTATCTATCTCATTATTTAAAAATTTGTAGTTTTTTGTATTTGCACAAGAAAGAATGAATAAAAAGTGATAAATTATAATAAATAAATTAAAAAATAATTTTAAATTTACAAAAGAATTTAAAAATACAAATTAATTTAAAATCTGTTAAAAAATCATTTACTTTAAAATATTTCAGGAAATAAAATATTTTTTCTTTTTTAAAGTATTTCTAAAAAAATAATAACAAAAAATAAGACTTAATATAAATAGATAATATAGGATGAAGGAAACAATTTAATTAGCTAGGATAGATATGGAGAAATAATTCTAAAAACTTTATTTGTTTTGAGATCTTTTAAAAATGAGAAAGTTAAATGAAGGTAAAGAATAGAAAAGATATTTAATTGTAAGAAAGATATCTACTTGGATAAAAAGGGGAAAATTTATTTATCTTGTTTCTTTGTATCCGTTAAGAGAGAGAGAGAGAAGATTTAAGAAAGATATTTTCAAAATTAAATTTGTAACTAAATGTAACATGTTATTTTTAACATAAAAATGTATTTTTGAAAATTGGAAACCAAAAATTTAATTATTTTTTCCATGCAAGGACAAAATTAGGAATTCGGATTAAGTTAAAAAGTATGCGATTTGTTAAAATAGGTACAGTAACAAACAATATGGTTTTACTTTGTTTTTAGCTTCAATTAATTTAGAAAAAATCTAGAAAATAAATGAATAATTTAAAAACACTTTTTAGGGGCAAATTTATAGCTTTCTAGCTATTTTATATTTAATTAATTTATAGTTTAGATTGGTTAACATGAAAATAAAATAAATCAAATTTAATACTTAAAATGAAGTATTTTTACTTGGAATGTGATAGAAATTCATAAACAGATGACCGATACATTCTTGATTATTTATGATAAATTAATAGGTAGGTTACTGACATAAATTAAAGAAATATTTCTTGTTTCATAAATCTATCAATCTAGAAACAATCATAATTAGTTACTTCTTTAAAAATTAAGTTTACTAAAATATTAATCAAGCTAGCACACATATTCATTCTTTTAATTAATTTCTTCTTTAATTTTTTTTAGATTATTGTTAATTTTGTCAATTTCTTTCTATTACAAAAATGTAAATTATTTCGTGCAGTGAATTTAATTACTTTAAAATGAAAAATCTAATCCACTTTATACTAACTCACCTATTTTTGTCTCTTTATCTGGGTTTCTACCTATCTATCTAAATATCTTTTTGCTTGTTTAATTAATTATTTCTTGATTTTTTTGTTTTTTTGTTTATTTTTTTAAGATGCTTATTTGTAGGTCTTAAAGCGAAATTGGGAAGTAGACTTAAAAGATACTAAAATAGATAAAAAATTAATGAAGTAATATATAAATTAGCTTGTTATATAATTAGCAGTTTTGAAGAAATAACTCTAAGACATCGATATGGTCATAGTATAACAATTAAATTGATTATAGTTACTTTTGCCTTTTGATGTATATGTTTAATTTTAGTCGTTTAGGTGGAAAAGATATACCATTAATTGATAGCTTTGTATTTATTTTTTATTTGCCTAACTAACTCTACTTTTTACATATGAATGAATTAATTTAAATTACTCATTTTTTCACTGAAAAAACTTGCTTTTTAATTGAATAAAAGCTTTTTTTTAATAGAGAAAGGGGTAATAAGATACAATTCAAGATGTATATTTTCAAATTATGTGCTAAAATTAATTTCATAATTGCACCAATAAAGACTGGCTTTGAAAGAAATCTATTAATCAAAATATTAATAATCTAGAAACACAATTTTATAAAAATTTGCTTTTTTAATTTTGTGAGATGTCTTTTTCTACCAAGATTTAAAAATTATAAAAATTTCATTCAATAAATCTAAATTTAAATCTAAATCAGCTCCACTTAAAATTCTCATGCATTTCTTAAGATCTCACTCAGCATCTAATTCGAAAGTTTATTAACCAGATCGTTTTTTACCCCAAAAAGAACTTAGAAATATTTAACTGCTAAGAATGGAAAATATCTGGAAATTTAAATTCTTTTCAGATGATTGATTTATAATAATGATTGCTTCTTAAAATTTACAGGTAAATTAGAGAGAAACAGAAAGTCAAATATTAAACAAATATCTCTGAATTTTATAATTTAATTATTTTAGATGGTTGTAATACACAAATTAATCAAAATATTCTTTTTTTTAGTAAATAAGTAAGTTAGTTAGTTAGTTAGAGGATTTAAAGATAGATTCATCTACTTGCTATATACTCTTTATAATATTTGAAAAGCACTTATTTGTTTGTTTGATTTATTAAAACTAAAATTTCATTAAAAATAATTTATTACGCAGATCAACATTTATTTTTTTGTTTGTTTTTTTTAAAGAGTGAGTGATGAGCATATGTGCGTATGTGTATAGATAGATATAATCCTCTACTTGATTAACTTTCTTAAGGGAACTAACTAAGTAACTCTCTTGTTTGTAAAAATTAAATAATTAATTAATATCTCAGGTATTATAAAAAATCAGCTTTTTAATCAAAAAATTAGTTTGTTTGTTAAGAATTTGTTTGACAGAAAGTAAAATCAAGATAAGCTCAGCTCTATCGATTGATTGATTAATTAATTAATTAATTCGCTATCAATTCATAAGTAGGAGGAGTAGTAAAAAAGTTAACTAAAAAATAAGAAAGAAAGTAATAATAAATAATAAATCTAATAAAATTAGAATTAAAAAGTCAAATGATGAAACAAGATAGTTTCTACAATAATCAGCTGTATAATAGCAACCAAAAAATGCAAGGAAACTGGCCAGCTGTGAACAACAAGCAAGGCAGCAACGATAAAATCAAGAAAAAAAGCGAGAACATTTCGATAAACAATTTTTCATTGCTGAAAATGATTGGCGAAGGAGCTTATGCCAAAGTGTTTTTAGTCAGGAAACTTGATAATCAAAAAGTGTATGCTTTAAAAATCTTAAAGAAAAAAAAAATATAAGAATTAGGTTAATAGCATCGTGTCATTTTAGAGAAAGATATTCTTGCCAATATAGAGTCCCATCCATTTATTATTAAATTGCATTACTCTTTCTAGAATGAAACCAAGCTCTTCTTCGCACTTGACTTCTGTCCTGGTGGCGAACTCTTCAGCATTCTCAGCAGAAAGCACTAATTCGATGAGCCATAGTAATTCATTTCTTACATTTTTAAATTTTCTAATTTTCTCAGATTAAAAAATCTCCTGCTCACTTCCCTGAATCTCTTATACCCTCCTAAGGGCTCACTTAGTTAAGTAGTGCGCTGCAAGATGAACCCTTTCCTATATGCATTTGAAATGTGTAGTATAAAATCTAAAGAAATGGAAGAGTGAGTGGGAGGGAGATTATTTAACTAAAGATATTTGAAAAAAATAATTGATTTGTATGTGTTAATTCCCATTCACAAAATAATATTTTTTCAATATAAATAAACAATAGATGTAGGTTTTACGCTGCTTAAATTGTTCTAGCAATTGAGCATTTACATAAACACAATATCATTTATCGCGAGTAATTCTTAACATATATTTCATTCATATTATCATTTGATTCCAATATCCAGCCATCCTGTTAAATTCTTATTTATAAATTTTTATTTCATTTTAATTCACATGTTAATCAAATCTTTCTTTCTTTCATTCATTCACTTGTCCCCACAAATAAATAATTCAAATTTTTTGAACTCGTTTTCATTATAATTTTTCTGATAACTGTTCCTAACTTAACATGCCGAATTCTCCCAAAAAATAAACAAGTAATCAAGCAAGTTAAAAAGTAAGCTAGAAAGCAAACTAGCATGATAGCATTTTGATAGAATTTCAGCTTGTTAAAAAATAAATTTAAATTGCTCCTTGTACTCACTCCCCCAAAGAGTTATCTATTTCATTGGACTTTCTTATTTAATAGAATGTGTAAATAAGATATTTTAATTTAATAACAAACAAATAGTCTTAAGCCTGAAAATGTTATTCTTGACAAAGATGGTTATATTAGAATTTCCGATTTTGGTCTTTCAAAGAACAATATTGAAGATTAAACAGCTTATTCTGTCTGCGGAACTCCAGAGTATTTGGCACCTGAAATTTTAAATAACTAAGGCCATGGAAAGCCAGTCGACTGGTGGGCTTTGGGTAATTCATTAATTAGTTTATTAATTAATTTCTTAATTTTATGCAAGAATATTCCCATTCGATCAAAATCAGCTTAAAGCCACTACAAGAGGGCTTGCTGCTTTTATATGTTTTAATTAGATAAGATAAGATAGGATTCATCAATTTGATTGAATGATCGATTGATTTGATTTGATTTATGATTCTTTTGATGCGAAATATTAAATTTAGGAATTGGCTTAACTTCTTTCTAAATAGAATAGAGCAGGAAAATAATTTCACAGATATTAGAAAGAGCAGCCTAGCCTAATCAAATTGCTTAAAGGAAAATTACTATTTTTTAGACATTTTTTTAAGAATTTAAGAATTAGCTTGAGAAAAAGTGAATATCATAGAGATCTAAATTGTTTAGTTTATTTGTTATTTAGTTTATTTTCTGGCTGGTAGGTACTTTTTCTTCTAGTAGATGATTTAATCCTCTCTCATTGAAATTTCTGAATGTTTGTTTAATAATTTCCTAAAAACCAAAATATAACCATTAAATTCTTGACTAAAAAACAAATGAAATGAATGACCTATTCTACCTTAAATGATTTAAATATTGTAAGGTATTATTATGCCCTAGTAATTTAAATATTCGATTATTAAATCTAAGATTAGTTTAGAAAAATTTAATTATAATGATGATGATGATGAGCCACTTCAAAAACAGAAATAGACAATAAAATATAAATCTAAAGGAATAATAAATTATTTGATTGATTGATTACAAAAATATTAATTGATTGAAGTAAATATTTTTGGCAAGCAAAAGATATTAAATAGATTAATTGCTAAAAACCAATTTAATGCTTTTCAGATAAAAAAAGTAATTAATAATGGACTTAAATCCAGAATAGTTAGCTTACACTAAAAAGAATAGAATTTGATTAGAATTTCTCAGCTAAAAGTTCAATTTATTAATAAATAAATTAAAAGAGTGAATGAATGATCAAATGTCTTTCTAAATAAATTAAATTAATTCGCATCAAATTAAATCAAAAATACGCATATCTTTTATCTGATCAAATTGTGATTAAATATTATTTATAAGCAAACTGATTGGATGGATGGAGAATAAATTTACTGCAAAAATAATGAATATTCATTCATACATTTTCTTGTCTCTTACTTAAATTAATTATTTTATGTTTAAAATATAAAAGGTAATCTCATTTATGAAATGTTGACAGGTTTACCTCCATTCTATGTTGAGAATAATCGTGATGAAATGTTTAAAAAAATTAAATATTCAGAAATCACTATCCCTAACCATTTTAGCAAATCTTGCAAAGACTTGCTTACACGTCTCTTCTTAAAAAATCCTTACCAAAGACTTGGTGTTAATGGAGCAGAAGAAATAAAAGATCACCCTTGGTTTATTGATGTAGATTGGGATGGAATGCTTTAAAAAAAATATAATGCCCCATTCGTCCCAATACTTAAAAACGAAACTGACGTGAGCAATTTTGATGATGTAATATATTAATTAATTTATTAATTAATAATTGTATTATAATTAATTAATAAAATATCAAAAGTATTTTGTGCATCAACCTTTGAACGAATCCTACTAAGATAATTAAATCTACCATGAATTTTCAAGTAAATTTTATTAATTTTTTAATTAATTTAACAAACATTCTTCAATTTTGAATTAAATTTACTCATTTATGGATAAAAATTAAAAAATTTCTTTTAAAACATAAATAGATTTCTCATTTGTGAATAGCTTAAAAGAATAAAATTAAAATAAAATGGATATTGAGTGAGCGATTTGTTTGAAGAAGAAAAAGTTATTTGTCAAAAATTGTAAAGAAAACAATAACTTATTTCATATAAATCTATTCATATCATCATTATCATAATCCCTTTATATAAATTATTGAGTATCTGAAGCTCTTATTTACACAAAATTAATTAATAATTTACCTAAAATGACTACTGCCTTTACTTAATTAACTACAAAACAACTCATTTGATTTTTGTTTGATGAGAAAACAAAATTACTCTTAAAAATAACAACAGAAGCATAATCTTTTTGATATTAACTCAGTAAAAGCTTTTATTTAGATCAGTTTAAGTAGATCAAGCAAAAAAAGAAATAATAATTTTAAGTGAATTCATTGTTAAAATAATATGTATTTTAGTATGAAGAAGAGAAACCTAAAATTCAAATAAATGGAATTCTTTTGTATCTTAAATATGATTCATAAATTAATTATGTGCAACTAAGTATAAATAGAAAAAGATAACAATATTCTTGTGAGTGATTTGATCTTGATAAATACTTAGTTACTTACTGTGCAGCATAATAATTACTCGAATAAACATCAAATTTTATCAGATAAAAGAATAAATTATTAATTTAATAATAATCATTATAAAATTCTCTAAGAATCTACTCTGACTTTGCTTGAAAAATAATGGAAATTAAAAATAACAATAATAATAATAATAAATATATTTCAATTTAACATTGCCTGTATATTCAATAAATAACCTAATAATAAAAAATAGATAATCAATTTAAATAATGAAGTAAAATATTTGTTTGTAGTCATATATTTCTTGTATCTCAATATTCCAATCACTATTTATCTTCTCTTCATTCAAATTTGTTTTACTTTTATTTTTTTTCTTCTAAAAATATTTACTTTCAATCGATTACATTCAAAAATAATTTCATAATAATATCAAAAGAGTCTTAAAATATATTTTAGCTAAATTTTCTGTGAGATAGAATCAAGAGCTGAAAAATATTTAGATATTAAAGTATTCAAATAATTCTTGTATCTCAATATAACTCTCACTATTTACTTATCCTGTCTTCAGTCATTTTCTCATTAATTCTACTTTCATTTTTAAAAATTTTTTATAATTTTCAAGAAAGTATCAATCTTGATACTAATGGTGATGGTCAATAAAACAGAGAAAAATCGATTATGGAAAGTACTATGATAGGAAGTAGATAACATTCAAATGTTCATCTTATGAAGTTCTTAAAATATAATTCAATTTAATTTTGCTAATATTCAATCAATAATAACCTAATTTAAAATAATTAAGTCAAATATTTGATTTCACTGTTTCTACAAATCAATATTTCAATCACAATTTATCTTCTATTCATTAATACAATTTTCATTTATTAACTATTATAGAAGATAGATCAAAATAAAAACTTTTATATCTATTTTAATTTAAAATTGTAGGTTTAGTTTATTTAAACAAACATAATAATAAAAAAAACTAATGTATTTAGTATTTCAATGTTGCAAATCCCTCTAAAATTATGACAAATATAATGCTATATTCTTAATTAATTTGGCTTAAATTTATTTTATTTTTTTTATTTTCAACAAAATAATGAAATAAAAGTTAGAAAAAAATGAGGAAATAAATAATGAAAAAATAAAGAAAACAATAATGTATTATAAAAAATGTTAAGTATTCCTGAGAAATATCTTAAAAGTAATAAAAGATGTCTTATAAAAGTTTTTAAAATTAACTTACATAAATACTGCTATGTTGATAAGAAAATATATAAATATTAAAGAGTATTAAAAGAATAAATTAATTAGTTCAATAAAATGATCAATATTCATTAATTTCTGAGATTATTCTAATAAGATTTCCTGAGTTAAATTGAGCCTAATATTTTTTTTGTTTATTAAATTTAAAATACTAAGCATTATCATCATGCTTTAAATCTTTAACCCATGATCCATGGTAAGAATCACCATTTAAATATAACATATCTGCAAAGCCATTCTTTTATCCAGCAGCAAAATAGCCTTTATACAAACCAACTTAGGAGTCATAGTAATGGCCGAATCCATCAAATTTTCCATCAAGCCAAAATCCAGCATAATAAGACCCATCTTCAAATCTTTTTATCAAATAAACAAATCAATTAAAAAAAATGCTAAAATTCATATTTTAATGATTACTTGTAAATACCTTCTCCTTGGATTGGAGATTAAATCGTAGTCTCATAGGAATACACTGGTAGCCTATCGTTAAATATAATTCTATTTAATTCTTCCATAGCTTATTTATGAACATCTACTGGCTTAATTTGCTTAGTTTTTTTCACTTTTTCTTCTTCAATAACAATTGGACGACTTTCATTAAAATAAAAAAATTATAATTATTCAAAATAAATAATATCTTTATTACATTTCTTCTTCTTTAATCTTGCTTACAAAATATTCGTTCATGTTTAAATGGCTTATCTTTAATTATTAATAGTTTTTGTTAAAATTAATTTTATTTATTCATAAATTGTTTAAAAATAAATATTCTAGTTGTTTGTTATCTTGCTTGCTTGTTGTTGCTGATAAATTAATGATGAGTAATTTACATTTACATTTTCTCCGATTTACAAAATATCCCAAAAGAATTCTACGTTCATAACATTTCCTTGGTTATCTTTTCTGATACCTTTTCCATGCTTTTTATCTTAGTCAAAAGGAATTTCATACCAAGCATCTTCAACAGCAGAGTAGAATTTAGATTTTTCAGATTGTCTAACTCCATAATAGAAATTGCCTTCATATTAATCTCCGTTAATATAATAATATCTACCAAATCCTTAGATTTTATCATTCTAGAATTTTCCGTTATAGAAATCTCCATTTTGTTTCAAGAGATAGCCATCTCCATGCATGTAATTTCTCCAGAAATATCCCATATAAATATCTCCATTAATCATTTCAAGTTAACCAATGCCTTCTAATACTGTTTCGTTCTTAATTTATTTAACTTGTCCCTTGTACATTCCTCTGTTTCTCTTTAAAAGAATAGCATTAGACAAATACTCAGGAGAGCTAATGTTAAAGTATCTCTTTTATTCTTATTCCAACAAACTCAAGCCAATTTCTCTAGAAGTCATTTCCTTAAAATTATTAGATTATTCGTTATTCTAAAGCTTTGTTTTCTTCAAGTTTTCTTTTTCATTTGAGAATGAAGATTCTAAATCTTTTTCTTTTCCAATAAATGAATCGTACAGCTTATTGCTTGGTTTCTTCTAAGATAGTCTTTGATGTTCTTCAATTCTACTGCTGATTGAATTCAAATTATCACCACGAAAGTTTTAACTCTTTTATATTTAGCTATTGAATATGTTATTACTTGCTTAAGTATTTTATTCAAATTTTTATTGCTATTATAATTATAATTAATTCAATTTTTAGATCTTAGACTAATTTTCTTAAAGGTAATCTTAGAAGTTCATTTATTAACCACCATTGTTGCTATAGTAAATATCATTCTATTTACTTTTTATTATGTTATTTTACTATTGAATCTAAGAAAGAGGTTAAGGTGTAACATACTAATTTGATTAATTAATTGCATCATAATTGCTTAAATTATGATTGCTTTGAGCAGCTAAACTCTTAGTTTAGTGATTAATTTGAACTATAGATGGTCTAAACTCATGGGATCCTTATTGTCTTGAATTAAATTCTTAAAGAATATCGCTGCTTGTTTTAATGTGATTATTCTAAGCTGGAGGATTGAGCATTGCTTTATTTTTTTATTAAATTTTGTGTGTAATAAATATATTGATTCTTTTGTTAAAAATCTTATTAAAATAATTAATAAAAATAAAGTTTGCCAAATTTGTGATAAATATTTCTTCTATTTCTCTTTATTTATTTTTTAATAGTAAAAAATAGATTTCTTATTTATTTCCACAAAGAAACAAACAAACAGACAATCTAAAAAATAACAAAGAAACTGAGCCTATCATTTATTGTTAAATAAAATCTTGCAGTAAAAAATATCTTTTATCTTTCTGATTTTTGAATTTACTTCTTTTATTTATTTTATTAAAGAAATTATCTTTAAACTATTTCTTAAGCATAGATTTACTCATCAAATTTAAAAAAAAAATTTCACTTCTATTTTTTTTATTTACTTCTATTTCTTTTAAATACAATTTATTTTAAAATTCAATTTTCTATGCCTTCTACTTTAATAAACTTAAATAAAATCCTTAAAATAAGCCAAAATATTAAAAACACTCCTATTAATTTATGTATTTCCTCATTGATTAAACCTAACCAATTTCTTAAATATATTATTTTATTTAGATTAGTTTTAATTTTTATTGCAAATCTGTCGATTTGTAGAGAATTACTTACAAAAATTATGGCAGTATCTATAAATAAATAATAAACAAATTATTTAATTTTTGCTTAAAATTATATTTGTGATTGTTTATTTGTTTTAAAATTAGAAATTACAAACTATTTCATTTAAAATATTGATTCTTCTTGCTTAATATATATGATGAATACTTTATTATTTATTTGAAAATGTAATTCAAATTTTTGTTTGATAAAAATACAATAAAAGAAACGCAAATACAGTTTTTTATTTTAAAATGATATTGATTTGTTAAGATGTGATAACGTTCCTTTTTAAAAGAGTGATTAGTGAATTAAATTAATAAATATTAGCAATTTTGACTTATTTTTTAATAAGAAAGTCATAAATCTAATCAATTGATTACTTTTTTTGAAATTTTAAATAATTCTAATTATTGATTTACATTAAAAAACCTATACTTAATCATTTTATTCATAGAAATAATTTCTTTGAATAGATTTACTTTTAATCAATATACATTTTAATTTTTGTAAAAAGACCAAAAACAATAAATAAATGCTGTTATATAATTGAAGTTTTTTAAAGCAAACATACATATAAATTTGAAAAACCTGATATTAGGGTAATTGAAGGTATTAATCTGTAGTAAATCAATTTATAAGTATACATTTATTTATTAAACTAACTAACTAAATAACTAAGTAATTAAGTAACCAACTAACTAACTAACTGATGAGCTTATAAAGTTTTGAATAATTGATTTTATAGAATTAGTGAATAAAAAAGTAAATTACAATTAATCTTTATTTTATTTATTGTAAAAATTTTATATTGTTTTGCCTAATTAGCTTATATTTCAATATATCTGTCTAACTGTTGTTTTTATTGTTTATTTAATTTTTTGAATAAATTTTGTTTTGTTTTTTCAATAATTTCTTTTAGCATTGACAAGATGTTATCCTTGACCATCTTAACCTTTTTAATATATTTATTTTTCTTCAGGAGAAATTTATCCTTTATTTTCTATATTTAAATTCTATTATAAAAAAATATTGTTTTTAATTAGATTTCATCATTTTTAATTTTTATTTACTTTCATTCTATTTTGTATTCCTTCTATATCTTCTACTAAGTGCTTTACACTCTTCCAAATTTGAGAACTTTCTCCAGCCTTCCACATTTCCAATTAACGTTCATTTAAATAATATTATTAGGGTCCAAGAATACTACCAGGACGAGCAATACGAATCCAACCAATGAAATCAGCAGCTGGGAAGTGATAATGCTTCATAGCATACATAGCAATCAAAGTACCAGTTCTACCAAGACCAGCCTTTATTTTTTAAATTAATTTACATGTAAAAATCTTTATTAAAGCAAATCTAATAACCATTTATTTATCAAATTATTTTAAAATATTAACAATAATGTTCTCATCATTATAATATTTCAACTTCAAATCAAACTTTCTCTTTTAGCATTTCTAATTTCAATTTCTTTAAATTGATAAATGCATTTTTCCATTTAAAATTAATATGAAGATTTGATTAAATTCCTAATTACCTTGCAATGAACTGCGATTTTACCTTTTTCTTTTTAGCAAACATCTAAGAATTTAGCTAAAATATCCTATTTTTTATTTAAAATAAATTAATATTTTTTAGTAAAAATATGAAGTGAATATTCTTATTTATTGAGAATAAATAAGAAAACCAATCAAATGAAATGTTTCATTTTGTTTGGGAAGAAATCCATCACAAAATAAAAAATGAATAAATTAGTTAAATTATTACATCAGGAGGACAAGAACCGTCAAGGAAATATAAATCCAAGTGTTTAATACCATTATTTGTAAATCTTGAGGCTTCATAAGTTTTTTTATTAAGTCTGATAACAAGTGTGACACCCATATTCTTAAAAATGGGGACATAGTCTTCTGGAGTAAATGTTCTATACTGTATGTAATTAAAGAAATAGTTAGGTAAATTTATTTGATATTATAAGATTAAATAGATACACCATCTGCGTCTCTTTGGGTGGGAGAGGGACCAGAAAAAGCAATGAATTTTTCAGGAATGATAACATTGAGATCACCATTTTCAACACGCTCATAATATTCATAATCTCTTAATTTAAAATCTCTAACATTGAACCATTTAAGCTTTATAGCATATTCAAGACCTCTCAAGCAGTCCAAAATCTTTAATATTTATTATAAATGATTTAATATATTTCAAAAATATTTTTGATAAAAATGATTTTATTTTGCATTTTGAATCTAATGTGTTATAATTCATATTATTTCAAACAACTAACTATTTTGTTTTTTAGCAACAAATGATTATCTATAATTGAATGAGTCAAAAACTTGAAAGTATGAACATTTTGTTTTTTGTAATTTACAATTTGAATTAAATATATCATTTTTTATTATTTTATTTAATTGATTGCTTGCTTGCTTGTTATCCATGTAATTATTATTAGTTGTTTATTCCTCTTTTGATTTGTGAATTCTTAATTAAATTAGTAATTATTTAATTAATCTAATATTGATTGTTTGTTTGCTCATCTAATTTTGTTAATTTTATTTTATGAGGAATCATGAATTTATTTTTGCTTCTTGCTGTTATAAATCTTTTTTGCTTTATAAATAGCTATCAATCAATATTTTAAATGCATTTACCACTTTTTACTTTATATTATTTTTTAATCCTTTCTCTCAATTGATTTAATGAATTTTTATTTTATTTTATAAATTATTACAGTGCACTTGTATGTACAGTATCCGTAACTTGCATCTCTGTAGTCATTGAAGGAAGGTTATACTTTAGAGAAAGGAGCCCAGGCAGCATCAGCACCTCTGTTAAGAATAATGACCTTTTTGGTAATAATTAGAATGAGTTAAGAAAATTTGAAATTGATTTGTTTGTTTGTTTCATGAAACTTTAATTATAAAATTCTATGAACAGTTGAGCATAATATCTTAAATAAATAAATCTTAAATGATATTTTGATAATAAATTTTGGGTATTTTTGTGATTCATTTTTATTATTTAAGAAAAATAAATAACGCTTTAGATAGATAGATTATTAGTGCTTTTATTACTGGTAGCATAATTATAATAAAAAGTACTTACTTGATAAGCACAGATAAGGTAACAAGCATTAGTTCTTTTGTTTGAATCAACACCAGTATAGTGGTAAATGAGGTTTTTAGAGAACTCAGGATCAGCAAGTAAGTGTTCAAGTTCGGTGACAAATCTATATGTATTACCCAAATTATGAGGACCAAAATCAGCAAAGAATGGTTCATATTATAAATCCTATTTTAATTGAAAAATCGCATTAATATCAAATCTAATTTTTCAGCTTAAAAGGCCACAAGAATTGAAAATATTTGAATAGATGCAAATAAAGTAGCAGCATTTTCAGCTGTTTTCTTAAAAGTGCTTTGCGTGATCAAAATCAAAGACCTTTAATCTCTAAAATCATAATTTTTCTAAAAAATCAGCTTCAAGAAAATAAACCGATTAATGAATAAGTGATTACTTGATCTATATTAAAGAAATATGCATTTGGTTAGTTTTTGGGAGGTTCTCTTCCAGAAATCCAGTAAAGACGATCTATTGATAATTTAAATTGAGTTAAATGTTGATACTATCATATTGACTTAAAAAATGTAAAATTAGCAAAAGGGCATGCTGCTTTTAAATTGCTTAGTTGGCAAACAACGAAGATAAATAAATATTTAGCAAATTGCATTCATTTATCTTAATTATATCCCTTTCTTATATCAAATAGGAGTGGTTTGCATAACTAGAAATGAAAAATTCATTCATACCTTTAATGATTTCAACGGAATCGGTCTTAGTATCCAAAGTGGTTTATCTAGGATCCTCCTTATAAGGTAACTTTCCTCCTGTTTTACTCATTTTTTGACTAATTTTTATTTTTGTTAATTGTTTGATATTTCAATAATTTTTTGATTGTAATTTTATTTATATTATGATTATTTCTTTTAATTTTTATTTATTTATTTTTTCACATAATATTGCAAGCATACATGTTCATTTCATTCATTATTTCAATCATTTTGTTAATTATTTTTAACATACATATATAAGATAACCAAGCATGCATGTATGCATGTGTGCAAGAGTGAAAGCTCTGCTTTTTTTATTAATTATTTAATTAATTAATTAATTGATTATTGGATAGATTGATTGATTGACCTTATTCATAACTTTGTTTTTCTTTAATATCTAAAATGAAATTAATTAATCATATCAAATCTCTATTTATTTATTTATTGGCGATTATTATTTATTTAATTATTTTTCATAAATCATCAATGAAACTCAAAAAATTTCAAAAATTTATTTATTCACCCCTACCTACCTACCTATTTCATCAATGATTAAAAATAAATATACAAAATAAATACTCTATCTATCTATTTAATCTATCAATCAATCAATGTATTTATAAATCAAATTATTGATTAATTTATGAATTATCAAATTAATTAATTTATTTTTTTCATATTCTTTTTAAATTTGTTCAAATTTATTTCCATTTTGATTCATTTATTCATTAAATGTTATGGTTTTCCTACCTTACGTTTCTTAGTATTTACATTCATTTCCTATGATTCTTTGTTCATTTTTTTATTGAATAAATTCTTTTAATAATCCTACTAAAAATTAAAATCTGCATTTTGATATTGATTTATCTATCTATCTATCTGCCCATGTAATTAATAATAACAATAATTTAAATTTAAAGTATAAAAACACATCTCTTTTCTTTTTTTCTTGTTATTTTAATTTTAACCACAAATTCTTTTAAAATTAAAAACCCGCTTGAATCCTTCTCAATAAATGCATCAATAATTAATTATCAAAACACAATTCATCAATCTTAAAATAAAAATCAAATAAATAAATTTAAATATAATTTCTCTCTTTATTTCTTTTTTAAATTTCCCATTTAAGTTCTAGCAAAAATATTTTCTTTTCGATAAAATAAATAAAATATTTGGAGTTAAGTATATGAAATAACATAATTTATTGCTAAAAAAACAAATTGTAGCTTTAAAAATCTTGATTAAAATAATAGATAGTGAAGAATATTTCATATGTAACCTAATCTTTAAATTATCAAACAAACACATATAAATAAATACTTTATAATTTATTAAAAAAATACAAAAATACTTTCTTAACAGTTTATTTTAAAATATTATCTAAACTTTTTGGTGTAAATTAACATATCCATAAATATCAAATTCCAAATTATTTTTCTACATATTTTGATATTTTCAAAAAACACTTAAATTCAAAAATTTAAAACAGATTATAAATATTTGCAGCAAACTTATTATTCTTTCAATTAAATTATTTTTTTAATTTTAAAATAATCAAATCAATTCTTTTTAGAAAAGAGTAAGTTCCATATAACACTAATTTATCTTTAATTAAGGTAGTTTAAATCTATAAAAACAATTCCTAAATAATTTAAATTATGAATGTTAAAATGAAACACATGTTTTAAATTATTTGAAATCACAATTTTTTTAACGATTCTCAAAAATATAAGAATAAGTGTGTTAACTTAAATAGATGGTTTAGTTAAATAATGTTTAAGATAATAATAAATGATAAAAATGTTAAATAATAATATAAATTAATTAATAAATAAATTAAAAAATTGTTTATTTGTGGCAATATAAAATTAAATTATTAAATATATTATATGAAAATAATGATATTTCATCAGAATTGTTGTAGTTTTTCTAGCAATTCCATTCCTCCTATTTATATTGCCATATTATACATATCACCAAGTTTTTGTTTAGATCTCACAAGCTGATCAGTCAAAGCTTCAATAGTTTTTTCATTGTCTTTTAATCTTTGCAAATCTTATTTCATTTATTTAAATTCATTCTTCATCATATCTCTCTCTTAAGTTACCTTTTGCAGCTCAATCTATTATTTTTTTAAATTAATTTTATTTATTTCATCTCAAATTTGTTTATTAAAAGAATTGATTCATCTTAAGCAAGAGTAAAATTAAATATTTAAAAAATAAATACCTTTGATAATTCAAACTCTTGTTTGACTTGTGAGAGCTCTTAATCAACTTAATTGTTGGAGAAAAATTTATTATTGTTTGGAGAGCTTACAGACTTAACTTAGCTTTTATTTTCATTTAAATTAGGGGTAAACTAGTTTGAATTTTAGATTTCATGAAGCTTGTCCTAAAGTTCCTAGTTTTTAAGAGTGAGCTATTCAATTTATTCTTAGTAAAGATATATTTTGTCTGAATAAGTATTTTCAGTATGTGAGTTATCATTATTATGAGAATTTTGCTAGTTTTGAGAAAGAGATTCTTCAAGTTCTTAATTTTTAAGAGACAATTTTTCATTTAGATATTCTTTTTCAGCTCTAATGGCCTCTAACTCATTGGTTTACAATTCCAACTCTCTTTCTAATCCTGTAATTTTGTACATCAAGTCAGATATCTCAATATTTAAGTTTGAAATTGTTTCTTCATTTGTTTCAATATTTTATTTCATTTGATAAATTTTAGAATTCTATTCACTTTCTTATTCTCTGAAAATTAGGATTTATTCTTTATATTCTTTGTTGAGTTTATGGTATTTCTCTTCATATCCAACCTTTTCAGGAGTATTTTCTTAAATTTACTCCTTTAGGCTGACTATTTCAGCTGTTAAATCTGCAATTTAATTTTTATATTTATTTATTTCAATTTGGTTTTCAGAAATGGTTTATGATGCTTTATTTATATCTGCTTCTTACTCCTAAATCTTTTCTTCTAAAGATTAATTATCTTACTCATATGAATTTAACTAAGCAATCAATCCATCCTTATCCTTATGTTAACTATTTATTTCCTAAAATTAAGAGTGCATTTACTTAATTTCAAATTGCAAAGCTACATTTTCTTCCATCAAATTTGTATACTTTTATTCAAGTTATTAACCATGCTCATTCATTTCCTACAATTAGTGCTTTAACTCTTCAATGTCTTGATGCTTTTCTCTATTCAATAAAGTATATCAAAAGATTTAAAATAAAAAAAACTAAGCCAAAGAAAGAGTAATTTCAACTTGAAAATTTATATTCTAAAATTAATAATCCCTCCCTCATTTTAAGTAAACAAATTTATTTTTAAAACTTTATCTTCAAGGTTTTTTTTGAATAGGGAATGGCTAGGAGATTTTAGAAATTAATTTGAAATATCCAAAAAATATACACTTTTAAACTGAATCAGAAAATTAGTAAAAATGGGTTAAATAAAAGCAAATATTAAAAGTGAAAAATACCTTTAATCACTCTCTAGGAGACTAATTTTTTCTTATAAAGATGAGATTTCCTCTTACTTAATTTCTATCTCTTGTTTAAGTTCTTCATTTAATTATGAGAGAGTTTCTTGTTCTTTAATTTATTCAGTTTACTTTTCTCCTTCTTAGGTAATTAAATCATATTATTATTAAACATGTTAAAGTTCTTAAATAGTCTTAAGAAGTTGTTGATCTTTTTACTAAATAATTTCTGAGTTATTTCTAATTTATTCTTCTAAGTTATTGAGATTACTTTAAAGATTTTGATTAGTTTTACTTAGCTCATCAATTTTTTATTGTAATTCTTCACTAGCTTGTTTATCATGTTCTATTTGAGCATTCAATTTTTCTTCATAGTTTGATTAAATTTGTTGTTTTTGCTCAGCTAATTAGTTGTTTAAATTTTAAATTTGATCTTCTTTGAGTTATAGCGATTCTTATAGTTAATTTAATTAATCTTAAATGATATGAATTTGCTCTTTTAAAGTAAGAGCGGCCTCTTCTTATTCTTAATTTGTAACATTTAGTTGTTAAACATTTTGCTCATGTTAACTAATAAGCTAGTTCTTTTCTTCAACTTCTTCTTAAGCATTCTAAATTTAACCTTGCAACAATTAGACTTATTCATTTAAGTCATTATTTTACTATTACAAGTTATTCAATTTACTGTATAGCTCATTATTTTCTTAATTTGATGAAGTCTCAAACACCTAAATTTACTATAATTACCCAGTGTTTTACTTTTAAAGCAACTTAATTTATTCTTCTAATTTGGTTATTTATTCCTAATTTTTCTCACTCTAATTCAATAAATCTTCATTTTAACTTTTCAATTACTTGCTACTTTCAGCTTCTGTCTCAATCTAAGTATTAAGATTCTAAATTTAAGTTGAATATAAAACTATATTTTGTTCTCTATTTTATAACTCTTGTTGCAATTACTTCATTTGTTATTTTAAATCTTTAATTTAAGTTTCATAATTTTCTGAAACATTGTTAATTTCTTCTTCTTTATAATTTAACTATTCTTCTAATTATTAAATTTTTTCTTCTAATTCACTCTTAATCATTTCAAGCTATTTAACTTTTTCTTCTGAATCTACATTTTCGAGTCTAAATTACTTGATTAATTCTTCCTGACTCTCCATCTATTATTTTAAATCATTAATTTGAGTTTAATAATTCACTGAAAAATTGTTGATTTTTTCTTCTTTATTATTTAACTATTCCTCAATTTATTAAAGTTATTCTTCTAATTCTTTCTTTTCCATTTCAAGCTATTTAACTTTTTCTTCTGAATCTGCATTTTCAAGTCTAAATTACTTGATTAACTCTTCCTAACTATTCATTTCAACCTCCATCTTTTTAATTTATTATTACAATTAATTCATTTGATCCTAATCACTTTCTATTTTCTATTCATATTCTTCTTATATATTGATTGCTTCTTACAATTTTAATGTTTAAGATGCTAAACTAGCCTCTAAGCTTTAAGCCTTATTCTAGTATTATTAAGCTTATTCCTAGATTTACTCTCCTTCAGTTTTAAGTTCTTCTTAATTTTGTATTAAAGAGTTAATTTAAATAGTTTGATTGGAAATAATTTGTTTAGATGATTATATTTCATTCTAATTTGCTTGAATAGTCTATTCATACTCTTATAATTTGTTATTTGCATTTTCTAATTTCTATGTTAAAGATGCTAAGCTTGCTTCTAATGTTTAAATTTTTGTTAAGTGCTATTATGCTTATTCAGAAACAGATGCTCCTCCAGCTTGAAGTTCTTCAACAGTTGATGACAAAGAATTAATTTAAAGAGTTTAATTAGAAATAATCTATTGAGCATTCTAATTAGCTACTTTACTAGCTTCTAATTCTTGTTTAACTTTAATAATTTCTGCCCTAGTTTGATCTAATTCTGTTGTAATTTTAGCAACTTTTTCATCAAATTATTCCTATTTATCTTTTAATTATTAATTCAACTTCTTTTTGTCTTATTCAAATTAATTTGTGCTCTCATTCAATTTATTTTATAAAATTTCATAATCTTTATCAATACTATTGAATTTTAATAACAAAGCAGCATATTCTATGCTTTTTTGCCTAATTCCTTCCTCGCTATGAGCACTCAAGTTATTGATCTACTCTTCTTGCTATTAAATTTAATTTTTTAAATTATTATTTTCTTATGTCAAAGAAACAAGTTTTTCATTGATTTAATTCACTTCTTAAGCTGAGTTTTTAATTTAAATTTCATAATCATCGATTTATTATTAATATTAAACATTTTCTTCGCTCAAAGATTAAATTTAATCTTACAATTACTCATTGTTTTAGTTTATAATTTCAATTTATTCAATCAATTACTATTTATTAGCTTATTCCTAATTCATTTAGCTTTATAATTCACTTTATAAATCTTCATATTATTATTAAGTCTGTTATTAATTGTGTTTAGCATCTTGAAGCTCAACTAAAATTTGATCTTTTTCATGATGTAATTATTATAACTATTGAATTAACTCATTCTTTTGGCTTTCTAATTCTTAAGTATTTTATTATTAATTGACCTAATTAGAGTTAATTACATCTTACAAGCTCTTCAGTTGCTACTAAAGTGTCTGATTTTCTTCTTAATATTTGATAGTATTTACCTCTAATATCGATTATCCTTTCTTTAAATCCTCTTAAGCCAACAAAAACTCTTATTGACTCTTTTACATTTAATTTTCATAATTCTAAACAATTGAGTGGAATTCATTTTCTTTTGAATTAAAAGATTTAATATATTCCTCTTATTACTCTAACTTTTATTCTTTTTCTTACAATTAAGCCTCAATATCTAATATCTTCTATTCTGCCTCATGTTAGATTTGACTTATCTATTCCTACAAATCCTATTATATTTTTTAATTGGTTTTAATTTATAAAAATTAAATAAATCTAGTTTAAAAATCCTAAAAATAGAGCTAATTATTTAATAATTTCTATTTAACTCCTAAATTGTATCTTTCATAAAATATTACCTATATTTGTGATTAGAAAGAAGATTAGCTTTCATTCAAATTCTAAACAAGAGTTTCGTTTTGCTTTTCTAACTTTTAAATTTCTGCTTTGAGTTGTTGGTTTTCTTTTGAATTAGTCTATTTTTCTTAGTTCAAAGTGCTAATCATGGCTATTTACTACTATATTTTACTTGTATACTAGCCTTACTAATCTTCTAGCTCTTGGAGAGAATTCATGACTTATTAGATATAATCAAGTTCCTATCCCTGATCACAATTTAATGTTTATTGAATTGAAATTAAATATTAAACAATTTAGTTATATTATTCTTGCAGAGAATTAAACTGATCGCTTAGACCTGCCTATTCATTTTTCTGGTTGTTTTAAAGAATAATTAATTGCTATTCTAGGTTCTACTATTTTGCTTAAAGATTGTTTAATTAATTCTTTGCTTCATCTTTTTCTTTTGTTTCTTTCAATACTATAGCTTGCTATGTCTTCATTTATTCTTCTAACTTTAAGTTATAATAATATTTATTCTAAATACTTTCATTAACAAATGAAGTAAAAGTTAAAAAACTAATAGTTTACAAACAAACACTCATTAAAATCTTAAAATAAAATAACATATAATTTTCTTAGGTTCTCATTCTTAATGCTTAAATCATATTTTAAAATAAAGGAAAATTAGGTGAATTTCCTTCAAAAAAGTAGAGTAAATTAAAAAAAAATATTTTCCTTTTGATCTAAATAAAGAAAGAGTAAAAGTTCATGCAATATGGTAAATTATTCTCAATTTTCCATTTTATTTTTGTAAAAATTGCAGATATTTTTAAAACAATTATCTAAATCAATTATTAAAAATAAATTACTAATTTAATTTTAGAAACATTTTTGCTGTTTGAGTCTATTTCATCTGCTAGTTTTTTTTCTAAATCAGTAAAATGTTAACGTTGTTCCATAAATTATTGCTTGTATTTGAGATACTTCTATTTAATATCCTCATTGCTTTCTGAATTTGATGTTTTTGTACTTTGCTAAGATGTCTAATTTTATTGTACGTTTTACTGTTGATGTATATATTACTAAGCATGCTAACTATTTTGCTAAACTTAATCTTGGACTTTAACTTCAGTATGTAGAAGCATGTCTCCTGCTGCTACTGCTTTAGACATGTTAGATGCTTAACTATATAATATGATTATCATTAAAAATTCTATAAAGTGATTTATTTGAACTTATTTTGAAAGAAGTAATTTAAATAGAAATATACCTCATGTTTGTAAAATCAACCTCCCTAATTAAATTTAAGTTAATATGTAGCTGTAAAGTTGCTAATTTATCTGGACATTTATCAAGCTTTAAGGACTGCTAGGAAACTATTTCATTTTTATTAATAATTAAATTATAATCTCATAATTTTTTCAAAATAAAAATCTTTCTATTTCAAAATAATTTTGTTTACCTTGTTATTTCTAGTTTGCAAGGTATCCTAAATCTAAATTAGCAATACCGGCTACCTTATTGCCTTTTGGTGTAATGATGATAACTGTAAAAGTGGACTTTGTTATGATTATTTGAAATAGAATAAATAAATTAAAATCTCATAGAAATAAATAAAAGAAAAAGCAAACCTTCTTTTCAAGAAACTATTTAGTGTCTTCATTGAAATATAAATTGGATTCGATCACTAATTTCTCATCAAATATTCCTTCTCCCTTATTAAGAGAAACATGATTTTTTGTTTCTACTTTCTGAGAACCTATTAATAGTTGAAAAAAGAGATATCTAAGTAGAAAAAGATGCTCATTCCTATTCATTATTTAAAATTAATACCTCTCTTCCAGGCTACTTGTAAAGTACATGGAAAGCTGATAGCTAAATTAATTTTTTAGATAGCTGCTTCAAAACTAAATAGAAAAGCTTTAATATTTTAGCCTTGTTCTTATTATGCCATATTTTAATAATTAACTAAAACTTTTTTTGATTAAATAAATAAACTTTTTTTTTACAATTTTAAAAAATTTGCAAATGATAAAAGATAAAAGAGAGATTTATATTTATATAGAGATATTTTTTATTTTCAAATTATTTAACAATAAAAGTAAATGTTTGAATACATACACTATCAAAATCATCAAAAACTGGTAATATTTTTATATTATATTTGTAATCAATAACTATAAATATTCTTTTCATATAAACAAACAAGCAAACAGAAAAAAATATATAAAAATTCCTTTCTAATTCTTTATGTTTATTAGTAATATCTTACATTTTATTCATATTGATTTTTATTAGGCTTTCAAAATGTTAGTCTATTTTAATTCACTGATATTTTATAATCAAATTGGATTATCTAAGTATTCATTAGTTTCTATCAATCTAGTATTTAAAATTATTGTTTTCATTACTTTAAAATTATTATTTCTCTAATCTAGTTTTTCAAATATTGTTGAGATACCCTTTATATTTCAGAATATTATTTTTTATTTATCTAAATAGATGGATGCTTAGTATTAATTAAATTTTAGGATCAGTTTTTAAAAAAAAA
>JH720316.1:456563-469073 GCA_000231825.2 Tetrahymena elliotti 4EA
AAAATTTAAACAAAAACTGTGCTTTTTATTCTCCTTTCTTGAAAAAACAAAACCTGGTTGAATAAAAAAAAGTTAAAGAACTATTATTAAAAATATTAACATTTTTCATATGAAAAAAATCAATATTTTGTTTTAAATTGTCCAGTTTTAAAAAGTATGGTAGAAAATCCTCTTTTAATATGAGTAGATTCACTATGAACATGAGCAAAGTTTTTTCATAGATTTTTTTGAAGTTTTAATTGAAAAAAAAATAAAAAAAGAAAAAATTAAATAACAAAAACAGCTTATTTTTTGTGAATAAGAAAAGTTTTTTTCTTTAATAAATGTAAATTAATTTTTAAATATATTTTTTTGTATAAAATAAGATTATAGCTAGCTGTATGATTCAAAATTATTTATTTTAGATAATTAGACTTAAGAGCCTTACTATGAGTAGCTAGTAAAAAATTGTTTTGTTCTTGCTGATTCAGGTAAGGTTATGACAATTTAATCTGTAAATATAATGTCGAGAGGGACTATATCAGAAAATGTTGTAATTGGTGAAGATATTGAGTTAATAATAAACATAATTTTTTATCAGATTAATAGTGATGATTTATAGAGCTATTTGGATTTACATTTAAACATTCCTGTTATTAGCTAGAATAGCTTTAATTAACTTGAGATATTAATAAATGAGTAGCCAACTAAAGATTTCTAAGTTTTAAATGATCCAAATTACATAAACTCTTTTAGATTTATTAACTTTCCTTTTATTTAATCTAAATCTCAAATAACTTACACATTCAAATTTACAAATATTAAAAGTAAAACAGATATACTATAGAATCTAAGTTCAACTGTGATGATCAACAGAATTCTTTAATTACAGGGGAATTATCAGGCATAACTTGATTCATTTACTTTTAGTTCAACAAATTCACTTGTTTGTGATCCTACTTGCTTAGAATGTGAAAATGTTTCTACTTATTGCACAGCCTGTACTCCTGACAAATAACTTGACCCACTTATACCTGGAAAATGTATTGCTGTAATATAATCTAAGTTAACTAATGTCTTCATCTAATCCCATAAATCACCAGATTCTTTATTAAATTTTAACTCTGCAAATAATAACCAACTTTTAGTTTAAGATGAAGCTGATATCTATTTTTAATTACAAATTTTCTTTACTGGAAATCAATCTTATTTTTTCGAAATCTAAATTCCTAAAATATTAAGTCTATCAACTGATTCAATATTATCATACGGACAAGATTAGCAAGCTAAGTATCCTGAAATTTCAAATGAGAAATTTTACAAATTTATTGTGGAGGAATAGCAGGGCCAAAATTATAATTCAATTGTAACTCCTCAGCCTATTCCACTTTAAGAAAGCAGATATTAAATGATTAAGCTTACACATATTTAACTTCCTTCTTATAATGATAATTTTCAGTTTTAGTTTTCTGTTTTACTAAAAGATGGTTAAAATTCTTCATTAATTCGTTAAAATGAGCAAATTTAAAAAAATGTAAATGTAGAATGTAATTAATATTGTAAAAATTGTTCAGGATCTGCAACTAAATGTCTTTCATGCTATGAAGGAGATATTTATGATCCATTAGGCTTTTATTGTATATCATAACCTTGCTGGAATGGTTAAATAAAAATAAAAACTCCTCAAGGATACACTTGCACAGATAATGATCATACACAAACATGTGGAATATTATATTGCCTATATTGTGATACTTCTCCTAACAATGTAAAACCAAAATGCTAACAATGCTTTTATAATTTTATTTTATCTGAGGATTAAGAAAAATGCAATTTTAAAGATCCAAATACAAATGATAAAGTGGTTATTAGCAATCCATAAATACCATTTGAAGGTAAAACAATGAATCCTATTGAAAAGATAAACAAAACTGAATAAATGAGTCAATAAATGGAAATCAGAGGTTTGTGGAAGTATGAAGCAGACCTTCTAATACCACCTGAAATAAAATTGTATGCACCAGTAGGAATTACTATTTGTATATTGATTATTGTATACAGTCTTTTTAATAGTTTAACTTAGCATAGCGTGTCTTTCACAGTAGAAACATGTAATAAACTTGGAATAATTGAACCTTTTATTAGTTTTTATTATGGTTTTCGCTTAGCTGAAATTCCTCCATTCTACTATATACAGATCATTTAAGCTACATTTTTTGTTATTAAAATGACAAATCAAATCATGGCAGGAAAAAAAATATTAAAGCTATTTCGACAAGAACTAAAATAGATTAGTATTAAAGATGAATTCATTTTAAGATTTGTATCATATAGATATTTCTTTAAAATTGTTTAAGAATAAAATAAATACAAAGATCTTAAACTTAAAAAATTAAATAAATAGAGAGAAACTCCTAATTACATTTACAGCTAAACTGATAAAGATGATAATTTGGATTTGGATGATATTCTTGACGCTAACAATCCTCAGGCTAAATAGCTTTAAAAAATCATTAGATATATTTTTTTAAGTGTTCTGTCTAGTTTTATTTGTGTTCTTTGCTATTTCTATAGCAGAGTAGTTTAAGCTGACCTGTATGATGCATCTTCTAAAATTGGAACATTTATGCTGGAATATCTTGTCTTCTACTCTGTAGTCTAAATATTTGACTTATTATTTGTTATCAAATGCATCACAATTATAGGAATGTATCAAAACATTTATGAGCCATTTAAGTTTAACTTTGATTCTTCCAAGCAACTCTAAAATGATGATTATTTCGAACTTAATATTTCAGCAACAACTAAAAACTCAAATGATATCAAAACCGATGATTGTTAAGATAATCTTTCAGTATTTTTATTGTTCATTTTTCAAATTAATATCTTCTTTATTTTATTAAGTATAAGCTTGAATCGCCAGAGTAGTCTAATAAGAATACAGAATAGTAAACTCGTATACTTAGAAAAAGACACAGTTGGCCATTATAACACATACCAATGAATGAAATTTTTCAAATAGCTATTACATCTCAATTTGAAAAAGGTTAAAAAAGATAAATAAGTATTCCCCTCAAAGGAAAAAAATCCCAAAAGTTACAAGGTATGCATGATTAAAAAGAAACAAAAGCAAAATTTAATCATTTTTTATAAATTAAATATAGACTCCATTAAATAGCTTGATGAAAAAACATATGATCACCCAGAAATTTCACAATTTAATGTTTCTGACTTAAAAATGGCTTGATCATTAATCAGTTTATTTTATTTCATTTTTGTTTTTTCTTAATAAATTCAAATTTATTTATTTATATTTTAATTAATAAAAACTTTAAATTTTAATGAATAAAAATATTTTTTATTTAGAAGTTTATTTTTTATTTAAACTCACTATTATTAAATAATTCATTTCAATAAAAATAATTAAGTAAAATTACCTTCATTTTTTTTATTTTTAGCAATATCTTTACCAAAAATTTTTTGAATTATAATAACATACCATCATAAAATCTCATTTTTGTCTTTTTTCTAGGACTTAAAAAAATAGGTTTCTATCCTTTTTACATACAAAGATATAAATGAAAGAAGTTTTAAACCAGGAAGGAAAGAAATGAGAAAATGCCATATATTTGTTAGAATTATAAGTAGATAATATAAACATAGTGTGTATATATTTATTTATTTATAAAAGCAGTAAAATTTGTTATTTGGGTGAGAAAAATTTTTTATAAAAATATAAAATGAATCTATTTAGAACTAGATTTTATTTTCTCTTAATTTTTGTGTTCAATTTTTATCAGCTAAATATTTACCTAATTTATTTATTTATTTTTCTTTGTTTAATTAACTTATTTGTTTTTTAAATCAGTCCACATATCCACTATTTTAAATTTTAAGAGATTGATCATTCTCATTTTATTTTGCAGATAAGATGTTTTGTTTGACCAATCTAGAAGCAATTTATTATTATTTTTTATCTTCTAAAGAAGACCTTAAATATTTAGATTTAATGTTTTGAGTTATAATTCTATTTTATGATGATAAATTTTGATTATTTGCTTCTTATTATTATTATTATTATTATGAAAGTTTAAAGTTGTTCATTGTTATTAATACTTATTATCTCATATCATCAAATTCTTTAAGTGCATCTTTCTCTGTATGATAAGAATACTTAGTATTATTTTTAATTTTCAATTCATTTTTTAGTTATTTGCCTCTCTTAACTTCAGTTTTACTGTTTAATAAGTTTATACTTTGCCCTTCCTTAAAAAGTTAAGCAGAATTAGTTTACGTTTAAAAAAGATCTGCTGCTATAAAATGATTAGAACATTTGCTATCAGCTGATTCGGATCTTCTTCTTTTAGAATTATCTCTTTTTTTAGTAATATTTTCTTCATTTAAACTTTAATTTTCTGGTAATTTTTCTTAATTAGGTATTCTTTCTCTGCAAAACACTGTATTAGCTGTAACAACCTTCGAAACAGAGGATTCTTTTGAAAGCCTACTCATTCCTTCAATATTCTTTTAATTTTGAATGTAAGCAGTTTTAGCATTTATTACTTGAGTAATATTTCTGGAGTCAAATGAGCATTTTTGAGATGTAAGATTAGAAAAGTTTTTCTCATTAGTCTTCTAAAAATCTTCAATTATTTTCAATGTCTTATCTCTCTATTTTGAATTAAGTAAAATAAATAAATAAATAAATTTAGGATATCTTGCTAATTATTTCATCAATAATTAGCCATAAAAATATTAGCAAAGTAATTGATTGATTGTAAGTAAATTCAGCCTAGTTAATAATATTATATTTTTCCATCAATTCTTTTTAAGAAAAGAATGTTAAAAATTAACAAATATAAGGGGAAAATATGAACGAACAAAAAAAAATGAGTGTTTCTAAAATTATTGTTATGTTATTAGAAAAAGTTATTTTTATTGAAAAATGAAAAGATAACTCACTAATTAATAAATACTTTATTTAGTATTTTGTTTAGAATAGAAAATAATTTGAATGAAATTATAAAATTAGAGCTTAGTATTATTGTATGATAATAGAAAGATAGATTATAAAATAACTAAAAACTAATTAAGTATTTTTTATTTATTTATATATTTTTAATTTCTTTTATATACAAATTTATTTTTTATTTATCAAAAGTAAAAATTTATTTAAATATTTTTTTGTTTTTCATGTTCATTCTTTGATAAACTTATTTTTTATTGGCTTTCTTCAAAATTTTTAATTTATTTATTATTCCTGATGATATTTATTTTCTCTATGTTTATTTTTTACTTTTTATTTGGCAAATAAACTGTTGATGGAGTAGTAGTTTCAGAGAGGTTAAATTGGAGCAAATAAATAAAGCTTTTAAACCTCTTTGGGTTAGAATGAATAGGATTAATTAAGACTTTGCTCATAAATAAGCATAAATAATAATCTTTTGGTATTTACTTATTGAATTTTTTGGGGCAGAATTGAAGAATCAATCGTATACTTTATGAATGTTTTGGAGATCGCCTGAAGGACGATAATTTACTTGATTTGGGTTGATGATCTTTGGGAAGTTGATTTCTTTTCTTTTTGCTGCTGCTTGCTTCATAAAATTATTGCTTCTTTTGCTTTAGGCTGCAGGAATATTAGGTCCACAATTAGCATCATTATTATTACAACCTTTTTTATTCATGCTACTACTGTTGTATGTGCTTTGGTTATTTGCATTAATAGTGTTTTAATTGCTGTTATTGCTATTGCTATTGTTATTATTATTATTACTGTTCACATTATATGGATTGTTTTAGTTTATGTTATACTGATTATTTTGATTTAAATTTAGCTAAAACACAGATGAATTGTATCCACTGTTTGCATTCTAAGGTAGAGCAGCTCCTCCCTTTTCATAAGGTTTTTAGACAGAATTTTAATTAGATTACTTTTAGAAAATATTTTATTAATAGTTGTATTACTACATCATATTATTTTCTTCTTATTGCTAATAAGCATTACTTTATTAGGGTCCATGAAAATTTTCTAATATTTCTTTAAATTAAGTTTTGTAAAATTTTGAATGAAGTTTTATTGAATTTATTTTATAATTTTGGTCAAATTCATCAAGATTTCCCATAGAATGCATTTCTTTACTATCTTAACTTTAATTCACTTGCTGCTGCTGTTACTTATCATTTTTACTCTAATTTTTATTTTGTTAACTGATTATAACATTACTGAATGTAGCATTTTGGTTGCTTTCAGTATTATTTACCTTGCTATTTGGATTATTATTATTATTGTTATTAGGTAAATTAAATATACTATTATTAGCATTTTATTAAAGTTTTATTGGTTAATTATTTGCAGTGAACTCTTTTTTCTTATTTTTGTTTGTTGAATCTGCTGTTACAGACCCAGTTATTGAAGCAGAAAATGCAGCTATTGGATAGGAGTTTGGAAAATTACTAATTATTTTAGGCTTTGTATTTAATTAAAATGGAAGCTGAGAATATTGATCTTGTGGCTGATATTAAGACATTGATGAAGTGTTGTTATTATTCTAGTTGTTAGTGTTGTTTTCATGAGAAGATTTGGCTCTTGAATAATAACTTCTGTTAAAGGAGCTGTTTGGGTTTGGATTAATGTTGTATTCATTATTGAAGTTAGATAAATTATTGCCATTTTTACTTTGGTTTTGAGAAGCATTGTTCTGATTACCGTTGCTACTTTGGTAATGGAAACTTTGTCTGAATTAAGAGTTGGTAGATTAAATGTTTGCTTCATTGTTGTTATTGCTAAAACCTCTTTTGTAAGAAGAAGGAGCAAATTAATTTTAAGTTGCTCTGAAATTTGGTAGATTGTTGTTAATTTCATTTGTTTATTGATTGTTTGCTAAATTAGAAGAAATAGGTTTGATTTGGTTTGAATTTTATTTTTTTGATTCTGTTGAGGATGATGAGATAGCTGCTTCTAATTGAGAATTTATTTAGCTTACTTAGACTTGATTTTAATACTTACTGATAAGAAATTCTTTATCATCAAAGTCATATTGACTATTGTCATCACTTTCATCTTTGTTATTTTGCTTTTAAGAATATTATGAATTTTAATGGTCTTGCCTCTTTGAATCGGTGTTTTTCTATTTAGATATTCTTATTCTATCTTAATTAGACTTAACTCGTTTGTTGTTTTAAGTATTGTGATAGTATTAATTATCATTTTACATTTTTTATAGCTTTAAAATCTGTGTTCCATTCGGATTTGTGTAAATAATACGCTAGTTTTTTTAAGAATCTTTAGGGCAATCTTAAGCATTTTTTGTTGAAGACTGAGAAGATTACTAATGAGATTAATTATCTCTACGAATAATTTCATTTTATAGTGATTCATGCTGACTATCGATTTCATGATTGCTTTATTACTAAAATTGATCATCTTTAGATTTGCTATTTTGTTGTGATTACTCTAACACATAATCCATTTTAAATTATTCAGTGAAATTATTTTTTATTTCTTTGACTTCTATTTCTTATTCTTAGAAAATTTAATCTGAATTCTTTTATGAAATTTTGGCTTCTTCACTCTATTCAAGATTCTCCATTTACACTCGAATTATTTCTTATTCATCATTTTGTGATTTATCTCTTGTGTTATTTTGAATTGTATTCTATTTATCATTTTGTAATGAATTTTATCTCTCATCGATATTTTATTTGCTGTTTTATTAACTGTCGAGAACTGTTTTTATTTCATCTGAATTATGAGAATTTTTATAATCTAAGTAAAGATATCTATCTTGTTTGGGACTTTGAACTTAACTGATCTCGTTCATTATATTTAGATTGTTTGAAGATAAATTTTATCCTTCTTGTTGAGGAATACTTGAGTTTAGTTTTGCATTCTCAACAGTCATTGATAAGCTATTAATAGAATTATAAGTGTTATCAAGAGTTTTACTTTAATTTTCTCCTTTTCTGAGTGCTTGTTTTTATGGAGAAAAAGAAATCTTTTTATCTTAGCTTGATCTTCTAATTAGCTTTCTGTTTCTTGAAGGTGATTCCTTTTCATCAGCTTTATTACCGTTGTTACTGATTCCTCTCATAACATTGCTACTTTAAATTACAAAAGAAGATTTTTCATTTTCTATTACTCTTTTTACAGCGATGTTGCTGCTTGGAGATGATTTATTTCTTTGGACCTATAAATTTGTAGGATTGAATTTGCTAATCTCATTGTTATTATTTATCTTTGTTGTTTCTTCATCTTCAAGAGTGTTTTCACATATAACTTTTGTTATGTTTACTAAATTTGGATATATTTCGTTTTGTTAAGTTTATATTTATGTAGAAGCAGAGCTATTTTTATTTATTGCTTCGTTTTGCATTGTATTTTCTATATTATCGATTGAATTGTTCTTATTTTTTTAGACATTATTTACTGCTTTTTCTAAATATCTTTTTTATTCTGGAGATAAATTACTTATTTGTCTTGTCTCAACATTGTTTATGTATTGATTATTGTTGTAATTTCCATTTTACCCACTCATATTAGTTAAGGTACTGTTTAAGTTTATTCCAGGTATATTTGAAAACTATATTACTGGCTTTAAAACTCCCTGAAGAATACTTTCTTTTTGGTAATTCTATTCTATTTCTTTGACTACCACTTTTTTATTTTTAAGTGGGCTCGAGCGAGGTTGAATTTTTCTATTTGTAATACAATTTATATTACTATTATTAGCAAGAGTAATGCCAGAGTTAGCATTGAAACCTAGACACTGAGCAGCTGCTTACTAAGCTTGTGCTGCTATACTTCTATTTGGATTGAATTATGAGTTTGTATAAATATATTGTTGTTATAATGAAGTAGTTATTATAAAATTTTTTCCTGTAACTAGCGCTTAACTAGAAATCTTAGTATTCTCACTAGCACTTCTAGTTTCACAATTACTCATTCTTTATTAAATGTTTTAAGGGTAAACAGGAGGAACTAATAGTTTTTACTGAGAGTTTACATCTGTTAAGAAATGCTATTATCTCTCAATAGGAGAGCAATCTTCAGAGCTCTTTAAGTGGTAATTTGATTATGCGCTTGCTTCATTAGAGTCAGATAACATGAATTAATTCAAACTATCTGGTTTATTTTAACGTAATGGAATAAGAAGATTTTAATTGTTAATATTTTATTATTAAACCAAACCGTTTGCTGAATATAACTTAATCTAAAGATACTATTAGCTAGAGTTTTAGTTATTATTTTAAGTCACATTTGGTGTTGTAGAATTAGATATTTATATATTTGAATTCGATTATTAAACAACTGGATTTAAAGTATTTTAGGTGTTTTAAGCGATATCAGTTTAACTTGGTAAAATATTAACTGAATAAGGAATTTAAGCTAAGCTCGAAATTTAATTTTGAAGAGTTTTTTCTGATTAATTTGAGCTTCTTTTTACTTTGTTTTTTACATTTCCTTGAGAAATTTATTCAAATCCAAAGAAACTTGTATTTAATAGCTTTTTAATATAATTTTGATGTGTTTTTGACACCTTTTTTGGTGATTGCTAATTTTATAAGATATCAGGTGAAGATTACGTAGAAATGTTATTATTTCTTGCATTCCTTGCAGACACAGCTGATGAAGAAATCTCAATATAATCCTTTAAAGAACTTTGAATTGAATTGTTTTTGGCTAAAAGCTCATAAAAATGCCTGTCTAAATTACCAACTCTGAGCTAAGAAATTTATTACTTTGTATAAGGTTTATCAAGTGTAAGAATATCATACAACTTAAAGAACTTTTTTTCATAAAAATTAAAGAACTACTTTTATTGCTTCATAGTAAATTTCAATTCTTTGATAATCTTTTTCTTCTAAATTAGAGCATTTTCTCCAAGGGTGTTTTGCATGGATAATAAATTAGATATTCCATTTCCTTAGTTAGATTACCCATTATTTTCATCTTCATCAATAATACTCTTGCAATCAGGATGCATTTATGGATCATTTGGTAGAGGAAGAATCAAGTAATCTGCAACAGCAGTACTTTCTTCCTCTTCTTCATCATTCATAAGCATAACTGCTGAAGTACTACTCATCAAAAGCTTTGCTCTCTCTAGCTCCTCATTTATATTCTTAATAAAATTCCTTATCAATATATTCAAAATAGGCTCCAACTCCAAAATCTCCAACTACAAATGTCTATGCAAATTCTCTAAAAAGCTTTTTGTTTACTTCTCTTTGTCATTATCATAAAGAGTCAAAGATTTCAATTTCATATTGCCTTATTCATATATTTCACATACTCTCATGCAGAATCTTGTCACAAACCTAGTTTATTCATTAAAGAATTTATTACTAACAAATGTATGTATAATTTCTATAAAATCTTTTGAGTATCAAATTAAAAATATCTCTTTTTTTACAAAGAAAGTTACTGGGTTGATTTATAAACTTATTTTTATGAGAGCTAAGAAAAATATTTAAACACCACCATTTTTTCATAACAACAAGAGAATTATTTTAAAAATTAAGTTTGTCTAAAATTTGAAGTAAGCTAAAAATGTATTTTTGTAATCAGATTGACGAATCCTGAATTTGCAATTTGGGTGGTATAATTTTAACGCAATAAATGCGTCCATCCAATCGAATTAAAAAATTCAGATGAAAAACTTAGTATTTATTTATTGTTCTTTCTGCATTCAGTTCTAATAAATTTAATAATAGTTATCACTACTCACTCTTTCTAAAAATGAATGGCTTTATTTTCACTCTTTTTTGTTTTTTTAATAAAAAAATATTTTGTCTGTTAATTCTAATTCAAGTCTCTCATAAACCCATCTTCCCAAAACTCAATTCATAAAATTATTTCATTCTAAATTATATTTAATAAGCTCATTATGCCTAACTGAATTACATTTTTTATCTTGGATCATCTACTTTCATCCCAAAAAATCTGCGAATAAGTGGATTCTCTTCTTGTATTCTCTATAACTCTTGACTTCTGATGTTGCTAAACAACACTAACTGCTCTTTGCTTATAAATTATGTTTGTCCTTGCATTGAAGAGTTTTTTTTCCTAAATGCTTCAATCAATTGAAGGTAGTTTTCTTGCCTCTTTTTCTAAATCTTAATTAAGTCGTTGAGTTCTTCTAAGGATTGTTACTAACCTCCTTGTGTATTTACAAAAGGAGGTCTGCGCTATAGCATATTATTTTACCCTACTTATTGTGTCCCTTCACCCTAATATGTATATGTTTTTGTCACTCCATTTATATTTTAACTATTTTCTCTATTATTGCTTATCTGCTAGTACCGCTTATCCATAAAATTGACAAGATTAAACTCAATCTTTATACTAATTTAATTGGATTGATTGTAAATGTTAACTATTGATCTATCTACTAATTTCAAATCAGAGTTTTCTCAAACACTTTCTAATTATTCTTCTTAATTTGAACAAAAAGATCTGCCTTCTATACTTAAAGAATTTTACTGTTTATTTTCCTTAATGATCCCTTAAAAACCCCCTTGATATTTTGGCTACTTTATATTTACTTGCTTCACCTATTTGAAGGTTATAGGCTCCTTGGGAATTGTTTGTATATTTAATTAATTTATTAAATAGCAAATTAATTACTTTCAACAAAAATGATATACTGCTATCAATCAATCTTTCTTTCTTTCTTTTTTTGCTTTTTATTTTCTTTGTTTCCTTATAAACAAACTAAAAGATAATCAATGTCAGATATATTTATTTATTTGTGTATTGATTGATTGATTGATTGATTAGTAAATTTCTTTTATTTGTTTGTGTAGTTATCAATATGTTTTATTGTCAAAATCAATATAAAATTTCATTTATAAATTAACTTTCTATCTATCTTCGTATTAACTAAATCCTTTATATATCCCAATTTTCAGCTATATTTTTATGCATTAAATAATTTGTGCTTACAATACCTAAATATTTATCATAACTCTTTCTCTCATTTAATAAACTTCATACATAATTAAACCCCTATTTTATTTCATACAATAATTAAAAAAATTCATTGGCCTTTTTAAATCATATTTTCATTAGCATGTTCTTATCAAATTTCTTTCTTTTACTAGAATAAAATTAACTCGTTCTAAATTTTTTGATTGATATCTGAAAGTATTGCTTTCTCCCTAATATTTGCATCTTTGACCAATTATTGTATTTTTTAATGGATCAATAAAATTGATTACTTATTGATATAATTTTTTTGATTTCAAACTCATATGTAAGCTTAAATTTATTATAAATACTTTATTGATAAATTTTTCATTTATCTTAATTCATTTTTTATTGAATATTTTAGCTTATTTATTTAAAAAAAAGTTTCACCCTTCACATTTCCTGTAAAAATATCTTAAAGTAAACACTGAACAGTAAAACAAATAAAAATGCTCTTAATTTTAGAATTATTAAAAAAAATTAAAATGTTACTATTTCACTTTTTCTTAAAAAAATAAAAAAAATTTACATATTTATTTAAAATAAAAAAGAAATAATTT
>JH720316.1:470708-500205 GCA_000231825.2 Tetrahymena elliotti 4EA
TTTTTTCTAGAGATATTATAAATTTTTGAGGGGATTAGTAAAATTACCCTGTCTAGAATCACTGATCAGAACTTTAAAAGAGAAAATAGGGCATTTTTTAAAATAAAAAATAAACTAAGAAAAGAATTTACTAAATAAAATGAAAAGTTAAAATTATATTTTTCGCTAATAGAATAATGAAAAAAAATAATACTAATTTTCTAATTGAGAATTTTTTTTATAATAAGATAAAGCATAAAGGCAATGGAAATTGAAAAAATTTCAGTTCATATCCAAATCAATTATTTTACTAATTTTAAATAAAAGCAATTTTTTATAAAATTAGATAAAACTTTGATAGATTTAGCAGTTAAAATATCATAAATGACCAGTAAATAAAAAATAACTTAACAAATTCTCATTCTTTGCTTACTAATAATGATAGATACTATAAATACTAAATCAAAAATAAGAAACAGCATAATTTAGTAACTCTCAATTTGAGTTCATAAAACTTAAAATCTTTAGAAACCTAAAAGTAGAGTGGTATATAGAGATAATTTTTTGAAAAATAACAAACTAATAACAAAATTCATTAATCGAAATAGCTTGACCAAAGGATGAGTAATAATTCATATTAAGATTATTAAGTAGTGGAAATACAAATTAAAACATATAATAACTATTCTTATGGGTTAGAATTATAATAATCTATTATTAAATCATTCAGTGATAAGCAAAATTAATAAGATTGAATTATTAGTACATACTTTTTAAATAGCTTAAGTTAAAATTATTTAATCTTTGTTGTTTAAACTTCTTATTTACCATTTGTTCTCTAAGTTAAAAAACCAAAAACACATAATAAATTGGTATCTATATGTTAGAAGCTATCTGAAATTTTATACTTTTAAATTTATTTTATGAAAGTCAGAGATTATTAGCTCAATCAAGTATTATCATATTTTGCATGAAGCCCTTTACACTATTATCTATTTTTCTTAAAATTATTTTAGAATGAATAATATAAAAAACCATAACAGTATTTTTATTATTGACTACTTTTGAACATAAATCATATTTTCTTACAATTATAGCTTTAAGAAAATGAAATTTGAGTAATTTAGTATTTTAGTTTGACTAAGAAACTCAAAATAAAAATTTTAAATCTAATACTGAGTAACATTATAACTAAAAACAATTTTTAATTTTATGTTTCCTATCTAAAAATTTTTTTTAATGTAATAATGTTATCAATAAGGCTTTTCAAAAAATTCTTCATTATTTTATGTTCAATACACCAAACTATTTAAATTTCTTTTGGATGAATGAATTTAATACTTTAAAATAAATAATAATTTTTTAATATAAATTCAAGGTTTTTAAACAAATTAGATTATTTTCTCTTTTTCAAGTAAAATAGTTAATCCAATTCAGAATAAAAATTATTTGGAAGAATTAATAAAATAGAGCATTTGTTTTTATCATAGGTAAAGTATTTGTAAAAAATTATTCATCCACTTTGAAAAAAAGACAAAAAAGAATAAAGTTAGCATTTTAAAAAATTTTAATCATCAATAAAGCTTTAAAACTTAAAAATACATTTTATGAATATAAAATCAATTTTATTTGATTATCAATTATCATAACATAGACTATTAATATGTATTCAATTTTTTTTTTTAGTTTATTCTTCATTTTTCATTTTAAAGAAAATTAAATTTTTTATTTGCTTTTATTTGCTCATTCACCACAGTAGTAGTAACTTTGTAATTCTCCATTAACAAAATAGTACCACCAGCAGGTGCAACTCTAATCTTAAGGAGAATCTTATGTACAGCACTCATCTGGATAAAGAAGATGACAAACTGTGTGAGGATATTCGTATAGTTATCTTTTGAAATTACTAGCCTAAGCCAAACAGACCAAAGCCAAGAGGAGAATGCAGAGATATTATTTGCTCATTTTATTTTATTTTAAATCTTTTTTGTTGATTTATATTTTAATTAATTGATTATTATTCCAAACCTTATTTTTTTATGAGCTTTTATACCCTCTAAAATAATAAATAATTCCTCCCCCCCTCTACTATTTGGGATAAATTAAAATATTAAAATTCTGTTAATAATTAAAATTCTGATACTTACTCGCATTTCTATAGAAACATAATTATTGATATTAGCCATGTTTCTTTCTTACATAGAATTAATTGGATATTTTTTATGTTGTGTGGACTTTACCATTTCAATTTGTTTTTAGATGGACTAATTTTATATTTTCTAAATGAATTCAAGAAATCAATAAATTGTTATTCAAATTCAAGGTTTTTAAAAACTTAATGGATTTATTACTGATATTTTGGATGACTTTCATTCTTAAATGTATCAAAGTCAGTACAATTAATAATTAAAAATATCTACATACATATTTAAAGTAGAGGCTTTGTAAATATTTACTTTTCATTGATAAAGTTATCATAAATTCAATAATTTTTCTAACATTTAACAGACCTACCCCCAATTTTTAACAAATGGATCAAATAAAATTGATTAAAATTAAAATAATCTAAACGTACTTTTTACAGGATCTCAAAAATAAATTTTTTTGTAAAGATAATTAAAAACTAAGAGAATAGTATTGCTCATTAAAAAAATCCCCCAAGACAATGATTTAACATGAAAAGCAAATTATGATAATCTTAGATAAAATTTAATTGATTTTACAAATTAATCAAAACAATAATTCATTGATAACTATTTTTATGCTATTTATGCTAAATAATGTCTTTTAAGTGATTCACAGCCGCAATTGCATTTTTTGATTACAAAACATCTTTAAAATCTATTGTTGTCTAACCTTTATTTACAAGCTAATTTAAATGCTTAAAAAAAAGGATAATTATTTTAAACAAAATCGCCACATAAATCATTCAAGCTTTTCAAAATTCAATGGACTAATAAATTAGTGTAATAGGATCTAATTGAAAATTGTTTTATGATATTTAGTTCAACCTGTTTTTAGTTATTTTCTAACACTATCAATCAAAACTATTTTTAGCAAAAATATAGGAAATATCTTCAATAATTTACATTTTCTAAAGAATTATTTTGATGTGCTTAGGTATTTATTAAAAATTCTACTTTCACATGCAACAAAACTAGCACAATTAGATGATTAAAAGTTAATAAAAATTACTATGCCCATATTTTTAAATAAAAAGATACCTTAGCATCTTAGAAGGAAGTAGCAACAAGCTTTAACACGTTTAATGGACGAATAAATTAAATATTGTTTTTATAATTTGAGGATATAAAATATCCATAAAAGAGACTGCCTATTAATGAATCCAAAATAAATAAAATTAATAAGATTAAATAGTCCAGATTTTAGTTGAATTCAATTGATTCAAAGCCATAGAAATCAATTGACAAGATTAGAAAAAAGCTCATAGCTGGAAAAATAAAATTTATATCAAATATCTAAATATGATTTTGGATTAAAATTTTGATTTTTTTACAAATTGACAAAAATTATTTGTTTTAAGTATTAAGTATTAGTTTTTGAGTGTACATTCAAAATTATAAAATAATTTAATCCCTTTATTGGTACTAGTAAGCTATTATATTTAGTGCTAAAAATAAAATTACAATTATAAAAATAAAGTGTTGACCTCTTATTAAATATTTATGTAATCAAATCTTAGATTTTTTTAAGCCTTCAATAAATACAAATAGATTATTTTTTGTTTAAACTAAATTATTTATATTTTCCTTCAATAAAGAAAATACATCAATAAATAAAATATTTTTAATAGTTTTATATAATAAATATCAAAATCTAAATCAAAATTGTTAAAATAATTAATTTTAATAACTATTAGATATTAAATATGTTTATTTTTAAATATTTTATTATTCAATTATCCCTATCACCAAAAAATACAAGAAAATATTTTTATTAAAAGTGTTGCATATTTATATAAATATTTATTCAAATAAAAATAATACAAAAAGCAATAGGATAATAAAGATAATACACTAAGTATTTTTAAAAATTAAAACCAAATTCATTTATTTAAGCAATATTTATTTAAGATATAAGAGTGGTCAAAAAGTTAACAGTAAAAATTAGTAAGAGTAAATAAAAATAAAATATTAGCATAAATAAAAATATATTTGATAAAGTAATGAAATAAAATTAAAATATATTTTTGTAATAAAGTGAGAGATTTATTTTATGATTGTTTTAAAAAAAATTAATTATACAAACACAAATTATTTTTTTGAAAACACTTATAATTTTATTTATATAGTTTATTTTGTGATCATTCACAAATGTATTTGTATTTATTGTCTTCAATAGCCTACCAGCAATCACAGTTTTCATCAGTTACTAAGCAATTTACTTGAATATTATACTTACCGAAAACTCTAACAGTTTTAGCAGGAGCATCAGCTTTTGCAACAGGAGCAAAAGCACACATAACAAAGAGAACAAGAAGAGCAATGATAGAGACCTTCATTTATAGATATTATTTTTAATGAAATTATGTTTTTTTTTAATTGTTTTTTATGAAATTTAATTATATTTTTCTGATTTAATCTTTCCTTTTAGTAAATTTATACTAATCAAAACATGAGATAAAAAATTAAAATATAAAATTCTAAATGATATTCTTACTTTTGTAAGTAAAATTGAAAGGATAATTTCAAAATTGAAATAATTTTCATCTTTTAAATAGTAAGCATAGATCATAAATTATATCAAGTGTTAAAGTAGAGGTTTTTTAAATATATGTTTTCCATTGATAAAGCTATTATAAATATGATGATTTTTCTAATTTATAACAAACCTACCCCCAATTTTTAATAAATGGGTCAAAGCAAATCGATAAATAAAAATTAAATTAATGTAAGCTTACTTTTTATAGTTTTGGAAATAAGCATTGCTTGTAACGCTAATTAAAAACTAAGAGAATAGTATTATTCATTAAAAAAAATCCCCAACATAAAAAATTACTAGAAAAAGTAATTGTGATTATACTTAATTGATTTTACAAATTAATCTAAATTATTTTACATTGATAACTATTTTTACATTATTTATGCTAATACCTTTTTAAAGCCATTTCATAGCAGCAATTGCATTTTTTATTACAAAACATCTCTAAAAACAAGGCATTAAAAATTACTATACCCATATTTTTAAATAAAAAGATATCTTAGCATTTTAGAAGGAAGCACATACAAGAATCTTTACCATTTTTAATGGACTAATAAATTAGTGTAAGAGGATGTGATTAAAAATTTTTTTAAAAATATTGAGTTCAATATGTTTATAGTTATTCACTAACACTATTAATCAAAAGTATTTAGCAAAAATACAGAAATATCTTCAATAAATTGTATTTTCTAAAGAAGTTTTTTATGGATTTAAAATTTTATTAAAAATTCGACTTTACGCATTTATTTGCACATGAAAAAAAACAGCTTAATTAGATGATAAAAAGTTAGTAAAAAATAATATGCCCATATTTTAAATAAAAAGATATCTTAACATTGTAGAAGGAAGTCACATTCAAGCTTTATCATATTTGATGGACTAATAAATTAGAAATCGATAAAGTGTTCAAAAGAGATATTAACTATTCATGAATCCAGAAAAAATAAAATTAATAGGAGTCAATAGTTAATATTTTAATTCAATTCCATTGATTCACAACCATAGAAATCAAAGAATAAGAAAGATGATTTGCAAAAATGTTGATTTTATTTTAAATTGACAAACATTTTTTGTTTTCACATTAGTTTTTATATGTATTTTATTTAGATTCAAATTTAATAAATCTAGTATGTTAGTGATAAGAATCTATCTTTAGAAAATACTTTCTGTTAATAATATATTAAGAATGTTTGGGATTTGCATGTTTGAATCAATTTTTAAAGAAAGATTGTATCCAAATAATTAATGATTTATATTCACAAATATCTAATTGAAGCGCTTATTGGTGCTAGTGGCTCATTTATATTTAGCACAAAAAATAAAATTACAATTATAAAAATAAAGTGTTCACCTCTTATTCAATATTTAAGTAATCAAAGGTAAGATAATAATAAATTCTTTAAACCTCCAATAAATCATTATGAAAATAATCATTTTTATTAGTACAAACTATTTATACTTTCCTTGTATTCTGAAAAATACATCAATAAATCCAATATTTTCTCATAGTTTTTTATAATACCTATGTAAATTTAAATCAAAATTGTTAAAAAAATTACTTGGAATAACTATTAAATATTAATTATGTTTTTTTTTATATTTTATGACTCGATGATTGATATCACCAAAAAATACAAGCTTTTTAAAATATTTTTATTAAAAATGTTTCATATTCATATATCTAATGCTTTTTTTTTACTGACTGTTTTCTGAAATAATTTCTTTGTTTTGGTTTTCTAATAAAATTATGAAACAACAAAACCTTTTAAAGCTAGCATCCTTTTGGATTTTAGTCTTAAGATGGATAGCATATTTCATTCTTATGACAAAAAAATCTAACCAAAATATTTCAAAAAAAAACTAATGAAACCATCAAAATGATTGCCATTTCTTTGTTTTGATCTAGAAATATTTAATTCTAAAATAAAATAATCTAATACCATAATAACTTCAAACTCACTTTTTCATTCAGGGTCGCGCTGACCTAAATAGTGAGTTTTTATGACATTTTGAAAGGTCATTGCTCACAACCAATATTTTGAAATAAAAAATTAAATATATATTAAATTAGAAGTGCTCTTTCATCTTGTTCAGCATTTTAATTTGTTGAGATCTGTTTTACAAATAATTCCTTGATCTATAATATTTGATCTTCTAGATATAATTCCATACTTAATTTTGATTTTATAAAAACTTTAAAATAATGACCTCAGAATAAATTATAAAGATAATTTTATTCTTAAATCTTTCAAGGATATTTAAGATATTTAAAACATTTTAAGTCCAAAAATTTATGGAGTATGAGAAAAATACTGTAAATGATTTTTTTTCCACTCTTTCTCTTTGATAATTTAAATAAGCATAAAAATTTAGACGTAATTACATAAATAAATTAATTATATTCAGGTGACTCACCTTCGATATATGGCTACGCACACCATCTTGTAGCAGGTACCATTCTTTATCAGCATAAACTTTATTCGCCATTGGAATCAAAGAATCTTTAAGACAATCAATATATCTTTCACTATTCACAGTTTCATTATGGAAGTAGAGTTTATTTAGTCTTTCCCTTATGACTAATTCCACCCCACAACATTACTTGTTAATTTTTATATGAAACTTATTTTTTTTAAATAAATCTTTCAATATCTTCTTTATGCCATACTTTCAGACAGTTTTCATTGATTTAAAACAATGATTCGTCAGTAAAGATCATTTTTTTTAAGATAGCAGGTCTTATTAGAAGTTAATTTGCATGAGAAACTCTTTAATTTTTATTTACTTGTGTTTGAAGGGGGATATATTTTAATTTTCCATACTTAAATTCAAAAGTTTTCACACATTTAATGATTGCGCTTTTTTATATCTTGATTTTTTCTTTGATATCAAGATAATTGCTTATTTATACTGCTGAATATCTGTCACCTGTTAACTTTTCTACTGTTTCCTGCGCTTTTGAGCAGATATTCTCATCTATCATGGTTTCTTTACCACAATTTTCAAAGTTATTTGAGATTATGCTGATTAAGATATTTACAGCTTTGAAATGGTTCCTTTTTGAATCGAGAACTTTTCTTATACCTAGCTATAAGTTAAATTAAAGTATTTAATTGAGACAATTATTGCCCACTTAGTTTCTTCAGAGAGATATTTAGGTTTCTGTTCACTTCAACAAGACTCTATTTACATTTTGATGCCAAAACTTTAGAAACAAAAATAATATATTGCAGATTAATGATTTTGATTAATTATTTTTATTTAAAGATCTCAAAGATTTGTGATAAATAGATCTCTCTGTGTAATGATTTATACCTCAAATTAAAGCTGAAATTTTATACTTTATGATTATAATCAAAAAATAAAAAAATATAATATAGATGCTAAAAGAAATAGGGTTTCCAACTTAAAAAATTTCAATATTGTTTGACTCTCAAAGAAGAATCAGTTTTATTTTAAGTTTTAATAAAATATTTTTTTTAAGTGAGAGGTGTTGGTTGTATTGATTGAACAGAAATGATTTTTAAATTTTATCACTTTATAAAATATTGACTGCATTAGCTTCCATAAATTAATTTTTGATTTGATTTTTTTAAAAACTGCACTTTTTTTCTATTAAAGCTAATTCAATACATTTTTTAGAAATTAATGAAAAATAAGTTCAGCTTTAATAAATGAATGTTAAGAGGAGTAACTACTGTAATTATAAATATGATTAATCTTTTTAATATTTACTTTAAATTAATCTTAAGAAGCTTTACTAAACAAAATAAAATAATTACTTTTGAAATTAATTATAAAAAATACATGTTTTTTAGTGGAAATTATTTTTGTATTATCATAAACTCTTTTAAGATATTTTTTGTTTATTGATTTTATTCAAATAGGATTTATCGATTGTTTCTCATAATATCAACTTTGAAAGGTTTTATTTTGCCTGTATTTATTAATAAATTAAACTAATTATATTGAAGAGCTAATATTATTAGATTAGTTACTCTGCAATTCAAGATTATTTATTTAGGTAGTATTTGTTTCTAAAATTACATTAAAATCTTATTTTTATTTAGATTAAATTTTCTTTTTAATTTTTTCTGATAAATTTGTATTTTTCTATTAAAAAAATTCTTTTTTTATAGATTTTTTACTAATTTTGCTTTCAGGTTGAAAATCAAAGATAATGTTCTGTTTCTTAGATATTCCGAAATCATTTGAATCATCATTTTTTTAGTTTATTGATTGGTTAAAATTAATTATTTCTTAACAGTTCTTTTTGTCAATTTAGTTTTTTTGATAGGTTTTATTTTAAGCATAAACTGAAATAGTTTCAATTTGTTTTTCATTTAAGTTATGCTTTTATTATTGTAGAGTTATTATTCTTGAATTGAAATTTTATTTTGATTCTAAATTCTGAAGAAATTCTTATTCAATACCTTAATTAGACTACTTTTTTATTTCATTTTGACTTGTGTTAAAAGTTTCTCCGAAATTGTTTAAAACATTTGAATTTTTTTAGGATTATTAGTTTAATTTAGAAAATGAAACCTCAGAATATTAATAAAAATTTAGAATTTTTTAAACAACATTTTTATTTTAATCATTTAAAATGCTATTTTATGGAATATAGTCATAAACAATGTATTTTGAAGTTTTATTTTTAGAAATATTTGAGTCTTATTTTTACTTCGTTTCACTCAATCTATTTATTTTTAATTCATTTTATTTATGAATAGCTAAATCCTGTTTGTTTTCTGTGTTATTATAATTTGAAAAAGTACTGTTTTAAATAACATCAAATTCTCTTTAATTTTCTGAAAATAAATTAATACCTATCAGATTATTTTTTCCCAAATCGATATGTTTTTCATTTTTTCTCAAGAAATTATTTTGTGTCTTATTTTAATTTTGATCATCAAAAATTTTATTTTCACACTCATTGCTTGTAAAATTTTATTTTTCTAATAAATAATGATCTTTATTTTAATTATATTTTTGATAATATTTACTGTTGCTTGTCTCATTTTATAAATCATCAATCAAACTATTAGTTTAATCATTTAATATTTGTCCATCTAATTCAATTTAGTTATTAAGAGACTAGCTAAAGGAATTATTAGTAATTTAACAAGATTCTTCATATTATTTAATAAGATCTATTATTCTTTAGTTTGAATTATCCTTTTAAATATTTTCTCTTTGTTTTGTTAAACTTATATCAAGACCTTCTTTAATTCCTTAATTTAGAGGAGTTTATTCCTTGCTTATCTTCAGATTACTTTCTTAATTGATACTTTCTTGATCAACTAGTTTTTAGATATTAGAAGCATTCTTGTAGAAGTCCCCTATTTTTTTTTATTTAAAATTCCTTTTTTTTTGAACACAGGTTTCATTTAAAGACTTTTTTAAAGAAATGTTCTTTTTATGATAATCCTGAGAATTTTATTTGTCCTCTTTTTTTGTTATTTAAATTAATGTTTTATTTTAATAGGTTTTAAAATGTTTTATTATAAATATTTACTTTCAATTTCTTCATTATCTTTTTCAATACTATAATTATTTTAATCTGATTTGCTCTCATCTTAATCTCTAATAGCAGTTTATTACGATTCTCTAGCTATTCTATTCTCTATTATTAAGTTTTATTATTTGATTTATAGATTTTAAAATATATTAGTAATTATTTTTCTTGGTTTAGAAATCATTTTTATGGACTTAAAATTATTTTTGATAATAAATTTTTAAATTTTAGAAAAATGATAATACGATTATTTTTTATTTTGATTTTGTTTCTCTTAAAAAATGGATCAATTTTCAATTTAATGGTTGATGAAATTAAAATATTTTTCTTTAAACTTTTAGATTTGTCTAAACTTTAAACAAAGTTTATTTTAATTTATTTGAGAATATACTTCAATTAAAAATTATATTAAAGGTAATTTGAAGTATTAATTAAAATTTTCTTTCATAAAAGCTGTTTAAATAAAGAAAAGAATTTAAAAGGTGAATTAAAGATTATTAGAATTACCTTAAGAGCTACTTTTAAGACTTTTTTATGTGAAAAAACTATTTAATTTACAGTTTTTGAGCTAATCAAATAAGTTTAGTTTCTATTTTGTGATATTGGCTTTGTCAAAATTTAGTTTAAATTAAATTTTGTTGCTTGTTTTATTGCCTTTTAGTTCCTATTTAGATGAATTTTAAAGCATGTTTAGAACAAAGTCTTTGAAATCATCATAGAAATTGATCTTTTTTTTCTTCTACCTATTTGTAGTTTATTCAATTTCCATTTAATCTGTAAGAGGATTTGAGTTAATATAATATCTATTAAAGTACACTTAAAGTGCTAAGCTTTGAAATATGTTTTTATTGTCACTGTTTTCCTTTTTTTATTTTGCATGTAATTTTTATTAATTAGTACTTCCTTCTTCCTTTAGGCCTTATTCTACTTCCATCTAATTTACGCAAACTTACTTCTAAATATTTTAATGTTCAGTTGTTTATTGATTTTATTGTAAGCTTATTTAATTAGGTTTTTCAGTGCAAATTTAGTTAATTTAATCAGACTTGTAATTAAGATTCTTATTATTTGTTTAATTCAGACTAACTTATTATTCTTCTTTTTGATTACTTATTTTTTATGCATCTTCTATTTCCATTTCAAATATTTTATTTGTTAATTATTGTTAAGAAATTTAATTAGAGCTCAGTTATGATTATTTAACATATTCAGAAGCTTTTGCTACTTAATAAGTTTATTACAAATTCTTTTAAGTCTTTTAAGTATTTGCCTCTCGTTTTTTTTAGTCTTTTGGTTTTTAATCATCATGAGATGCTTGATTATCTCTTAAGAACATATATTTATCTATTTTTTTAGCTCTAAACAGCTAATATAAAGAAAATTCCCTTAATATGTATCTCATATTTAGCAAGTTTTTGCATTTGCTGCAGTCTTACATAAAATCCTCACCTTAGTCATAATTTTCATAAACTTTGTTTTCAAAGTGTACTTTTTTAGCAAAATTCAATTTGAACTTTTGTAATTTCTATTACTTTCTAGAGCTAACTTAACAAAAAAGTAATTTAAGACAAGAAAAATCAAGGTATTGCTTTGTAAAATTTTTATTTTTTTCACTTTAAATAGTCTTGTTTTAATCTTAATTTTAACGCTTATCTCCAGATCTCAAGTATTACTAAAGTAAACACTAAATACTTCTTTCTTTGAATTTTTCATATTGTTCCATTTAAGACTCATTTGATTATTCTATTTAAAAATTCAAATATGTAATCACATAAAATAATTAAATCAAAAATACTTACTATTCTTTAATGCTCCATCACACTTAATCTAATGCATTTATACACCTTTGTTAATGAAAAATCCTATTTAACTTCTATCTTATTTATTTTTTAAATTTTTAATTAATTTTGATAAATAATAATTATTATTACTTTCCATTTAATTTGCTTATTTCAATAAAAGATTGACCAAATTTTTGTAGCTAGACTAAATTAAATTTCACTAATTTTTTTAGTAAAAAATCACTACATAAAAAATACTTATTTACAATTATTCAATTCTTGTTAATAAATTTAACTACAGATAAAATGATAGAATTCAAGAGTAGAATATCTCTAAAATTTTTAACAAAATTATTTTTGATAAAAAAAATAAAATAGGTTGTTCTTTAAATCTTTTTTATTATTTTCTAAAATAAATAAGTGAATTAAAAATTTTATCAATTAAGATGACTAAATTAAAGAACACATACCAAACAAAATCTAATGAATTATTCAATCAGAAAATAATAATAAATTTTATTTTCAAAGATAGTGTTTTGATACTTTCCAACTTTCCTGATAATACTATTGTTTGAGTTTTTTATTTAGAAAAATATTTCTTTTAGGTTCACAGTTTTATCATTATATGCTTTTCTTAAATTTATTGACGAATTTTTATTGAATTTCTCTTCTACTTTTTGAGTATCTGAACTGTTGTAAACTATTTTTTTCTCACTTTAGAAGTTATTGGCTTCAAATTTCTTATCATTTACCTATTATTTGTTGAAATTCTAAAAGGCTTGTAAACTACAAGCATTATTTTTACTTTACTTAGCTTTGTTTTTATTAAAAGATCTAAACAATCTTAAGGTGATTTTTAAGTCTCATAACTAACTTACTATAATTACACATCTGCTGAAAGGCAATTTTGCTCTGGGTATTTAATGAAGATCTATTTAACCCAAGAATGGCTTCAAATAAAATTTTTACTTGTGTTCTTTATCATTTTAATGGTTTTTTAAATTGTACTTTAATTAAAATGCCCAAAATCAATAAAATTCAAATTTTTAATAAATCAACAACACTTATTAATTTCTATCTCTTATTATTATTATTAATTAAATTATATACTCTAAGTTAGAATATTTGAAAGAAGAAAAAAAAGGGATTTACTTATGTTACTTTTAAAATAATTTCAAGATTATCATTTTAAAAATTTTTCATAATAAAAGAGCTATTTATTCAATTTACAATATTCAGATATTTGATTAAATAAATAATATTAATAGATGATTATTTCGCTTTTTATGATTATTATTTATTTTGTAAATAATTAAAGTATAAAAAAATTACTAAGAGAAGTATTTTTTTTAAATAATCTAATTTTACCACCTCATAGTGAGATAAGATATTAATTTCTTATTTTATACAAATAAAATTTTATTATCACTTTAAAAAAATTATTTATTTAAAAAGAAACTATCTATTGAGAATTTTATTTATGCAAATGAAAAAATGAAATCCAAACATAATTTGAAATTAATTTAGTTTATAATTATTAAATTAATTAACGATTCATTTAGCATAAATTACCACTAATCTTTTCAACTTTAATATTTTTGTTCTAATTTATCTAATTTCCAGTTTATTTTTTTAAAAACTTTTGTTTTTAGAAAAAATATATTTGAATTTAAATAAAAGATGAAACAAAAAATTCTAAAGTAAAAAAGTGCATTTGATAGTAAATAATTTTTAACTAAAAACTAAAATAATTAAATATTTTTGTTTAATTTAATTAGTTTTTCTTTAACTAATTTTAATAACTAATATTAAATCTCAATTTTTACATAAGTTTAAGCGTTAAATTATTGAGATTAGAGCATTTCGATATCTTAGATACTAATTCTAATGCTCCTTTCTAGTCAATTTCATTATGCCTTTTTGAAAAGTAGAAAATAGAATTAGAAATAATAAAGAGAAAAAATTAAGTAAAAAATTAATAAAAATTAAAGTTAATCCAGAAATCACTAAATACCATCAATCCTAATTAAAATGAAAATTGTTTTTTTAACACCTTTTTGAGTTTTTAAAAGAGTTTTATCAAAATAAAATTTTTCTATTTTTGGAGTCTGAATTTAGATTTCAATAAAGCTATTCTTTAAATGCCTTTTAAAAGATGAATTAAAGTAAAATACTGTTTATAATTTTATTGTTTATGTTGAAATATTTAATGATAATAAATTAATTCAAAAATATTTCATTGAATGTTTTAAATTTAAATTGAAATTAATTTATTTTTTGAAAAATAAATCTTAATTAGTTTTAATCAAAGGTGTTAATTGGGATTAAAAATTCAGTCCTTTCTACCTATCTATTTTTTTAAATACCAGAGGACTAATCAGTTTAAAAAGCACAGTTAATTTAACAGTCAAAAATTGTATGAACTGTAGGCCCTCAATTAAGTTTAAAATTTAAGGGAATTAGTATCATTCAATTAATGAGGATTGTTGGTATTTTGAACATTTTAACATTTTAAAACGTTTATCAGTTAACAAATAAATATTTTACAAAAGATAGAGAGTCAAATTTTAGATTTTACAGCATTTAGATAATGCTTATCCAAACTCTGATATACCTTTGTTACCAATAGAATTCTTCCTTATAAGTATTTGAAATGTGAATTTAATGATGAAAAGAGAAAAATTTAATTTAAAAATATAAATTAAATTTTTTGAAGGCTCTTAAAAATATCAGTAGAAATTTTATATTTAAACAAATTTTACATAAGGTAAACAACCAAACTTAAAAGATTAGAGCACTTAGATAATCCTTTACCTAATTCTTATATTTCATAATCACTAATAAAATTTTTGCTTTTAAAAATCAAAATAAATAATTTAATTTGAGAAATCATTTTTAAACAAACAAAATATTAAGTTGAAGTTTAAATTTAAATAGCAAATTAAGACTAAATAAAAGTAAAAATATGATGACTTGTAATTATAAAGTTTCCATATTAATAATAAATTAATTAGTTTAAAAACATAAATTTTACTTAAGTTAAAGAATTAAACTTTAAAGTTTTGAAAAGTTCCACGACTATAAAGAAAATTATTATTCGTCTCTAGAACCAATATTATTTTAACTTTTAATTAAAAAAGAAATAAATTTATGATCTATTTTATAAAACAATTTAGGAGAAAAATATTTTAATTTCCTATTAAATCAAAATTTAAAATGTTTTTTCTTCAAGTTTTAATTAAAACAAGAAAACTGTTTTTACATTAGGTCAAGAGTAAAACTTTTTAGATTTTAACAGTTTGCTAACCCAGATCCTAAGTCTTACAAGCCTTTTTTCCCAATATTATTTTACCTTTTAAAAGAATAATACAACAATGTTGAGAGACAAAATTAGAATTTAATTATCATTTTAAATGACATTTAAAAGAAATGAAAAATAAGATAAATTTAAGAAGTCAAAAACTGGTAATTAATACACAAATATTAAGATTACCAAAGGTAAAGAGTCAAATTTTAGAGATTAGTACATTTTGCTAACTCTGATCCTAATTTTTATGCCCCTATTTCTCCAATATTATTTTGCCTTTTAAAGGATTAGAAAAAATTTAGTTAAACAAGAAATCCAAATAAATATAAATTTGATTATAAATAAAGGAGTTTATTTACTCTCCATTTTTTATGAATAATTTTATAACAAAAATTTTACTAAAGGTAAAGAGTCAAATTTTAGAGATTAGAGCATTAGGATAGACATGATGCTAATTCTGATGTACCTTAATCGCAAATGTTATTTTACCTTTTAAAGATTTGAAAAATATAGAATTATTAAAATATCAAAAATTCCTTCAAAAAATGAAAAATAAAAACAGATTTGCTATTTAATTAAATAATTTGTTTATTAGCGAATTAAATCACAAGTTTTACCATAAAGATAAAGATAAATTTTTAATTTAAGAGCATTTAGCTAATGCAGATGCTAATTCTTATGTACCTTTTACGCCAACATTATTTTGCCTTTAAATAATAAAAATAATAAAAATTGCTTAATGAAAAAAATCAAAAACAATTTCAATTGGAATTTAAATTAAAAATGGCTTTAATTTGTAAAAGAGAATTTTACCATAGCGAAAGAGTCAAATTTTATAGATAAGAGCATTAAGCTAATGCATATGCCAATTATTATGCTTCTTTTTCTCCAATATTATTTTTCCTATTAAAGATTATTTAAAAATTCATTTCAAGTGGCAAATAAAATAAGTTAGTTAAAAAAAAATTAAATGTGTGAATTTATTTTCAAACAAAATAAAATTAAAAAAAATTGCAAAAATTAGTAAATTGATATTTTACATCAAATTAATATCAAGGCTGGATTGATCTGATAAGTTAGAGCTTAAAAACTTTTGATATGATAACATTAAAATTTATAAATTTATTCAATTAAAATTATTACATCACTTAAATTATTTTTTAAATGTTATTTTTAAAATGCCATTTATTTATTTTCTTTAGTATGGTTAGACTTCTTATTAATCTTAATTAATAATTTCAGAATTTATTTTTTTAATTAATAATCTATCTAACTAAGGTCAGGAATGCTAAAAAATGGTTTTTCTAAAAAATTTTTAACATATTAAATTTAACAATGAATTAGAATAAATTTTCAGGATTATTATTACCTATTTTTTAAGGTATACATTAATATTTTAAATTAATTCATAAAATAAAATATTTAAAAATTTTTTTCCTATAAAATACCTTGTAGAAAAACCTTAAATAATAAAATAGAAACTATCTAAAAGATTATCAATCAATTGATATAGTACTCAATCAATCTCTCTGAAAAAATAATAATTGAATACTCAAAATAAAATAAAAGATGATCTTTATGCTGCACAAGACAATCATATTAAAGTATTTTTAAAACCTAAAATATCAAACACAACAAGATGGTGGTCATTACCTTCTCTACTTGACTCATTTCTAAATAATTTTGAGGCTATTTAAACCTTCTACTAAAAAGAGAATAAAGAGTTAATAAAACGAAATATTGATCACTAAAATTGCAATCATCTAATAATTATTAACAATTTTCTAAGATATCTAGCATTAATGTTTTTATCTTAAACATAAATGGTTACAGTAAATAAGTTACTCCCATTATCAACTTATTATACGAAGGAATATTATTAGTTAACCATAAAGATCCTAAATAATTTCAAGAATTTAAATTAATTTTATTGCAAGATTTTAAGAATAGAGTTATTAATAATTATAGTGAACTGTTAATATTATTTAAAGCAGCAAGTTATTTGGATATTAAATATAAATAACTTATTTAAATATAACATAGCAATTAAATAAAAGAATGGGTCATTGAAAGTATTTAATAATAAAAAATAATTAGTAATCAAGTTTAAGATAAAAAAAATTAAATATGAAAACTTCTTTTAATATGAGCATTCTTGATAAATAAATCTCAAAAGTGATAGAGAATAAAAGTTAAAATATTGAAGAACAGATTATTGAAACTAAAAAAGAAAATAATCATATACCTAAGAGTAAGATAAATACTATTTATTTGAAGATAGCCCTTGTTATAAATCTCTATTAGAGTTTTATAAATCAAAGTAGAAATAATTTCCATTTTTAGATTAATTTACCAAATATCTTTACTCAATATCCCCTACTTCAATAATTATTGAGTAAAAATTTCCTTAGATGAGCTAAATTGGTATATTATAAACTAGAAAAAAAATCATAGAAAATTGATTTATTATAAATAAATAAGAATTAAGTTTTATTTTATATTAGTATCGATACTATAAAAATTTCAAATTTCTATTCCAATTAAAAATTCTAATTCACATTTCTATTCTGATCCAATATATCTAATTGGAATATCGAAAAATATTGATACCTTCGGTTTCGATTCACATCATTAATAATTATTAATGAAACATGCATAAAGGTTGTTAAAAGTAAAACCTAACACCTGAATTTTTTAAGTTGTATTAAATATTTGATATTTTTTCTTAGTAAAATTAAAATATTATATATCATGTACCATTTTGATTTAATTACACTGACCATTTGTTAAAAGAAGAATAATTGTTGTTGGTATCTCACATATATTAATAAACTAGACGTATTCTTTTATAATAATATTTACTTTTAAAAAATTGACAGCTCAGTTACTATACAAAAGTATTACTCTCAAAGAAAATATTTTGAATATTATTTTAATTATTCTAAAAAAATTCAAATTTTTATCATTTATAATTAGATGAAATATTTTTTGTTTAAAAAACTATCCACAACTCTTATAATTCAATGAGATTGAGAATAGAGAATAGAAAATGTTATGACCTCTTAAGGAAACCCAAATATGAATTAGATGTATTTTTTTTGTGATTACATATTTTTGTGTTTCTTTTTGCTAGTTGCCGTATTTTTTTTTAATATTTGGCAACTAGCTAAGATTAAGAAATCTTAAATTCAATTTTAAAATTAACAAGTAATTTTGTTAATATTTAAATTTATTTTCTTTTATAATTATTTGTAATATTTTATTTTTTAATTTTGTAATTATTTTAAATACAATTTTAAAGAATTTATCTTTAATCAAAATCTTTATTAAATGTTATTTTTCTTTTTCTTATTTAATTAAATTAAATATTTATTATTTCATATAAAAGAAATACTGAATGCATTTATTATTTTAATTTATTAATTTATTATTCTTTCTTTCATTTAATGAATTAATATCATCATAAGGAAAATATAAATTGGGACAAAATTAAGTTCCTATTTAATTTATATTTTTATTTTGATAATTATTTTTTTTAAAATAATTTCTTTTTAAAAATAATGTTCAAGAAGAAATTTTTTTATATGGTCAAAGAATATTTTTAATCCATATAAATAATTCTGGATTTTAGGCCATATGACCAAAATAGAATTAAGGAATATTGGCTTGCCAGGTAATTTCAGATCAATATGGCTAAATAAGAGGTTTTGAATTTTTGGCGTTTAAGGTATTTTTGACTGACTTTTTTAGATAATATAAAGGAAAGGATAAATAATCTTCTACTTTTTTTTATTAAGAAATTGTGATGAAAATTTGCTCAGTTATTTGAGAAATAGATATCTAGAACTAATAAATCGAAAAGGAAATATATATTTTTTAAGAGTTTAGGAAAAAGGAATAATAATCTTATATTTAGCTGTCATTAAAAAGGTTTATCTTTTGAATTTAATAAAATATCATATAATAAGTTAATTTAAATTCATAATAAGTCATCAATAAAAAAATATCTTTCTCATTTGAAAATAAACCTTTTTATTTATCTAAAAGAATATATTTGAAAGATTTACCTAACATTGAAATTTAACAGAGCCTAATTATTCTAAAAAACTCACTATTTCATCTTATTTGGCTACAAACTAATTAGTTAAATAGGCAAATAAAATAAACAAATTGGGTACAGTCATTTAATTTTCAAATAAAATTAATTGAAAATTATTTCACAGGATCCTAAATCTGCTAAAAAGAAAGCTTAACTCTAAGCTTTCACTCATAAGGTCCTTTGATTTTGCAATTTGAAAATCATTTTTCAATAAGTTAAAAAGATCAAAAAAAGAGAACATTTTCTTCACAGATAAATAATTTTCAATTTAAATATTTGCTAGTAAAATGGTGTATTTTATATTAAAATATTTTGTTAAACACTAAAGTAAAAAAATGTAATGATGAGATAAGATCTCATATCATCACTAATTAAAAATGTATCAAAATAATAGGAACTAAATGATTTATTTATTAATTAATTATTATCTTAATACCTTAAAATAATTTTATTAAAAATATATCACTCAGTCTTCCTTTAAAAGACAATTAAAAATGATATGAAATAAAAAAATAATTGATAGTAACCTTCAAAACTAAGATATTATTAATTTACATACATCTCGAAATCAAAGATATAAAGAATTAAGATACATCTGTTTAATCATTCAAAAATGAATTTAAATATTATTTTATCAAAAAAAAATATATGAAAAAAAAATATGATATCGTACTAACTATTTATGAATTGAAACACTAATAAATCACTTCCCTTAAAAATTAAAAAATTTAATGATCTAAGGTCGTTTATTGAGACCAAAATCTAGGAGGAGTAGGAGTTAATTAATGAGGAATTTTATTTTGATGAAAGAAATATTTTGGTTTCGTTATCAAATTAATCTTAAATTATAAATAGGTAATTGTTGCTTTATAAAAAAGTAGATATACAAATACCATAAAAAATATTAATCAAAAACAATTAAAAATTAGATAAAGAATGATCAGAAAAATTTTATTTGCTTGTCTAATATAACTTCTGGTTATGAATTTTGCTTTTACAGGTATTAATGGTTAAACTGTTAATTTCAATCTTGATATTCAAAATCCAAATTGTTCTACTGACTGTCCAACACTAATAGTTTCTGCTCAATAAAGTACCTGTATATGGAATTCTGGTAAAACCAATCCCTGTTACGTTTAAAATTGATGTCTCTTAGATAACTTTAACTCATTGAAATCTTTTTCAAATTTGGATGATATTTTTTGTACTTCTTGCTCTTCCATATTTCATTTATCAATCAAAAGATATTTGCTAATACTAGTGACACTGACACCAAATGTGTACAGCTTCATGTTAAAACAGATAATAAATACCTTGGACAACTCACTACTGTAACCTTAGTAGTAATTCTCTTAAACCAGAAGTTGTAAATAATGTTTGTACATATAAAAATACCTTCTAGTAATGCTTATAGTTATGGTAGCTTTATCCTATTTAGCTTTTTATTAGTTTTATACATTTTATTAATTTGATGATTCAGATTTATTATTAATATTATACCAAATTTTTGGTGAATTTTTTTAAGTGTTTTCTAGATTTATTTTTTGTGCAACAATAATCTTTGAAATATATTATTCTTTGCAAAATCTTCCATTTAACTTTGTTTGAGTTAGTATTTAGCCGTTTTTTTTGGATAAAAATAATGAAAATTTTATTTTATTTACTATCTTTACAGGAATACATACATAAATATAATTAAAATAATTCAATATTTTAATAATAAAGAAAACAATCAATTTTTAACCAAAATATATTCATAACAGCTAAAGCAAAAGAATTTTTTTAACTGTTAAAATCTTGAGGTATTAAATATAGGGCGTTAAGTTGATTCATTCCTGGCACCTCACTATAGATAAAACATGATGCCTATTAATTTTTAATTGAGGATGTGCATGTAACAAAATAGGGGGGAATATGCTCATCTATCTAGTTAGAGATATGGTGTATTGTTAATTTAATTAATTAAAGAAGCTTTTTGCTGATAAACTAAGCTTAATTTTGCCAATTTAAATTTAATCTAAAAATACTTAATTCAATAAAATAGTTGCTTTTAATAAATTTGAAAGACAAATATTATTAAAACACAAAATTTAAATAAAAAGCAAAACAAATATATTTTTTTATTGATAGTATTAAAAAATGATAATTATTTCTTAAAATTCTAATAATTTTTTTGATAAAAAATAATTAATTTCTTTTATTTTGATTATCTTCAAAGTAATAGAAATAAAATGGGTAAACTTTTAGGAAAAACAAAATAATAAAAAACTATTTTATTTGATGATGTCAGCAAGGTAAGTGTATTACTAGATTTAAAAATTGTAATTAATTTTAAATTTTAAATACAATTTTAGTTTGTTGGATGTACATCATATTTCAATGCTTGCTGTCTTATTTTAAAATTAAGGTAAGATACTTTTTAAAAAATCAAAAATAAACTTTATGACTTTAAAGTGACAAGTGTATCAATTCTAGATAGTTGCATCAAATTGCAAATTCAATCTAAAAATATCACTAGCTGCAAGTACTTGTCATCAATCTAGTGTAATACTTTTATTCTTGTTTTATACTTCTATTTTTCTTTTTTTTGCTCAGAACAACAAACATGCAAAATTATTAATGAATGATTATAAAAAGGAACAGCATAAACAGAGAATAAAACCCAGAATAATTTAAATTGATTTTACAAAATTGCAGAAACATTGAAGATTTACACATTAATTTAAGGTTCTTTTTCAATTTAAAGAATAAAGTTAGTAGTAATTTTATCATTCTTTGTTAAATACATAGTAATAACCAACAGAGCGAGACTCAGATTAATTCTCTAATAAAAAGTATTCTATAGTTAGTCAGACTTAAAACTTTAAAACTTGCTTTAAGGTTGCACAAAATACATTTTTTTTCTAAAATAAAAAATTATCCTAATAAAATGAATAATTAAATATTAATAGAAATAATTAGATAAATTAAAGTTCGATATTGTTTTTGAGAAATACATTACCAAACTTAAAAAATTTAAAAAATCTTGAATTGTCTTTATCAGGGTATTTTATTTTACTTACTGAATCGTTTCAAATTAAATTCTCTTTAGTTTTAAATTCAGCACTAAATTTTTCAAATTGTATTTGAATTGATTTGTATTTATCCATCAAAATAAATATTATTTTTTCATCTCAAACTGATATTTTTGACACATCATCAAATTGGCTCAATAATATTTACTAAAATTGTAATGTCTTTTGATTTTTAGTTACTATTTTGAGATTATTTTCATTTATTATTAATAAATTGTATCATTTTAGTTTTCAATATCATGCTAGCCAATACAAAAATATTCACCCTCCCAAATAAATAGTTAATTTTTTCTAAAATAATTTAGATAGAATATTTGAATTCTAGAGGGTGGAGCAAGTTTTATTGTTTTTTTGTACTTTAAATATATTTTATTTTGATCATTTTTAATTTTAAATTAAATAAAGAAATATGATAGATTTTAATGGGATATGCTTATTATGTGAAGGAATTAAATACTGCTATGATCTAACTAAATTGAAGCTTTTTCTTTCGTATTAAATATTACTAAAGTGAATACAATCATAAAATTACTATTTATAAAACAAAAAATAAAAAAGGGATGGTGGAATTGAAGACAAGGCAATATCAGTTATAAGTTCTATGATAAGAGAACTAAAAATGTTAAGGAATTTGTTCCTTCAGTTTGGGTAAAATATCAAAAATATAATACAAAATAAATATTTATGATATAAAATAAAAATACTGTCTTGATAATGAGTTTAATTATTTAAAGATGGATAATTATGTTACTTTTTATTTTTTATTTTAGCTTCATTCATTTTTATTTTGCTTTTGCAAACAATTTATGATAAACTTAAAACAAAAAATAAAATTTTAATTAAAACTAAAAGTTCAAATAAATTATTAAAAACCTATTTATCTTATTAAAAAAGGAATAATAAAATTGATGAAGGAATTATTAGTTTAGCCAATAGTATAATTTAGTGTAATAACCTGCTATCTTTAGAAATAATTTTAGTGTAAATATAATTTATTAACATAATATTTCTTTACTTTTTATAAAAGTTTTTTGTTTAATTTAAAAGCTTTAATGCAATTACAATAAAAAGTAAACTTGCTTTTTATATTGCTTTACAGAATTGCTAAAAGCTAACTCTACTCAGAACCTTTACTGATGTTTAAAATAAAATAGTCTAAAATATATTTCCTATTTAGCAAAAAATTACAATTTAGAACTAATTAAAAAAAATTCCTAGACTAGTTACAGTTAATGTCCAGATATGATTAGTATCATAAAAGAAAATTCAAGTTCTTTTTTCATTCTAATACTTATAATCTTATCATCCATTTTTTAAAGATATGGAAATAAAAATTAAAATATCCTTTATCTATTATCTAAGTATTTTATGTGATATTTATGACAGCTATTCTTCAAAAAATCTTAAGAATTTACTTTTTTCCCTCTTTTTTTGCACTTAAAATTTCAAATTTACAAAATATTATGTTTTCAAACAAATGTATTCTTTTTAAAAAGGTTCCTTCAGTAACTTATATCAAGTTATAATAATTGTAAAAGAAATTTCTCCAATTTTATTTTGTTTTAGCCTTAATTTACCATTTCTTCAATCAACCAATACATTTTGTCTAGTTTTAATTTACAAGAAAAATTACTGTTTTACTTTTTTTTTTGATTAACTTTTGAGTTTTTGTAATTTTTTAAGTTTAATTTCAAGAAATACAAAATATTGTTAAAAATATATAATAGCATGATTTTATTTTAAATAATTCATAAAAAGCATAAAAAGCGAGAACAACCTAAAATGAAAAAAACTCAAATTTTGGCTTCCCTCCCAATTAGATCGCAAGCGTCATCAAGGAATTACAGGATATAATAATTAAAATTATATGAAGAAGACATATTAATTATTTATTCTAACAAAAAAGTTAATTATTGATTCGAACTAAAAAGAAGATATTTTTTTTAACATTTGCCATAAAATACTTATTTATTTTCTATCATGAATCAGTATTTTAATTTATATGAAGAAAACATATTAATTGCTGATTTGAACAAATAAGAAGATACTTTTTTCAAAATTTACTTGAAAATATTTTTTATTTTCTATCACGAAACAAATAGTTAAAATTCGTTTCCAAAGATGAAGACATATTAAATAAAAGTACAACCTCATTTGATTTTTATTATGCCAAAAATAAAGCAATAACCTTAAAGAGACATTTTTTTAAATATTAATTAAAGTAAAACATTTTTCTTTAATACTTAAAATTTTACTTTAGATAAAGAAAGATAAATTATATTGTAGGTAGTCGAAGATATTTTTTCGAAATCAAAAAATAATAAACAAAATTTTTTTATTTGTAAATTTGATGTTAGAATAATATTAATTAATTCAGTGGATACGTATCATTATAAAAATAGAGAGATTTCTTATTATTAAAAATTGAATGAATATTTTAAATTTTATAAAATAGAACTATTTTTTATTATTATTTCATATTATATATTTATTATCAGAGATGTTAATGATCCAAATTTGAATAAATTTTTTGGAATCGAGTTTTTTCAGATTTTTATCTTTTTTAATTTTTAATTTTTGGGGTTTATTAATTACTTGAACTGAAATTTTATTATTATTATTAATTAATTATTAAATAAAAAAAATAAATTAAAAAAACATGAAAAAGATTGTTTTGTTAATAAGTCTAATTTTAATTTAGATTTTGAGTTTTACTTTTGCTACTTAAGGTAATGCTGTGGCATGTTCAAATCCTTAAAATTGTCGAAACTCTTGTCAATTACCTATAGTTAGAGATGGTACTGGTTAGTGTACATGGTAAGCGAGTAATAATCTTTGTGCAGTAACTGATTGTGATTGTATCAAATCTAATGGCACTTTAGGACGTTTGCAAATTCTAGATGATTTATTTTGTTAATCTTGTAAAGCTGCTTTTAATTTGGCTACTAACTCCTTTGCTAACCTTGCTGGAGAATCATGCGTTGATTCAATAGTCTCATGTTAGAATAGAAGAGCTAAATGTGTCTCCACAAAACCTTTTGCTAACTCTTCTGCTACTGCTTGTGTTGCTCCTTCAGCCTCTTGCTTGAATAGAGGAACTACTGCTTGGACTGACGCTGACTGTGCCAAATGTGATTCCACAAAGCCTTTTGCTAACTCTGCAGCTACTACTTGTGTTGCTCCTTCAGCCTCTTGCTTGAATAGAGTAATTACTGTTTAGACTGATGCTGACTGTGCCATATGTGACTCCGCTAAACCTTTTGCAATGCTTGTTGGATTTTAATGCACTAATTCATCAGCTTCTTGTAAGAATAGAGGAGCTATTGCTTGGACTGATGCTGACTGCGCCAAATGCGTTCCCACAAACCGTTTTGCTAACTCTGCAGCTACTACTTATGTTGCTCCTTCAGCCTCTTGCTTGAATAGAGGAGCTACTGCTTGGAGTGATGCTGATTGCGCCAAATGTGATTCCATAAACTGTTTTACTAACACTGCAGCTACTGCTTGTGTTTCTCCAGCAGTATCTTGTTCTATGATAGGATTTATGGCTTGGAATGATGTTGACTGTGCCAAACGTGACTCCACAAAACCTTTTGTAAGTGTTTCAGGAGGGTCATACGTTAATTCATCAGCCTCTTGTATAAATAGAGGAACTACAGCTTGGACTGATGCTGACTGTACCAAATGTGACTCCTAAAAACATTTTGCTAACTCTTCTGCTACTGATTGTGTAGCTCCTACAGCCTCTTGTTTGAATAGAGGAGCTACTGTTTGGACTGTTGGTGACTGTAAGCAATGTGATGCTACAAAGGCTGCATTAGTTTGTAGTGCCTGTGTTGCTTGCTCTTCTATTAACTATAGTTGGACTGATGCTAATTGTAAATCATGTGATTCCACAAAACCTTTTGCTAACTCTGCTGCTACAGCCTGTGTTTCTTCAACAGCCTCTTGTTTGAATAGAGGAACTACTGCTTGGAATGATGCTGATTGTGCCAAATGTGACCCTACAAAACCTTTTGCTAATTTTGCTGCTACTGCTTGTGTTGCTCCTTCGGCCTCTTGTTTGAATAGAGGAACTACTGTTTGGAATGATGCTGACTGTACCAAATGTGACTCCACAAAACCTTTTGGTAACTCTGCTGCTACTGCTTGTGTTGCTCCTTCAGCCTCTTGCTTGACCAGAGCAGGTACTATTTGGACTGATACTGACTGTGCCAAATGTGATTCCTCAAAACCTTTTGGTAACTCTGCTGCTACTGCTTGTGTTTCTTCAACAGCCTCTTGTTTGAATAGAGGAACTACTACTTGGACTGACGCTGACTGTGCCCAACCACAAAACCTTTTGCTAACTCTGCTGCTACTGCTTGTGTTGCTCCTACAGCCTCTTGTTTGAATAGAGGAGCTACTGTTTGGACTGTTGGTGACTGTAAGCTATGTGATGCTACAAAGGCTGCATTAGTTGGTAGTACTTGTGTTCCTTGCTCTTCAATTAACACAAGTTGGACTGATGCTAATTGTATCTCATGTTATTCCTCAAAACCTTATGCCAACTCTGCTGGTACTTTATGTGTTGCTTCAACTGCTTCTTGCTTGACCAGAGGAAGTTCTGCTTGGACTGTTGGTGACTGTAAATTATGTGATTCTACTAAAGCTGCATTATTTGGTACTACCTGTACTGCATGCTCTTCAATTCATTCTGGTTGGACTAATGAAAATTGTGCCTCATGTGACTCTACCAAATAGTATGCTTCTACTGATGGATTCTCATGTACTAGTACTTCATTTAGTGACTATATTGTTTTTAGCTCATTATTAGCTTTACTCTCTTTATTAATTTGATAATGTATGATAAAAATTATTAAAATATAATTTACTCTAATTAATTATTGGTATATTTTTTTAAAAATAAACTGTAAATTTGAGTAAATTTTTTTTTCGTCTAAAGAAATTATTCGTAGTATTTGATACAAATTAAAATTTTTAATTTCTAAATTCAAACTTAGTTTTGAATATAATATTGTGTTATTTGGAGGAAGTTGCACATTTAGCAAAAATTTTTGTACTATTTTAGTGATTAATTAATGTTTTAAATAAAAATCCAGAGTTAACTAAAATTTATTTATTTTTAAAATCTTATTTAAATGTCAATAATATCATTTCCATGAAGTTGCTTATCTTCTTGATGAATAATATTCTATTTTTTGTTTAGATGAGAACATTTTTTTTTAATTTTCTCTAAAGATACACTCTTTAAAAGAATTTATATATAATTAATCATTTGTTAATTTTTAAGATGCATATTTTTATGATTAAATAATATTGATATAAATTTAAATAATAGGGGTAGGACATTTAGTATAATAATAAAACTATTTTATTATATGGCAAGGTTATAGTTTCTATTTGATAGAATATTAAAATCATAAGTAAAGTCTTACAAAATTAAGTTTAATCCCTAAGTCTGTATAGAATTGAATAAAATTTTATTAATGTGAAAAAATATATTAGCAATATAGATCTATAAAAGTACATCTTACACCTAAGAATAACTCCCTTATTTTTTTTTTGGCGGGTGTAAACTTAGTAGGAAGTTAACAGTACTTAGTGTTCTAATAAATTGAAAATATCTTTCAAAAGTACATTTGTGCACATTAAAAATTTAAACTTAGTTCAGTTTCTAAATTGATGAATTCACAATTTTAACACCAAATCCTTATTGAAAGTGAAATTATAAATAGAGCTTACAGAGTTACAATGAAATACCATATATGTAGAAATACGGGTTCTGGCTCAAAATCCCAAATCCCAAATTACCCTCAACATTTTCTCGACAAGATTTAAAGATACCCTTCAAATTAAAAGTTTTTTACGGATTGAGCCAGACCCTGTATTATACTATATATATTATTTATAAAATAACATAGAATCACGCTTTTTTATAAGCTTTAATAAATAATTTTTACTATATGTTATTTGATTGGGTAAATTGTAAATAATTTAGGAGTTTTGTTAATTGATTTTTGAACTGAAAATTATGAAATTGAAATATAATATAAATGATTTATCTTATTTCATAGTGAGCATAAAACAGCCTCATTTATTTTAATATTAATACTGAAAAATAGAATTTTTGTCTCCTGATTAAATTAAATTTTTTTCTGTAATATTAAATTTTTTGTCTCCTGTGTATTTTTAAAATTGACTAAAAATGTCAAATTTACAAAAGAAAAACAAAAAAAGGTATCTATTCTTAAAATTTTATCAGATGGTCAATTTAAAGTTTTTATAATCATGATTATTTTTCAATATTTTTAAAAATTAATTATTCATTATTCAATTTACATGAATTATCTTTGGTTTTTTTACCTTTTTGATTTTTGACTTTTGCTGTTTATAAATTACTTGAACTGAAATTTTATGATAATTATTAATTATTAAATAAAAATCATTAAAATAAAAAAAATATGAATAAGAATATTTTATTAATTAGTCTAATTTTAATTTAGATTTTGAGTTTGACTTTTGCTGCTTAAGGTGGTGATGTAACATGTACTGATACTTAGCATTGTGATACCTCTTGTCCATCAGTTACAGTTGTAGGAGGTACTGGTACTTGTGCTTGGTAATCTAGTAATACAGTTTGTGCAGTGACTGATTGTGGTTGTCTCTCAAGTAGTGGTACTATAGGTACACTATCAAATTTATCTGATTTATTTTGTACCTCTTGTAAAGCTGTTTTTAGTTTAACTTCTACCTCTTTTTCTAACTCTGCTAGAACTTCATGCGTTGCTGCATCAGCCTCTTGCTTGAGCAGAGGAAGTACTGCTTGGACTGATGCTGACTGTGCCAAATGTGATTCCACAAAACCTTTTGCTAACACTGCTGCAACTGCTTGTGTTGCTGCATCAGCCTCTTGCTCGAACAGAGGAAGCGCTGCTTGGACTGTTGGTGACTGTAAATTATGTGATTCTACTAAGCCTGCATTAGTTAATAGTGCATGTGTTGCTTGCTCTTCTA
>JH720316.1:502918-573085 GCA_000231825.2 Tetrahymena elliotti 4EA
ATTTTCAGAATCAAAAATTTTTGCAAAAAAGAAAAAACCAAACAAAAAATGTCAAAAATTAAATTTCAGTATTGAAAAATGAATTTGTATGTAGCATATTGATACAAATTAATTGCATAAGATTAGAATAATAATAGATCTATTTTATTGGTTTATGATTTAAAAAGTAACTGATTGATTTTCAATAGTATATAATACCGATAGTAAATCAAACCATAGAATAATTAATTACAGTTATTTATAAATTTCACATTTGATTATTTTGTAATTGATTACTTGCTTAGTTTGAATCTTATCAAATATTTTAATAACATAGAAAATATGTGAAATTAATACCTTGGACACAAACTGGACAGATAAATATTAGAGCTCTTTTGACAGATTTTCATCTGAAATACTATGGCATCATAAAATATAAATTATTTTTTACCCGAAAATGATTATTTTATTAATAAGAATAATTTTAATTTAGATTTTGAGTTTTACTTTTGCTACTCAAGGTCATACTGTTTGTAGCATGTATAAATCTTTAAAGTCGTCAAAAATCTTGTCCATTATCTATAGTTGGAGGAGGTACTTGTTAGTGTGTTTGGGAATATATTAATAATTTTTGTGTGATTGCTGATTGTGATTGTCACAAATCTAATGGTACTTTTGGGTATTTTGCTTATATCTCATTTATTTTGTTACTCTTGTAAAGCTGCTTTTAATTTCACTACAACTCTTTTGCTAACCTTGCTGGAATTTCATGTGTTGATTCATCAGCCTCTTGTTAGCAAAGAGGAGCTATTGCTTGGGCTGATGCTGACCGTGCCTAATGTGAACTGCTACTGCTTGTGTTTCTTAAACAGCCTCTTGCTTGACCAGAGCAGGTACTGCTTGTAATTTTTTTCAATTCATGCACTACTTGTACTTTTGTACTGGTTTTAACTGAGATAGTAATAATTATGCCTCATTTTACTCCACAAAACCATTCAAAAATAATAAATAAATAAATAATAAATATTTTATTTTTTTGTTTTTTTTAATATTAATCCTACATTAATACATTAAGATTAAAGAAATATTATTTTTCTTTATTTTAAAAAAAATCAATTTTTTAATTTATAAATTCAGTTTTTTTAATTTTAAGTTAATTTATGAATTTTTTTACAAAATGAAAAGAGTCTTCTAAGCTTAGTAAAAAACTATACTTTTTAGATAAATCAAAGTTTGCAAGAGAAGTGCTTTTTTAATTTTAAAATAAAATTAAATTTTTTGTATTTTTTAATATTATTATTCACAATTAAGTGGTACAAAAATAAATATTTAAACACTTTTAAGCATTTATTAAAAATGTAAATAAACAAAAAATTTCTTTATTTAATACTGCCTAGAGGTGAGCCAAAATAAAGCATTTGGAGTTTGGATTTTTCTCATAAAAAAACAACTAAAAATTTGACATAGAATTGATAAGAAATAATTGATAATTAGAATAAATAAAAAGAATGAAGGTTAGAGAATAACTTGAATAGTAGTTTCAAAATAAAATCAAGATATTGAATAGTAAATAAATTTGCTGAATTTGTAAAATCATAATAATTTTTGTAATTAAAAAAACTGGTTAATTTTATTTATTTGTTTTTTTTCAACAGCTCGATTTACAAAATTTTGGAAAATTTAAATTTCAGTATTGAAAATTTAATTTATTTTTAGTTTATTGATAAAAATGATTTGAAAAATATTGGAACAATAATATATATTTTATTGGTTTATAATTTTGAAAGTAATTGATTGATATTACATAGAATTTTACACAGAGAGTAAATCAAATCATAGAATAATTAATCAATGTTCTTAGCAATTGATTACATGCTTGGTTTGAATTTTATCAAATATTTTAATAACATAGATTAAATAAATTATTTATTTTTCTATGAACAAAATCAAAAAGTTCACAAATAAAATTGAGTGAAGAAAGCAATCAAGCAAATAAGCATAAAAACAACTAATCCATCAAACAAACAAGCAAACAAAAATATTGAATGAAAATTAATAAATGAATAGGAATAGAATTAAGAATAAGAAAATATGAATTGACTATATATAAAAATTAAAGTAAATTTCTGTTTCTAGTTTAAATAATTTAATTGATAAATAGATCTTTGCAATTCAAAGATAGGTAGGTATGTAGGTAGGATCAGTCAGTCAATCAGTCAAATAAATTAAAACTCAAACAATCAAAGAAATAATAAAAAAAATAAAAAAAGAAGTATATAAATTGAAAATTTGATTGCTCTAAATCAATCAAAAAGTAAAAAATTTAAAGGAAAGCTGAAGATAGATAGGTTGAGCTAATTAAAAGCAAATGTTAAAAAATACGAATTTCAGCAGCAATAAGGGAGACTAAAATTAGAGAATAAACTCAAGCTCTGGGAAGGAAAGGAGAGAGGACAACTAGTTGTAGAAAGCTCACGATGAGAATCAATCTGAGTAGAGAAGCAAGTAAAAGAATAGATGTAGTAGTAGAAAATAGTAGAGCAAGAATCCAAATAATAATAGTAAAAATAATGATGCTACTGCATAATAGATGAAAAAGGAAGAGTAAGAGTTAATAAGCAACCAAATAGCCTAGAGTTCTTAAAATTCAAACAAAAAAATGGGCTAATGGTCATCATCGCAATCCACTTGGTAGCCTCCTATCCTTTCATCACCCAGCAGCTCCTATGCTTCATAGTTTCCTTCAATAAGCGAAGTTACTTAGTTAACTGCCCTTAAACCAAATTCAAATAATTAAGCAATTAATACTAATTTTTTAAGCTCTCCAAACGAAAATTCATATCAAGACTCTCCTACCTAAAATCAATAGCGCAGCGTTTCTCCTGTGAAAGAAGAGAGAATGTACGACTCAGATGACCAGGAGAATAACCCAAATCTTGCAAATATATAATAAAGCAGCACAAATAGCAGCTGCTCCATAAACAATCCTTCCAATAGCGATAACATGAATAATAATTAAATGAATTAAAGCATCCCAAATAGCAACAGCAACAATAACAGTAGCAATAACAATCACAACAGCAACCATTTCGGTGGTATTTAAAATTATATGAGCACCAACAGCAGCCAGAGCAGCCATTTTAATCACATTCACTCACAGCACTCTCATAATTTGCAGCAAATGGGCTGCCCTTTAAGTAGCAGTAGCAATTTGAATAGCATGAATAGCAGCAATAACTTGGATTTGAATAACACTAGCACTTGTCATGAAAAATCAAGCTCAAAGCAGAGAAATGTAAATGGAAAAGGCAAAAAATATGGATATAAGCATGGATAAATGAATCTCAACTGCGATTAGAACAACTTAAATGGGAAAGAGCAGCACAAGGCCTGCGAAATAAACTGTTCTTAAGCCCTTTGCTAGAATAATAAAGGCTTAAGAAATCTATCAAACTTACTAAAAAGCTTGAAATTTTCACCTCTACTAGCTTAATAATAGTAAGTAACCTAAAGCCTAATGACTTTGCCCTTCGAACTTCACTTCATCATTTGCTCTTATTTAGCCCCCAAAGATATTTACCTCCGTTTGGCTAATGTTAATTAATACTTCCGTAAAATGTCCAAGGATACTCGTCTTTGGAACTATATTTAGAAGTTTTAGTCTTTAACTATCAATGACAAATATTAGAAGAATACCCCTGTAGTAGAACGCAGATCTAAGGGAAGGCTCTTTTCAGCAATCTCTCGACTTGATAGCAATCAGGTAAGCATTTATTCCTTCCTTCCTTCGTTTCTTTCCTCCCTCTATCATTCCTTCATTTATTCAATCAATAAAATAAATACTACTCATTTTCAAATATGAATGAATCAATAAAAAAATAAGCAAATAAATTCAAAATCATTCTCTCTTTGAATCAATCAAGCAAGCAATAGATGAACAAAAATGAACTAGCAAGCGAACAAGCAAATAATTCAGTAATGGATGGATCAATAAATAAAAGGAATTAGCAAAAACAGAAACATAGAAAGAAAAGAGTAAAAAATAAATCAACATGTTTTATTTTTAAATTTGTTGAAAAAACCGAAATCGAATCAAATCAAATGAATTTCTTAATTTGTTTGTTTGTTTGTTTGCTTGCTTCTTTGTTTGATTTAGTTCATTCAAATTTTCGAATCTTTTTTGAACAAAATTAGATTTTTCTAAAGTCGCTTTAAATAAAAAAATAAATAGTTTATGATTAGAAATGTGAACATCATGATTAGTAATGCAGGATAAGATGATGGAGTACCAACAAGCATTTTGAGAGAACTCAGTTACTTGTAGACTCTTGATCACCCAAATATTACAAAGTAATTTCTTCATCTATTTTTCAAATGAATTTCACTCAAAAAAATAGATATTAATAATATATCTTTAAATGAGTAAATTCAAAAACAAACATTTTTTTTGCTCAGTTTAAATTAAAAAATTTAGCTCAAGCTAGGACAAGCACAAAATAAGCTGAATTTAAAAAATTAATTAAATAAATAAAACAGTTGAAATTTAAATCTTGATTTTATTTAAAAATAGAATTCACGAAGTAGATATCAAAAATGTGCTAGTTTAAATAGTTTCAAAAAGACAGGAATACAATTTGAAGGAATATGTTAGAAGATACATCAGTTTAGTTTAGGATGATGCCAAGGGACTTGCTCGTCCTTAATACAAAATTCCATTGATCAAAGTCAAGGAAATTGCTTTCTAGATCCTCGAAGGCTTAAATTACTTGCACCATCAAGGAATTATGCACAGAAATTTGAAGATTGACAATATTTTGCTTGATAAAGATGTTGTAAAAATATCAGATTTTGGTCTATCAAGACTTGTTTCCATCCCTCACATCCCCTACACTCCTGAAGATCCTAAAGAAAGAGAGCGCTCTGGCAGAGAAGCCCGTCGTCTATGGTACAGAGCTCCTGAGCTGCTCTTGAGAAAAAGCATCTACACCTTCGAAATTGATATGTGGTCTTTTGGCTGTCTTTTAGCTGAAATCGTATTGAATGAACCACTCTTTGCTGGAGGTAAAAAAATAAATATGAATTTGAACTCAAATAGAATTTTATACAAAAATTAATAAAGCGCATAGATTATTATTATTATAAAAAACTAACATTTGAAACTTCAAAAGAAAAATTAAAAATCATGCTGGCTCATTAATTAAATAAATAAAAAAATGAAATAAAAATGAGGAATTTTAATTTGATTTTTAAATTAGCATTTCGTTTGTTGTTTGTTGAGATCAAAATAAAACAGATTTAAAAGAGATATCTTCAAAACAGAAAATTTAAATTTGAATGTAAATTTATTAAATTAAGATAAAAATTCTGAGAATCAAAAAAGAATTAATCAATTAAACAATTTAAATTTTTTGGGTAAATAAATGAAATCAAATGAATGTGAATGAAAAAAAAATACTGATCAAATAGACAAAAAAGCTAACTAATATATTCCTTCACATTTCATTTAAAAATCAATTAATTAATTTATTCATTCAATTATCTATTGATTTATCTAATTATTTTTATTAATACAAAATAGATTCTGAAATAGAACAACTTTTCAAGGTATTCAAATTTATTGGTTCTCCAGACTCAGAAACTTTGATGTCTATGTGTGACAACCCTGATTACTAGTAGACTTTCCCTAAATGGAAAATGATCAATCTTTCACATATCTGTGAACCTAACCAAAGTGATGATTTCAAATAATTAAAGACTACTATGATTCCCAACAGATAGAATGGATTCTAAAAGCTGAAAAATTTAGGAAATGTATTGGGATTGCAAGGAATGCAACTGTTGAACTCTCTTCTGCAATTAAATCCTTACAAAAGAATATCCTCCCAAGAAGCCCTTAACCACCCCTTCTTTGATGAAATAAGACAATAAAGAACTTTAATGAACATCCCCATGCAAATAGATGAATCCATCAATATAAGCAAGTGCTGCAGTCAAGTAGTACCTTCATGCTATTTCTAGTTTTCACTCCCCTACTGCCATCTCTCAACAATCTATCAAACCATGGTCAAGCAAGAAAAAACAGAAACATTGATGAAATTTGATTACATGAAAAACCAAACTTTCATTACTGAAAATATGCGTATAATTCTCCTTGATTGGCTCATTGATGTCAGTGTTCATTTTGAAGCCTAAGACGAAACTCTTCATTACTGCATTTCTTACATTGACAGGTAACACAATCAAATCTAGTTCATTACTCTATAAAATAAAGAAGCATTCTTCTTGCATATAAAGATCAATTACATTAATTTAATTTTAAACCAAAAAGTTTTTTTTTTACATATTAAATTGATCCAAACAAATTTTTCAAAGAACCATTTTGTTTTTTTAAAATAAATGAAAATCATCTTTCGTATTTGAATTCATATTTCTTTATCAAAACAATGCTTTTTTATGGAAATAAAACCTTTATTTTAATGATTTTTTTAAATTAAAAACAAAAAAGAGTTCTTAGTGTAATGAATATCGAGAGACAAAAATTATAGTTAATTGGTGTTAGCTGCATGAAGATAGCTGAGTAAGAATTTAAATTAATAAAAAAATTAAATTTCTGATTTTGAATATTATTAAATAGTGTTTTTAATGAGAGATCAAGAGAATACTACAAGCAAGAAAATGCAATTGAATATGCATACATTACAGCAGAAGAATACAATGCAGCATAGCTCATTGCCATGGAAAAAAAGATTCTTAAAACTCTCTCTTTCTAAATGAATACTCCAAATATGATGTATTTTTTAAAAATTATGTGTACCTTATTTGACACAGACTCATAAGTTTCTGTTATTGCCATGGTAATTCATTCATTAATTTAATTCAATTTTCTTTAAAATTTTAAACTATAGAATATCTATCACTTTACATATAGTCTTGAATAACCCCTTTTTTAAATCGTTTTTATTTAGATCTTCATCCCAAATCAACATTTTTAAATTAAATTTATTTTGAAATTATAAAGTTCCTTGCTGACCTACTACTCATGAGTTATGAAGCTTTGAAATACAAGCCAAGTTTACTAGCCAGTTGCTGCATATTCTTGAGTTTCTTAACCAACGAGAGGGAATTACCTTCTTAGGAAAAACTAAAAGAAGTTCGCAGCCTCTTAGATCACTATACTATTGATGAATTTAAAGAAGCTGTTGAATTCGTTAGAAAATTCTGGCATTACTACAGATCTGATCCCACTACTCTCAACTTTGAATCTGTATTTAATAAATATGCCATTGTTTATGGTTTGGAAGCAAGATTAATTAATGCTCCTATCATAGAAAAATCTCTACTAAACCAATGGATCTATACAAAATGAAAACACTTAATAACAAACAAAATAACTTAATCAAGAAGTAAATAAAAATAAAAAAACTAATTTTTAACCTTCTCAAACACACACAAACACTCACTCTTTCTCTCCCTCCCTTACTAAATAAATCAATGTAAAATAATATCAACCATCCTATGAATCTATTATGAATAAAATTTACTTGGATAGCCATTTGATTATCTATTTAAATTAAATTAATTAAATCCAATGATACCAACAGAATGAAAATGTTAATATTAAGATATCCATCCACTAACTTGAAATAGATATTTGTTTAACACATCCTAAAGAAATCTGTCTATTAATGTTATTTATCATAAGTTGGCAGCAAACATAAGTAAAAAACTAATATAAAGACGAAAGAATCCTTATCTCATTGATTTCATTGTAAATATAACATTTTAAACACTAAAATACCTACCAACCTACCTAGAATAAATACTAATAGAAAATAATCAAACAAGCAAGCAATAGCTAAAAAAGAATGATAAGAGTTAATTGAATAAAGAAACAAAGATTAAAGTTAAAATATTAGATTTGTTTCCGTTGGTAATAAATTGGATCATCAAATTTAAAGAAAAATTTTATCTGAAAAGAATAAATAAATAATATATAGTTTATCTTAAAAATCTATTTTATAAATGTAAATTAAAGACTGACTGACTGACAATGACTAACTGAATACTTTATATATAAATGTTAACAAATCCTGTATATTTATTTTGTGTAATTAGTACAATTTCTATTTTAAATTCATTCATTCATTCTCTCACTTTTGAAATTCTCCATAAATATTCTGTTTTTTTAATAAAATCTGATTAGCTTTTTTAATATTTAATTTAATTATTTTATTTATTTTCTTTATTTAGTCTTTTATTTTGAAAGGAGTTTTATCCTTATTAATTATCTTAAAAAGCCAGTCACTCTCTATATTTTATTGATAGAAACTGAATTTAATGAGTAAATTTGAATACAATGCAAAACTTTTTAAAAGAATGAAAGTTAAAACACTTAATTTTCATAACTTTAAATTCCCTAATTATTGATAATTTTGATTTTATCATTCTTTATGCTTTATGCAGAGAACGAACAAAAAAAAGTTAATCGAGTTATAAATTCTTATCAAATCCAAGAGTTCTTTTACAAAATTAAAAAATTTCATTCATTTCAAAAAAAATTTGAAACAAAAATTTAGTTTTTTGATTTTATCATAATTAATTAATTATTTTTTTATTTAATCAATTTCAAATTACTTGTTAAAAATATAAAAAATCAATAAATTCTCTTCTTCCTTACTTCTTTTTATTTATTTACTTATATTTTATTAATGAATAAAATTTCATTAAGCTTATCATTAAATTAGAGAAACATTGGTATATTAAGTAAAAAAAATCAAATTGAGCAAAAAAATTTGAAATTGATAAAATTAATAGATTGTAGAAGTAAGTATAATTCTGAGGTGATTGTAAAATTATGAGTTAGATAGATAAAAGAGAATTTTGTTTTATAATAAGTTTTAATCGCTAATTTTATTCATAAATGAAAATTTTAATCATGAAACACAATTAATTAAGTAGAAAAAAAATTTTAATTTAAAAAATCAAAAATATTAAATTAAAAAATTTTGGATACATTTTTTTTATACAATTTATATTTGAAATGATTGATTTAATTTAAGCGATATATAATTTGCTTAGATTGATATTTTTATAAATATTGATAGAAAAAATTAATAATTGCAATCGACCATAATTTATATTTAGTGCTGCTTTCTCAATAAATAATAAAAATTTTAATAATTATTTTATATAATTTAAATACTAAAATTTGTAATGAGTATCTATCAAAAAAGATGCTTGCATGGATAATAAATTGATAAAATAGGTGTAGAAAAATAAATAAGAAATGAAGAATGGACAATTAAAGTTGATTGATTGATTCATTGATTGTGTTTTTTGATCAAAAAGTATCAATAATAGTGATTGATTCAGTGATTATTATCTTGCTAGAATTTAAAAATCGAATTTACAAAAACAAATTAAAAAAAATTCAGTTTTGAAATTTGTTTTGAAGCACAAATTATTTGTTTATTTTTTTGAGAGATGTCTTATAGCTTTTTAAAGGAAGTAGACATTTTAAGTTAAAAGCAATAGGTGGGACCAGAGACTTTTAAGGAATTTGCAATTAAACTGATAGAAAAGATAGTTAAAGAGCCCGAGTATAAGCATTTAATTGGTTAGGCCTTTTTTGAATTTAATATGATTTTGGATGATCTAAATTAATTTTTAATCGTAAAGCCTGAATTATTAGATGATTTATAAGAAAAAATATTATACATTAATGCATATAAGGCTTATTTATAGCTCAGTTAGGAAAATTGCATAAGAACCATTGAAAAAAAAAATTGCTGCTTTAGATATAACTTTTTTTAACTGAGAAAGAGTGAGGTTCCGCTGAATATTTATTTGCAAATCAACAAAGTAAATTAGTTTTTCTTGTTAAGACTTGGCTTACTTTTAATAAAATCTATCAGCAAATGTCACAAAAAGGCTTATTTTATAGAATTTATTAATTAAAAAACTGTTTTCATTGACATTCTCAATCAAAATGTTCTGCTCATTAATCCTATTCAAAAGCTTCTTTTGCAATTTTAAAATTCTTTTAATAACAAAAACTCTCAAGCTAATTCTCCTAAAAATGATATTAAAGGTTAATTGGAAACATTAAAAGTTAAAGATTTAATCAAGAAGGATTCATTAAGTTTCATTTAAACCTTTTTAAGTGTGATAGGAATTAGAAACTCTGAGTTTAAAGATATGATTGGGGAGTGCAATCTTTTTTAGCCTTTCCTATAAAGAAATTTCAAAGGGAGGATTAGTAATCCCATGTAATACCTAATAATCTATCTATAAACATTATAAAACAATAGCTCAGAAATCGATCTAACTAAAATTGAAATTATGATAATGAATATCCTTTACTAGGATATTAGGTCAACTCAAAAAAAGTATTTAAAATAATGTATCCTGAACCAAACATAAAAAGAAAATAAATAAATTTCAAACAAGAACTTGGAGAGTAATAGTAATAGTAAAATTAAAGTTGCTCAAAAGTTAGATGTATTTAATATCAAAGAATCAAAATCGATGAAAAACATAAAATAACCATCACTACTTACTCTCAATTCTCCAAAATAATACAATTCTCTTTAAATAAATTTATAATACTAATAAATATAGAAGAAGTGTTAAACTGATTTAGAATAGAATTTAAATACTCCAAGATAGAAAGTAGAAAAAGTAAAAAGGTAGTTTAGTTCTATTTAAATTCATAACCAAACTTCTCCAAAATAAATACTAAACAAACAGTCACTAACAAGCAGTACATAAAATCTTAATAATGAATAAAAATACTTTAAGTAGAAATCAATAGATGACAAATAAAAATCTGATGAGAAAATAAAACATAAATAAGCTGAGGCAAAAGAGCAATAAAAAAATGGATATTAAGAAAAATAGAATTAGAATATTGAGTAGAATCCAGATGTAGGTTTAAGTAGCACTTTTAAGGAATCTTAGTTAAGTGAATGTGTGAAAGATCAAATTAATTGGTTAAATGGATTTTAAAATAAGCAGATGACTCAGAATTAAGCATATTTTTAACTTAAAAAACTAGACAAGATAAAAGAAAAGAGCATTGAATAATGGCAAATGACAGCATGGATGCAGTATAAATACTTTGGGTTTTTTCAAGAGCCTTTACAAATTATGCTCAGATAAGTAAAAAAATTAGAACAAAATAGCAGCAGTAGTAGCAGTAACTGCCAATAAAATTAAAAAATGCCAAATCAATCTGATTAGAATGGTTCTTCTATCCTTGATAAATCATAGTCATACAGCTTGATAGGAATTTTGTATTGGAAATGGAAAAAATATCAAAAAGCAGTTCAAGCATTTAAAACAGCATTGAAATTTGACAGTAGAAACCAATATGCTTTATATTATTTAGGAAAATTCAACATTGTAATTACATAAAATTATGAAGAGGGTAATCGTTATCTTGATCAATTGTTATAAGTTAATCCTTATAATGGGTAATTGATCAGAAAAATAGTTAATTTTAACTAATATTGTCCTGACAAAAATGAACTATTTTGGTATTATTTATCTATAATTGCAAATCCAAAATGTTCTAAATCGCTTTTAAACATAGCTAAAAAGTATTATGTCATGAGGAATCATAAATTGGCCTTATTCTTTTGTGCAAAAGGAATAGATCTTGATAAAAATGAAAAAGAATTTTATTTGGTTATTGGTATGATTTTCAATGTTGAGAGAAGACTAGAAAAGAGTCTTAAATATTTAATTAAAGCAGAAAGTCCCAAAAACAAGCAAATTCCTGGCCTCTTATGTGATCTTCATAGGTATTATGGAGATTTGGAAGAAACAGAAATTAATTTTTACAAAGACCTTAAAGGCATAAATATACTTAAAACCTCACCAACAAACTTCACAAATTTCTTGTATGGTTGATTGATTCTTAATTACTTTTAAAGTAATTATTGATAAAATTCAAATGATGATGACGATGATGATCTATTTATTAAATTTGATTTTAAAAAGTATATCTAAATTAAAATATCTCTTCATTTAATCTAATTAATTTAAAAATCTTATGAAAAGAATCTTTAAAAATTAATAAAAAAGATACTCAGAAAATAAATTAATGAATACATTAAATTATTAACAATCAATAATCTAAAATAACATTTTTTCATTTAATATATCTAACTAACCTTTCAAATCTGAAAATTTTAAAAAGAAATTACAAAAGTTTATATTTAGTAAACCATTTTCTTTGAAATTAATTAGTTTTCTTTTATATTTTTTATAAAACCATTTAGCTTTTAAACTAACTATTTCTATTTTAATTTATTTAATGTTTAGCTCTAAAAATACTTGAAGAAATCAAGTTTTTATTTAAAAAATTAATTTATAATAAATATCACCTAATTTTGGAATTATTAAAATTAAATTTGAATTTCTGTAAGTTGCAATATCACAAAAACTTTTTTGGATTAAGGTGATTGCTATCTCATCTCTCTATTTTTTAACTTTTTATTTTGTTTTACTTTATAAATTATGAAGCTTTTATATGATTTCCTTGTAAATAAATAATTAAAACAAAAAAAAAAATAAATAAACACCAATAAACCAGGCGAGAAAAAAGTAAAACTCAAAATCGAAACTAAATAAAGAGAAAATAATTAATACCTTGTTATTATTCGTGTATGTAGTCTTGAAAAAGACAGTACCTTAGGGTACTATATATATATATAATAAATAATTTATGATTATTTGAAATTTTATAGTTTGTAATACACTGAATTTATCACACTCATTTCATTTGTTTAATTTAATAAAAAAGAATGTTTGAAGTTAAATACGTAGATTTAAATAAATTTATTCATTTTAAAAATGCAAACTATGCAAGCAAATAACAAAAATGATTTTTTAAAGTTTAAAATGGCTTATTGATAATTAATATTAAAGAAAATGAAATGAATAATGAGTTAAATTATTTGGATAAATTTGTGCAATTAAAAATCTTAGTGAGCGATTGAGTGATTGAATAAGCGAGTTAGTGAATGATAAAAGAAATAAATTTATATATGAGGAATAAGTTATTTATATCTTAGATATTTCAGACAGCCTTAAAGTCTATAAAGGCTAATTTGTATGTAGTGTCATAATATTTTTCATGGTCACCAGGTCTAAAGTGGTGAGATCTTAAATCTTTAGCAAGTTCAGGATTTAATCTTGAGGGTTAGCATTAATATCTACCAATATCTTGCATAGTGGTGGTATACTCGTTATTCATGGTACCATAATCGAAATGGTTACTTCTTAAGTCTTTAATTAAGTTAGGATCCAACTTGCTTTAGCTTGATTCTTTTGTTTTATCATTGAAAGTCTTTTTCATTTCACTAATCATTTCAGGTTAGTCTGTACCGAATTAGTAATGATGTCTTCTCAAGTCAGCTTGAACTTCCTTTTCAAGTGCAGAAGGGACTTGATTACCAAAGTTAACAAAGCTTTTGACATAAAAATTAAATTAATTTAAAGGGACATTATTTTATAAAAGTAATACTTTTTCTAAGCTTCAGATTTGAATTAATCATCTATTTTATCTGAACCAAATACGATGTGAGAACCTCTATCTGCTCTATCATTTCTAGTTGCTTCAGATTTTTATGCTGATTTTGCTTCAAAGTTTTATTTATAGTTGGAAACGTAATGTTGAACAGGGTTGGTACCTCCAAATCCTTCTAAATTAAAATGAGAACGATAAAGATATGACATATCAGGTTATTTAGTAAGTGAATTTTTGTCAAAATCTTTAAACTTTGCTGCTGCTTCAGAAGTGTAATTTTGAGCATCATTACCAAGTTTGAAATGTTCAGCTTCACATTTATTTATTTAAAAATTGTTAATTTAATTGTTTAAATGAAAATCATTTCAATAAAATTTTTATTGAAAATGTTTAAAATAAATGTTACTAAATAAATTCCAATTTCAATTAGCAAAAAAATTATTTCAATTATGAAAAAGTCAAATAACTTAATCGAAATTTATTAACATTAGATCAAGATTTTTGAATTAGAAATGAAGAGATAAAAATTTCTCCAAGTCAAATAAAAGAAATAAAATTTATCCATCTTGAAAATTTAAATTAAAAATAAATTTCATTTAAATTATCATTTTTTAAATCAAATATTTAAACAAAAGAAAAACATTTAAAATTGAGAAAATTTTGAAATAAATTGATATGAAAATTGTTTGTTTGATAAATAGATTTTATCTGTAAGGATAATTTTAATGGAAAACTTTTTTTAAGGAATGTTTATTAGAAGATAGTATTTATTGAAATAAATATAAATAAATGAATAAATAATACCTCTCAAATCTTTGGAAAGAGCCTTGATTTTTTCAGGGTCATGTTAATGCATTTATTTGCCTTGATAGGTTTTGGAGGTGGTGGTTTCATAGAGATTGGGGTCTTCTCCCAATGTGAAATGAGATTTTTTTAATCCTAAATCAACTTAGGTTCTAAAGGCTTGAGGTTTATTGTTAAATTCAGACATAGCTTCAGATGTGAACTAGGGATTATTGTTACCCATGACCAAGTTTGTTTTACGTAAATCAACAATTTACTACATAATTTCTTCTTTACTTTTTCCTTGTTTTAAGAATTGAGGATCATAGGATTTATTAAAGTTCTCATTGTACATAGAAGAATGATAATTGCTCTTATCTCCAAAATCATGATTATGCTTTCTCAAAAAATTGATTTGTTCTTTTCTATCTTTCAATGTTTCAGGATCAATTTATTTTTAGTCATAATTTAACTTGTAGTCAGACAAAACTTTATCATTATAGTGTCCTTTTTATAATATTAAATAAAATTAATAATCATTTTTACCAAAAACTCTTTAATTCAAAGCAAAATTATTATTTTGTTGAGAAAATGTTTGGGTAAATAAGGAATATGCTTGCTTGCTAGTTTGCTCAATGGCTTGATTGATTGACTAATTTTGAATTAATTAAATTAACTTTAGTATTGTAAGCCATTAAAATTTTACAACTGCTATTTAATTAATTAAGATTTTATATTAATAGAATTATATGAATAGATTTGCTTTATTCAACCAATTAATGCATATTTATTTTTAAGCAACAATTATTCAAAATCTTCAAGCTAAGGAGGAAATTATCATTTTATTTACAAATTAAGCTTCTTGACTGAACTATAAAATAATTTTTTTGCTTCTGCTCTTTAAATATAATAATTAGCTTGAAATAGTTCATAATACCTAGATTAAAATGATGAGATCTAAGGTCATTTTTAGTTTCAACTGAAAGTTGAGAAACTTAAGGATTAACTGGTTTTATAAATGACTGAGCAGCAGTTGAAACAAACAATTTATTTGGATCATCAGTTCCCAAAAGGTAATGAGTTGATCTTAAGTCATTTCTTAATTTAAGCATTTCTTACTTGGTTTTTTCAGCCTATTCTAAATCATACCATTTGTAAAACTCTTTGTATCTAGTTTCATCATCAAATCCTTTAAAATTAATATAATTTTAATGGAAAGAAATAAATAACAAAATATTTTAGATTATTTCTATCATTATTGTTGTTAAACTATTATCAATCTATAAGCTAGACTTTATTTAGAAGTTAAATAGACAAACAACGTTCATTCTTTAACTAAATAATATCTAAATATTTGTCCTCATTCTCTAAAATATTATTTTAATAAAATAAAACCTTCTCTAAATCCTAAATCGAAGTGAGCCTTTCTCAGTTCTTTGGAAAGCTCTTAACGCTGCTCTCTCTAAATTTCCTGCTTACTTTTATGTGGTTACTAAGGAATTTCAGTCATAATTTATTTATCTACTTACTAATTCAGAATTTATTTTCTAACTATTAATTACTTTATATTACTTTATAATCAATCAATTATTGAAATAATATTTTGGCAAGTCTTAATCTTTATCTATGTCTTTTATTCATTATCAAACAATCTATTTATTATCAATTACTTAAGCTACTCCATATATGAAAAATTAAAAATAATATTTAAAAATCAAATAAATTCTTCAAAATAGAAAATATTATCTTAAAATAAACTTTCTTTTAAATTTAAATGGAAATTATTTTAATTTTATTTCAATAAAAATCTTAAAAAAATAAAGAACTGATTGACTTGTTTTGTTTTTATTGTTCAAAATTTTAATTTTTTAATTGTTTAAAAATGATTTTGCATTTTAATTTGAAAAAATGAATGGAAATAAAAGTAAATTTGAGGGAAGTATGACAAATATGCAAAGAAAGTAATAAATGAATGAATGATAGCTATAATAATAGTAAGAAGAGTGACATATAATTATTACATTTGAGGGAGATACAAGGAAAAGAATAAAAAATATGAAACAATAAAAAAGAATGTAATTGAATTTGTTTATTATGCATGTTGATGAGTGTATGTATGTAATTTTAATGATATATGTATGTATTTAACTAGTTAAGAATCAGGTTTTGCAAAGAGTAGCTCAGACAGCTATGAGATTTATTGCTATAAGATAATTATAATGCGTTTTTAGTTTAAATCTTTAATCTTAGTGGAGTATTTGTGGTGTTTTTTGGTTAAGGAAACATTAAGATTTTTAATAAGTAAATTTGTTCGTTAAGTAAATGATAGATAGAGACTTATTGAGTTTAGTATTGGCTTGATTGCTTTAAGGCTTTCTTTAGTTTGTTCAAGCGATTATTCAGTAGAATCATTAAAAAAGTTTTTATCAAAAAATTAATAAAAAAAGCAACTTGTAATCATTAAAAAGTAAGTAGGTAGATAGATAGATAGGTAGGTATATCATAAGATTATCTATTTAGTTGTTATTTTGTTATTGTTGATAATAATAAATCAATTAAAAAACCATCTTTTGATAGATAAATTTGATTTCACCAAATAATCTCTTTTTTCTCTCACTCAAATTATGCTTCCTAATTAACTAACTTATTAACTTCACTTCATGAAAAAGCAACTAATTCCTAATTAAATTATTATTTATCCTTCTCAGAGCTGTTTTTTGCGATTAACCTTTATGCATTCAAATAATGTGCTGTTTGTGTTGATATGCTATTGATCGATTGATTGCTTGCTTATTGCACCTAAATGAACTCTTGATAATAACTATTTGGCGTTTATAAGTAAGTAGATAGCTTGCTGGCTAGCTAAGTAAGGCAGGTAATTTTGTAAATATATTCATTTTTTGCTTTCACTCACTCTCTCTCATTCTTTAGTATTATACGTTTGTATTTTGTATTAATGTATAATTGTTTTTTGCAGTGTTTATAGCTTAGTTTAAGTATTAGATATTGATGATATATGGTGTAAAATTGTATAAATTGGTTATTTATACTGCTACCTCACCAGTCAAGGAAAGGATCGTCAGCAGGTTTTAGTGCTGGTGAATGAGTATCACTTTCAGGATAACTAGAGAAATTAGAAGTATCATTTGGAGCTCTGTTTATTTATAACAAAATAAAATTAGTTTTTATCCATTCATTTAATTAATTATTTATTACTTAACAACTGGCTTATAAGGAACGGGAAGCTTTTTAGAAAGGAGTTGTGCCCAGTCGATACTACTGAACCATCTATGATTCTTAATATCATTTGCACCTTTTTTATTTAAGAACAATTTCATTATTTTTATGTTTTTTTTTAATTTTTATTTATATCAAAAAACAAATTAATTACCATTTTTCAAGTTACCGTATCTCTTTGAGAGATCTGCTACGAGCAAATGCTTTACAAGAGATTTAGCATTTCTATAATTATTTTTAGTAAAAAAAGTTATTTATCATGTTTTTGAATAAAATATAATCTATTACTTATCGAAGTTTCTGGGGAATTTAACTTTACCCTTTAAGATTTTTTGATAGATGGCCATAGGATCTTCATCAGTGAAGGGGTCAATACCGGCATTCATTTCATAAATGAGAATACCAAGTGTCCACCAGTCGACTGCCTTACCGTGACCTAAATAAAAAGGGGAAATTAAGTCAATAATTAATTTTTAGATAAAATATTTTGTTAAAGTAACGATGTAAGTAAGTAAGTACCTTTGTTAAGAAGAATTTCAGGAGCAAGATATTCAGGAGTACCACAGAGAGTGTATGTACGACCTTCGACAACTTTTGCAAAACCAAAATCAGTCAACTTGAGATAACCATCATCTGCGATAAGTAAATTTTCAGGCTTGAGATCACGATATATAATGTTCTTGGTGTGTAAGTATTCAAACATTAAAGTAACTTGAGCAGCATAAAAGCTATTTTTAAAAAAATCATTCAAAATAAGTCAAAAGTTTATTTAAACTCAATAAATAATATTGGTTGATTGTAGAAGAATATGAAACTTCTTAGAATATATCAGAAGAGAAGAAAAAGTAAAGTAGTAGCTAATTATTTGGTAATTCTTATTTTCAATTTATCAAATTATTTTTTAACGAATTTAAAATACTTCGTTAATAATTTTAATTAATTTTATAAAATCTTATTTTCTAAAACAATCCAACCATTTATCAAAGTTAATTTTTATTTATTGTGAAATTATCATAAAAATAATTAAATCATTTGATATATTGAATAGAGCTTTATGCGAAATAATTAATTGCTTGCTTGGTTGTTCAGTTGTATGCATGAAGGAGTAAATAGATAAATAAAAAAGAAATAAAATTTGAAAATAAAAGGGGGACTATTATTTATTTATTTAAGATAAAATATAAAAGGAAAATAAATAACTGTAAAACACAGTTAATTATTCACTAATTAACTAACTAAATGCTTTTTATTATTCAAAAGAAGAGTATTGATTGCTTAATAGTTAATAAAATTTAGTTAATTAATTTCTTTGATTTTGTTATTTAGCTAGAATGAAGAATTAAATCAAGATAAGAAAGAGGAGAAAATTGAATTTGCTTGTTTGTTTGTTTGTTTGATTGATTTTGTAAAAATTAAAAAACGAATTATTGCAGTGCAATAAAATAAATAAATAATTTATTGATCAATTTATTTATTGCTTGCTGGGTACATTAATTAGCTTTAATTTATTTGCAGACTTTGAAATTATTACAAGATAGATAGATTGAGAAATTGCATTGCTTGTGGTTTGAATAGTTATAAAAAAGAGCAATTAATATTAAGAAAAAAAACTTTTACTCTTTAAACTTAATAAAATTTCTCAAAAATCGATTTTTTTAACTGTAATTTGAATTAGAATATGTTTTTTTGTCCATCTTTTCAATCAACATATTTCTTTTTGATCCATATTTTTCTTTTCTTGTTGTGCTTTTATGATTTATGCTTATTTATATGCTTGATAGTTTACGCTTAACTACATTATGCTTATTTAATGATATTATTTTATGATAGATAAGTCAGTACAGTTTACTTTTTAACCACATTAAGAGCAATTGCTTTCAATATTGATTTGCCAATTTACCTATCTATATGTTTAACTAAATTTACAGCAAATGCTGATGATCCTCTTTTTTTGTCTGCGATAAGTTTTATTTGTTTATTTAAACGCAATACTTTTTTTGCTTGAAAAGTGATGGATGGAAAGAATAAAAAATGACTTGAATTATCAAAATTAAATTTTCTATTATCAATTGAACAACTTTAATTAGCATGAATGATGAAAATTGTCATACTTTAGCAACCAATATTATTAACTAACTGGTCTCTCTTTATGATAAAAATAACTTAATGAATTACCATGCGTGATTGGTCTCTAAACGGCCAACGCTTCTTAAATATGTAAACAATTCACCACCTGATACGAATTCTAAGACAAGATAAAGGTAACGACTATCTTGACAGAAACCGTCCATCTTTACCTATTTATTGAATACAGAATAAGTTTATTTAATGTCTTATGTTGAGTTTAAGTAAGTAAGTTTGTTTTCTGGAGCTATTATAAAAAGCAGCTTTCAAAAAAATTTAAAAATCTCCTAATTGTAAATGAAGCTATTTGATAAGAGAATAAATGAATGAGTTACAATGAAAGGGTGATTTAAGTTTGACAAGATGGTGTTTTCATTGATGATATGATCGACTTGTTTAAGTCTAATAATTTCAGCTTTTTTCAAAACTTTAAGTGCGACGTATTAAGTGGTATTCTTCTTTTTAGCAAGCTTGACTCTACCAAATGAACCTATTTATGAAAAATAATATTATAATTAAATGATAAAATGCTTTGAATTTATTCATTCATCCAGATAAAAACTCACTGGGATAGTTCCCACTCTTTTAAATAATTGATATTATTTCTCTCTCTCCTAACTTAGCAATCGCTAAGTGGCTACCTACTTTAATACTTCTTTTAACTGCAAAATATTTATTTCTCTTAAGCAAGTTTTTTTATTTCTTCCTGAATTATTCAAAGCAGAACCAGAATGTCCTCCAAAATAGGTAAAGACTATTTGTTTGTTATCTGGTGGTATACTCTGTCTTCTTACTTAAAATCGTTTGCTTTTTTTATGGTACTTGCTAATAAGTGATTGACCTATCTGCTATTAAATAGTCAAGCAAATAAAATAAAAGTAACTACGATTCTCTCCTTCTACTTATCTCTACTGTTTTCAGCAAGGTAAAGTTTGAATTCTAAAAACTTCATTCATTTCTTTCATTCTCTTATGCCTTAGCTTTATTTCTTAGATTACCAAAAAGTCATGTATCACTTCTTGAAATCTTAGAGCTAAAGCCATCCAAGAACTCATTTTTTGTTACCAAACAATCATAACTTATAAGAAAAAAACTGTCGAGTTTGTTTTTTAAAAAATAAGGTCTTTTTTTTAAAAAGGAGACAGACACAAATTAAGGCATGCAAATAGATAGGCAGTAGGTAGTGTTAGAGAAGAAGATAGAGAGAGAAATCAATAATGCTAAAATAAAATGTTTTGAGAGTATTTTTAGCAATAAGAGAGTCAATTTTGAGATTTAAATTAGATCGATTGATTGAAAATAAGAATCTTGGAAGTTGAAAAGAAGAAGACAACGTTTCCAACAATCTTAAAAATGAAGTAAATTTAAATGCTGGCTGGTTGAATGAATAATTAATTAATAATTGTTGAAAAAAAATGATTGCCTGTTCCCAAAGTCTAAAATATCTCGTAGTCCGAGAGCTTCATCTTCTTAGCTTTTTCCATTTTTTATTAGCTTTACAAATCTATTAATAAAAATCTGTTTTGTTATTTTTTTTCTTTTTCTTCTTATTATCTTTTAATTTGTTTTATTTATTTATTATTATTATTGTCATTAATATTAGAGATACATCCATACAAGCATACAAACAAGCAAGCAAGCAAATAATCAAACAAATAATCAAAATATAAATAAATTAATAAATAAACCTTCTTATTTACTTTCTTTTCTGATTTTATTATTTAATTTCCAATTTTTCATTCATTTTGCCAAATTCACTGCATAAATTTCTAAATACGCTAATAATTATAAAAGTTATTTATTTATTTATTTCTTCAGAATACTGTCAAAAAATAAATAACAAATCGGTCAATCAATAAAAAAGGAGATTCATTCATTATAATTGACTAATCAATCAATCAGTCTAATTAATTATCTCAATAAAATAATGAATAAATGATTATTATTTTTTAAATACCCTTCAAACCATCATCACCTTTTCTCTAAAATAAAAGTTCTCATTCTCAACACAAATGACTGCTTTTCACTTTCACCATTTTGCTTCGCATGATTTTTAGCTAGTTAATAATTGAAAGCTAATTAATCCCGGTCCTCAATCTGCCGATTTAGACAGAGAAGTTAAAAGTAGTTTGTTTCACTGTTTTCTTTTTCAAATTATATTTTTAAAAAATTGCATTAATAGCTGACTTTAAATTTTAATTGCTATTTCTTAAAATATCATTCCTTCTTTATACTATTCTATCAAATGTATTTATTTTTGCAATAAATTTTTATTTCAGACAATAAATTATTAACAAGTAAACAATTCAATTAAAACCATTTTTCCTTCCAATGAACTTTAAATTAAAAATAACCATTTTATTGAATCATTCAAATTACCTTCGTTATCTACAAATTATTTTAAGCAAGAATAAAGCTAAATAAATAGATGCAGATTTGTATTTTAAAAATAAATTACTTCAGTAAGTAGTTTGGCCAGAAATTGAGAACTGACATTCTATCTCTCTTTTTTACACAAAATATATTAAAATACTCAAATTTAAGCTTTTTTCTCTTAAAAAATTAGATTCTAAATTGAAATCTAAAATTATTTTTAAAAACATAAATTAAATTAGTCATATTGACAGAAGCTTTTTTATTTATTTTTTGTTAAAAAGTAATTTATTGATTGATTGATTGCTTTGGTTAATTTATTTTAAATTTTATTGTCTAAATTTTGAACCAGTCGTCCCTGTATGATTGTCTAATTTGATGTATTTTGATAGTAAAATTAAAAAATAAATAAAATCTAATTTTATTACTAACAATAGCCGCTTAGCAGACCTTACTGACGTATGCTTTCAAGAAACTTCAATTTTAAGAACTTAATTTTCAATTCCTTTGTCATTTATTTAAATTGTTATTTTCTCAATCTGCTACTAGCATAACTCATAACAATACAAAATTTCTAAAAGATAATATTTACATTCAAAATATTTTCTATAGTACCAACTCATCTTCAAAATATACGTATGGTAAATTTAATCATATAATTTTTTTATTGTTAAGCAAATTATAAAAAGCAATCAAAAAAAGTTAGGAAATTATATGATTATTTGGTTTTTTTTGCCAATATCTTAGAAATATCTTATAGAAATACAAGCATGAAATTAAAGCAAATAATTGTTACATCGATAATCGTTGAAAATTAATGAATCAAAATTCATCATAGCTTTTACTCACAAAAATTTTATGAAATCAAATAAAATGAAAATAAATTAATCTAATGATGTTAAAAAACATCTTATAACTTACATAGTATTATTAACTAATTATACCTAAAAAATACAATTATTATCAATTTATATATTCAGTTTTCTCTAAATTACCACCAAACTTATGAAAACCTGTTTCTGAAAATGGCTCTACTCCTAAATAAGATTTAAATAAAATAAGTCAAATTCTGCCTTTCTTTATAAACTAAAATTATTTATAATTAAAAATGTGTTTAATTTTAATATTCAAACCTTATTAGATTATGTGGTTTCTCATTTTTAAGTAAGTTCATTATTTTACCTCCCTTTTTTCTAACAAAAATATTTTTTGAAAGGATAAGGTTGATTTCAATAAAAAATGAGCATATGAATTCAACAAATTAGAGTAGGTGTGTAGTATTTAAAAAATAAGATTGATGAAAATAAAAAAATATATTTATTTTAGATGGCATAAAATAGTTATTGGGAGTAAATAAAATAAAGAAGAAAATAAAATTAATGATAATTATTGAATTAAAATAACTGATATAGTTTTATCTTAATAGTGTTACTATCTACTCATAAATCATAATTAACTTTAACAATTTTTATTAAGGAATGATTTTATAATGATTGAAATGGGGATAGCTTCAATTTTAAGTTTGTATATTTCTAAAAAAATAAATTTTAGTACATTTTTAATGTTTATTTTAATTTTTTGTTTGCAGAGATTATAAAAATACTTTAAAATAAATTTAATGTCAGCAATAAAAGCAAAGAAGATAAAATTTAGTGTGTTATCTAAGAAAGTGTTAAAAAATTAAGATATTATTTGATATTGTTAGTTAGTTGTGCTTGCTGATTAGATATTTACATATTCTATGCATTTTTTTAACTAGATCAAAAATTAAATTAATTTTTAACCAAATTGAGATAAGCAAACAAACCAAAAGCAAATACTTATAGAAGGAAACAAACAAACAAGTAAAAAAAAGAGTTTTGTGAATAGATATCTAACTACTTCTTACTTAATTGAAGAAAAAATTAAGGATATGAGAAAAGTAAAAATAAGAGCAGACTCACTTATAAGAGTGGATACATTTACATATATTGTGCATAATTAATTCAAACAAGCTAAATGTTAGCAATAAATTATATTTAAATTATTAATTGTGCAATCTTTTGGATTACTTTTTTACATTTAAATGAAGCAATTATAATTATGAATTTATTTTCGATTATCAAATTTGGCAACATCCTAAGTTTACTTTATTTTGCTTTTTACCTTGTTAGTTAGAACTACCGAGAGATATGTTTTCATTTGTTTGGGCTGGTTATTAAGAGTTATTCGTGGTAGCTGAAGTATTAGAAGCTGATGATTAGGCTCTTGAAGAGCTTTCAGATGTTGATGATGATGATCCAGTACCTTTTTTACTATTGGTTGGACGCTTCTTCTTTTCAGCTAATTTGGCATCCTTTTTAGACATTAATCTCTTTGAAATAGCAAGAAAAGCATGCTCAATTTAATCTGATGTCTTGGCTGATGTCTCATAAAAATCCATGTGCTTTTTTTCTGCATATTCAGAAACCATATTAGTTTCAACCTAGCGCTAATCTGCAAGATCACTCTTATTACCTAAAAGAAGGAGTTCAACATCTTTTTCAGCATAACTTTCAACTTCATTCAACCAAAAACGTTCAATATCTTCAAAAGAAGTAGAGTTAGTAATATCATAAACAAGGACAATTCCGTCTGCTCCTTTGTAATATGCATTAGTAATTGTACGGAATCTTTCTTGGCCTGCAGTATCCCAAATTTATAATTTGACCTTTCTACCATCAATGTTTAAAGTCTTGAATCTAAAATCTACACCAATTGTTGTTAAATATGATTCGCTAAATTGATCATCGCTAAAACGCAAGAGGACTGAAGACTTTCCAACGCTTGAATTACCAATAATTACCAACTTAATCAAGTAGTCGTATTCTCTGTTAGCCATTTAACCTATTAATTTTTTTTTATTGCTGCTCCTTTTTTAGCTTTTTTAATTGAAATTTATAAATTTAAGATTTAATTTTTTGATTTACTTTTTCAGTATCAAAAAAGCCCTCTTCTTGCACTTGTCCTTAGAACTACTAATGTTTTTTCAAATTAATTGTTGTGTGAATGATTAAAAAATCAATTAATCACTTATATTTATCAATGAGAAGTCTTATGATTTTTACTTTTCTATTGTTTTATTCTTTTAACGTTTATCATTCATCTTATTAGCAGTCTGTTCATCTGTCTGATTCAACTCATGTATTCCCTCATTCCCTCTTTATTTCTTATAACCCAAATTTTGAATTCTTAAAAATCAATTGAATTAAATTTAATATTTAGTTAGGTCAATCAATCTATCAATTCTTACTTTTTCTGGCATGTATCTTTCTAAATTATCACTTGTTAAATTCTGGTCTTTACCATTTTGTAATTAAAACAGTCTGTTTAAAGTTAAATCTTGGAGTTTTATTCTATTTGATAAATACTCCATAGATAAAACTCCATTTTAATTCTATTAAAATAGACATTAATTTAATAAAGGCTTTTCCACATTTCGTTAATTTGTTGAAAAAGAAGTCCAGTCATCTTTAAATAGATATTCTTAAAAAGTTTAATAAATTATCTAATTTAATCTGTTAAGAAATAGAAATAATAAACCTTACTTTGTTTGTGCAAGTATTCTATTTTAATATAATTTTTATTGCTATTGTTGTAGCATATTATAAAACTAAATATTTTTCAGTTTCAAATTTAAAGCTTCATTTAAGTCAAAATTAACTTTAGAAAAATAAATCAAATAATAAATTGTTTCAAAGAGCTGAATTAATAATTACTAGAATGAAATCTACTCCTTCCTTATCAATCAAGCTAGTTAAAAATTTCTTATTCAAAGAAGATTCTATCTCTCCTCTAGTTCAAAGGGCTGCTAAAATTGTTTTATTTTTGCATAAAATTAATCTAAGACAAACATTTTTTCTGAGTAGTTTGTTTTCTTTATCATTTATCAGAAAAAAACTAGTTATATTACTGTGAAGATTCTAGTTATTATTATTAACAGCTCTAGCAATATTTATTTTATTAGATTATATTAATAAATACTTAATTTTAGTTACTTTTTTTATTTAATTTTTTAAGAACCTTTTATTGAAGGTATATTATTTTAAGGTTTATTTTTAAATTTTTACGACTTACTTAAAAATTGATGGAGATTGTAGAGAGAAGAGAAGATAATCTAAATTACAAAAATATTTTATGACTTTATCTATATGCTATGTTATTTAAATTTCTATCTTATTTTTTTTACTAAGAGGGCTGAAAGGTTAATTCTAATAAAGTAATAGTCATTTTAAAAATAACAATAATCCCTCTATTAGTTTGTCTGATCGATTTCCAAGAAATTGAATATTTTTTAGAAGCTTTGAAATATTTTTCTGATTTCTCAAGAAACTCATCCAAATTTGTCCAACTTAGTGAAAAATTTATTAAAAACTAATCAACTATTAAAAATAACTCTTAAATTTTTAAAAAATCATTAAATAAAAATGCTGATCTAAAATAATTAATAATAATAGGGTATGAGAAAAAAAATTGATGGACATCTTAATTTGATATATTTTAATAAAATAATTTATGTTTTTTTTTTTACACCCCAGCAGGCAAGTAATGTAATTTTTCATTAGCATATGAAGAAACTACATTATATTATTTATAAAAATAAGAAAAATAGCTCATGCTAATTCACAATATTATATTTCGTTGAATAGCTCTAATTCTTTATTGTATTTTTTATAAAAATTGGAATTTAAAAAATTGGGTTTAATTTTACTATTTACCAAATAAATAAATAAATGAGAGTAGAAAATAAATAGTTAATTTAATTTTATAAACAGTTGATAAAAATAACAAAATTTAATACATATTTTCAAAAAGATAAAAACTCTTTCATAAATTTAAATTTATTTCTTACAATTCTTAATTAAAGTAAGATTTTATGAATAGTACAAACAAATGGCTAATATAAAAATAATATTTATAGCTAATATAAGAATAGTATTTATTTACTAAAATAAGAGTAATATTTATTTACTCATTAAGAATAATATTTTATTTACAGGTTTTTTATTTGAAGGGTTATTGCTAAATTAATAATATTTTTTGATAGTTAATTTTTTGGAAGCTTGCATTTTATTTATTTTTTTTTTCAATAAAATCTTAAAGGTGTATTAAAAGGGCGTAATTAACTTGGACTAAATTGATAATTTTATTTTTCAGGCAAAAAAAATATGTTTTCCTGCTATTTCTATAGTGATTGATATTCTTATTAAATTTATTATTTTTTCGTAAATGATGGCTATTGGATTATGTTAACTAATCTTCTTTAAATTTAAAATTTTTCTTTTGATTTGATTAATTATGATTTATTGGTACTATTTATTGAAGAAGATTTTGGTGATTTTAATTCATCTATTGAACTCAGATGACTCAAAGATTTTTTGTCCAAATTACTATTTGATTAAAATGGATTAAGATCATTGAGTGAAGGAAATAAAGCATTTTTTTAACTATTTTTAGTAGATAGTTAAGCCTAGCCACCCATATTATTTTAAGATTAGATAATACTTGGAAATTTAAGTACAAATTTATTTTCTAAATTACTACTATTACTAGTTGGAGTTTATAATAACGAAGCTTGGGAGGAATGGTTTGATATTCTTTCTCTTTAAAAAGGTTTAGTCTAAATCTTTAAATTCTATCTTGAATTCATAAAGGCTTATTATTAGGAAGGATAAACTCTTGCTGATTGTAGCAGAGACTATGTAGGTTCTAATATTTTGTTTACTTTCTCATCAGAATCTAACATTTGATTCTAACTAAAGGTAGAGATAGGTTTTATTTAAAGTTTTACTTTACTCTTCTCCACTTTTAGAATTTTAGCTTAATCTCTTTACAAGTCAAATTCTTATTGATCTTACTATTTTAATTTTTTAGGATCTAACTAATTTTGTTGTTGCTTATTATGCTTATCTTCTTGTTCTTCTTCTTTTTTATGATCATTAAGATTTTCTTATTGTTTTTAATTTAAGTTATCAGTTGGTTTATTCTTTTGATTCTTAAGCATTTTTAGAGTTTTAACTAAGTCTTCTACTGTTAGTCTATCATCTGGTTCATATTACATCATTTTTTTAATAATAGAATTATTGAACTCTTCGTAGTAAGGATTTAAATATTTATCATAATTATGGGGAGATATTTTATCTTTAAGAATCCATTTTTAAGTTATGTCTACCCCAGTTAATTGCAAAAAAACAACACCAAGACTGTAAATATCACTCTAAAATATTTTATTTTATTAATCATTTTAATTTATTTTACAAAATATCTTTCAAGTTTTCAAAAAAAATGGAGTTTATTTAAGTTTTTGATTTAAATTAACTTAAGATTTTTTATAGTTAAACATAAATAAATAAATTACAGGCTTTGATACTTTTAGAGTATTTCTAGAGATCATAAACTAATATTATTCTGGAGATGAGTAGGTTACAGTACAACCTATCTAATTTGTTATATTAATAAAAAAATTAAGAAATAAATTATCAATTAATTCAAATTAAATCGACATAAGATAATGAGTAAATAAGCTAGTAGATAAATAAATACAAATCTTTAAGTGTGTTATTTGTTTTCTGATATTACTTTAGAAACGCCTAAGTCAGCGTATTTCCACTTTAAATCAAATCCAAGAAGGATGTTAGCAGGTTTAATATCAAGATGAAGAATATTTTTGTTGTGAAGCTCTTACAATCCTTTAGAGAGCTGAAGACATAATGAATATAAATTAGAGTGAGTTAAAAGCTTAGTTGAGCTAATCTTTTTGGTGATATAATTCTTTAAATCATCTATTTATTTAATTTTTAATTTAATTCAGTAAATTTATAATTTTATTAAGATTGTATGTAATGTTAGTTAGAACGAACTTATTTTAAATTAATTTTTATGCTTGCATTTTTTCACAACAAATATTTATCAAATAGCACCACTTTTTCAATGTCTTTTGGTGATTCATAAAATAAAATTGTTTAAAGAATTTAAAATAAATGCTTACAAACACATCTTTCCATGACCAAAATTTGGTAGTTGATTGAATTAATTTACTCATTTAAGCATTAGTAAACTTTCGTCAGGTAATTAGAGTTAAATTTTTTTAAGATATCAAATTCCCTTTAATTACTCTAAAATTGATCAAGATTTTCGTACTTCATTAATTTAACTGCTAGGTGATCATTCCACTCACAGCAAGCCCTCAAGACAATTCCACTCCCTCCCATTCCAAGTAGACCATTTTCAATAATGATACCCTATTTTTCTAAATACTTTACAGCGTTTTCAATATAATCTAAAGGTTGATTTATTTTTTAGCTCAGTTTCATCATTCCTTGTTGATTGATTTATCTCTCTTTGTTTGTTTGTTATTAAAGAATTTCATATTAATTTTTATATGAAGTAAAATAAAAATAGTTTTTTTAAAAAGTAAGATAAAGTGTTTTCAGTTTACCTTTTAGTTTTGACCATAATTCAGGATTTTGAGCTACTTTGTCAGTTTATGTTTCAAGCTATAAAGCCTAAGGTTTAGCAGATGATGATCCCATTGTGATTTCTTTATTATGTAGACTACAATTTTTATGAAATAAACTGTGTAATTTACTTTAATTATTTTTCAATTTATTATTTTTTTTAATTTAAATTTATTTACTTTTTTGATAAGTAAAATAATATTTACTTTTTTGTATGGACGAATTATTACTATTACTATGAATTAAATTATTCAAACCTTAGATAGAACCAAGAATTCAAAAAATTAGATTTAAAGATTACAGATTATGTATGTATGTATGAATGATAAAACTAATATTTTTAGAAGGTTAAATTGAAATATTATCAAAATCCATTTTCTATTATTATTATGATTTACTTTTTTTACATTCAAATATGCATCTGAATTAACATAACAAGGTATATTCTCTTTGACCTTAGATTTTTAAAGAAAAAAAGTAATTAATTGGTATTTTCTTTAATATCAATCTTATTTAAAATATCTTATGTTAGTTGGTTGATCTTAATTTCTATAATCCAAATAAGCACATTAGTTTTTTTTAAATTATTAAAAATCTTTTGCTTTAATTTTAATGAAGTAAGGGTTGGGTATTTTTATTGGTTAACAATTAAAAAAAATAAAGCTTTGTAGAGCATCTATAAGACTGAGATAAATAAATTTGAATCTGTAATTTTATATTGTTATAATGCAAGCAGGTAGGAAAGCAGGATACAGTAACTACTAACCTACTAACTAACCCATTTAATCTAAATCCTACATATTCTAATAAAAAAATAATATAAACTAAAAGAGAATTTTGAAAAATTCCATAAATAAATAATATGCTTCTTCCTAATGTTAAAAATTATTCTCTTAATTTATAAAAAAATAATAATAAATTTTAGCCAATAAAAATAAAAACAATTTAAAAATTTGTATGTATCAATCAATTAAATAGTTCTAAATAAATGGAATCTAAAATCTAAAACAGTTAGAATGAATCATTGGAGTAAAATAAATTATAGGGTTAAATCTCAAAAATATTTTTTAAAATAGGAAAATCTCAATCAATTTCTTAATATTTTATTAAATAATAAATTTTTTTTTAGTTTTTATTGAATATTAAATCGAAAGTTTCAAATCTAGTTAAAAAAACGATTAAATGAGAGAGAATAGAATGAATGATTAATTTTATTAAAAATGAGTAAAATAAATATACAAATATATATTTTTTACAAATTTATTAATAAAAATAATAAGAGTTATTTTATATTTGTTTTTGTTAGTAGTTTTGGTAGAAAATTTGTTAAAATTCTAATTATAGAAATTTATTTATTTATATATTATTGGTTTGAATTAATTTAAACAATTTTGTTAATCAAATGATTCATTCTATTTTGGTAATTTAAATTAATTTTTCTATTTATTTAAATTAATTTTTCTATTTGTTCATTTCTTGGTTCTTGTTTACGATTTCGATTAAAATAAGTTTGAAGAAAGAGAGTGAGATGATAATCTATGAAAATTTAGATCATAGTTTTCATATTCAAAAGAGTTCATTTTTTCTTCTCCCTTTAATTTGTTTGTTCATAATTTTAAGAGAGAAGAGTTCACTAGGTTAATAAAGAATTCTTTGTTTAAGATGGGTTTTTGGATGAAAGATTGGATTGAAAGGTCTTTTAATCTTTCTTCATGTGCTTATTGATTATCCGCAGAAATCATAAATACAACAGGTTGTTTAATTTAGTCTTTAAGATCTCTAACTTTAGCTATAAATTCTATACCATCCATGATTGGCATTTAAACATCAGAGAAAATTAAATCATATTGATTTTTTTAGACTTCTTGTAAGGCTTCTTCAGCAAAAATGAATTCAGAAATTTCAAAATTTGTAAAGCTCTTTAGGTAAGCCTTCAATGCTATGATATTGTAATAAACATCATCAACAATCATAACTTTAATTTTCTTTGTTTCATCACATAAACATGGCTGAGAAGGGTTGGTTTTAAATTCATTTATTACTTTGATTCTAGATTGATTTTCTTCTAATTAATGTTATAATTCACTTCCGAAAACTAAACTTTCATGATCCTCATGGGTTTACTATTCTTCATTGTTATTAAGAGGAGAAATGTTGCAGGGAGATTCATTCTTTTCATATTAATTTGAACTTAAACTTTATGTGGCTCTTGTTTAATAAGTAGATATCATTATTTGAGCTATTTTTTAATATTAATTAATTTTAATAAAATAACAGCTTTGAAAGAATAAATATACCATCAGATGATTATTTTGGCTTAAGACTAAGTTTTACACTGAACATAAATTTTGATCCTTCCTAAAGCTTAGAATCAACTTAGATACTGCTTTTACTTCCAATTAGACCAATCAATTTTTTACTCATGATTAAGCCAAGACCAATACCTTTAAATAAAATAAATAGAACATTAAAAAATAAATTTAAATATGAAAAATTATTTTACCATCAACATTTAAGTGAGTTTTATTGAAAGTTCCTATTTTCGAAAAGAGTCTATTGATGGTATTTTTATCCATTCCTTTTCCTGTGTCAATAATTGAAACTTGTAATTCGTTTGTTAAATCATTTTGAACGCATTTTACTTTGATGAATCCAGATTGAGTAAATTGAATAGAATTTTATATAAAATTGAGAATAACTTATTTAAAGCGATTTTCATCATTGAATATTTCTAAGGAGCTATGAACTTCTGCTATTAATTGAATGTTTTAAGAGTTAGCTTATTGTTGAACCAATCTAAAAATATCAAGAATGGCATTTTTGACATTGAATTATTTGCAATTTAACTTAAGTTTTTGCATTTTAATTTAAGAATAATCAAGAATATCATTAATCATGTGCATAAGCAATTGAGAGTTCTTGGATATGATATCCATTTCATTATTGATAGAAGAAGAGAAACTATTTAAATTATTCTTAAAGTTTTAAGAAATAGACAAAATACAATTTAAAGGTGTTTTTAAATCATGAGAAATCCTTGCTAGTAACTTATCTTTATAAACGTTCATTTATTTTAAATATTCATTTTTTCTTTGAATTGTTTCATCTGAAAGAAAAATAAGAGCAGAGAGTTCATTTTAAAAGTAGCAGTGAGAATACCTAACATTAAAATACAAGCTTTTATGCTAAAATAGCTTATCAGAAGTTTAAACATCCATAATGTCTATTTCTTTGATAGTATCTTTTCTTTTTTAAGACAAAATCATACTACTTTATTTGAATAGTTATTGATAACAATCCTCAATTATACTAACACATTTGTCTTTCTTCAAGCTAGCTTCTTTGTCAACAGTAATATTTTTTAAGATCTCATCAAGTTAGGTCATATCCTCTATTTTAAATGTCTCAAGGCATGACTGGTTGGCATACAATATGTTGTATTCTTAATTAAAAAAATAAATTTTAGTTTAAAATTATTAAATATAATTACTGGGTGAAATTCATTCATTCTCTTTTCTTGTTACTTAAAAAAAATTGCATGCTATAGTAAAGAATAAGTAAACAATTTATAATAGAGAGGATGAATTATCATTGATTTTTTAATAATCATATTCAATTTTTAATTTTAAATTTCTAATTATCCCAGTTCAACTTTAAGTTTAAAGCAGTATTTTTGGAAATCATTTATTTTAACTTCTTTTGTATATGGAGAATTAATAGATAATTAAATAATTAACTAGTAAGTTAATTTATTCACTTTCTTGATCTTATTAAATTTAAATTTTTCAGATAAAACAAGTGACAAAAAGAGATAATAAAAGTGTATTTGTTCTCTGGGAACTTCATAAAAAACAAACAAACAAACAAAATTTGTAACCTCATGAAAATCTATTTATCTATTTGTATTAATCAATGAATCAATTTAAAAGATCACTCCATCAATTAATTAATGATTAAACAGATAAAGCTTCCTTCCAATTGATGAATAAAGAAATAAATATTTACCTGTTTGTGATTTAAATTATAGGATAATCATAGAAGAAGGAATTAGTTTGTTAATAATATCATGATGAAGAGAAAGCTGCTGAATTTTGTAATTGGTTTAAAGAAAATTTTGTTTTTTAGTTTTTTCTGACCAGTAGAACATGAGTGTGATAAATATTTCAAATTGAATTTAGTTAACTATTTCTAAATATTTACTAGAATCCCAATAAAAGTAAATAAAAATTGTTTAAGAGCCAATAAATATGATAGCTTTTAGTGTCCATCTTTTTATGTACCAATCCATAAGTAAAGTGAAAAAGCCTATTAATTATAAATTATTTTATTTTAATACAACATCAATATCATTTCTAACTTTATTATTTACCTAGCGCTCTCACTTGTAGCAAAGAGGTTTCTTCTCCCAAATTAGTTTTCAAAAGATATAAAACCACAGATATGGAATAAACAATTGAAAATTTAGTCAAATAAATAGCAAACATCTTTTTCTTGTTTCCTGAAATTATAGTGAAAAAATGATTTTCAATTGAAAAGAATGAAAGAAAAACACTTACTTATTGAGAGAGCAACTAAGGCAATCAAAGATTGGAATATAGCCAAAATTGTTTTTGTGCAACAAGTCTAGTAAGAATAATTAGCTATCTAAATAACTCCAATCAAAAGAATAAATAAAAGCACCCAAAATGTTTGTTTGAATTAATAATTATTCATTTTATCAGAGTAAATACTCTCAAGTCTTTCTTCTTTAATCTTCAGCGACACTTAATGCATTTATTGCTATTTTGTCATTTATTTTACTAACAAAGAATGATTAGTGATTAATGTGATGTGATTTTGTATAATCAAACACTGGTTTAAAAATATAAATAAATAATTTTTTTTTTGAATTTGTAAACTTTTAATTTATTATAAAATCCTTCTCGCACTTTTTTTGATTATTTTGTTTTCTAACTAACTAACAAACGAACAAACAAACTAAATAAATAAATAGTAAATAAATTAATTAATTAATTAAATAACAAACAAAACAAGCTAGTTATTTTTTAATTTCTTTATTAAAATCATCTTTGTCTAAATCAATCCTGTCTGTATCCTGCTCGCAATTAATTAATCTTACAAATTAACTTGTTGTGATAACAACTCATCTATCTCATTCATATCTTTCTTTTTTATTAAGAATTTTTTTCTCTTTCTTTCAGTAAAGCTTTCCATCTTGAAAATTAAACAAATATTTTAGAAAAGAGTGAATAGTACAATATTTGATCTACTCACCATAAGAAATACCTTTATCAAAATCCAATCGGCTTTTTGACTTAAAAGGAAATTCTATTTTCCTATTTCGAAATTGATAAGAAAACGCTAAAAATTTGCATAATTTTTTACTTTTTTTGCTAATAAATAATTTCAAAATTGTATCAATAAATTAGATATTGCTTGCTTCTTGATAAGTTAGTGTGATTATTTATTTTTACACATATTTCGGTATTTAACAAAATTTATTCTTAATTTAGATCCAAATCAAATAACAAAGAAATGCACTTAAAAAACCAAATTAACTAATTACAAACAAATAAAATAAACTCAAAAGATTGAGTTCCTGATTAACAAATAAACATCAATCAAACGCTATCAAAATAATTAGGTAAAATCAAATAACAATTCAAAATTAAATTAGGCAGTTCCCAATTAAAAAAGAAGCCCTTAGTTAAATAATCTAAGTTACAATTGAAATTAAGAATTTAGTAGATTTATTTTTGACATAATATCTTGAGAATTTCAAACAAAAAAACAAGAAAATCTCTCAAAAAACTCTTTATTTGTATTGTTAAAGCTAAATTAAGAGGGAATTGTTCTATTTTAATGTAATTAACCTGATACACTAATTTTCTATCCAATATTTATTTCATTCTACCTTACACTAATAATTTACAATTGATTATATTTCTTTGTTTCTTACAATTAAAATATTTCTATTATTAATTCAACCTAAATACTTACTCTTTCATAAAGAAATTATCCTTAATTTCATTAAAATGTCTTTGAAAAAATTAAATAAATAAATGAAATACTACATGAAATACAAAAATACAATTATAGAATGACTAAAATGATCTAAACAGACATTCCTTTATGGGATTAATATGGCTATTAGTTTAAATGTACTTATTACATTTTTATTTAATCCTTAAAACCTATAAAGACATCAATGTGTCTCAAGATTTTTAATTAAAAAATCAGAAATGATAATAATTTATTCTTTGACTAAACTATTTGAATACAAAAACACAATTTAAAGGTTTATTTTTTCATCAATTTTGTAGGAATTTTATTATAAAATTCGATTAGAAAAATATTCTAGCTTTTAATAGTCACTTGTGATTGCTTATAGGAAGTAAAAATAAATAATCAAAAAAGACTGAGTGTTTTACAAATTTAGTTTACACAGAATCAAAATAATAAATAGGTTAATCAAGTGCTTCTGATATTAATGAAAAATACTCTTCATGTAGGATTTAATTCAATAATTTTAGATGTTAAAGGATGCATATCTATTTATTTATACCCCCAATTATATGTACTGCTTGAATTTTATACAGCGAATATTTAAAAATTTTGGATAACTTAATTAAATTAATCAATTCATGCAGTCAATAGTCTTCATTCTTCTAAAAAATATTGTGATTCTATTAATTACCTAAAATTTCTAATTATTAAATATCTACTCTATATCCTCCTTGAGAGTCTAAATTAAAACAACAAAATACAATCAATATATTTATCTATTCACCCAAATTAGATAAAAGCTTTGTCAAACTAAATTTAAATTGACATGCTTGTGAGCTTAATTAACTGTGCCAAAGAAATGCTTTGTTTGAAAATATTCAGATTCTTTTTAGGCTGTTTGATATTTATTTTGTTTCAGTATTTTTTATTATAAATTTAACTGCGTTATATCTTTAATGATATATGAAGTATATTATTTTTATATTTCTTTCAGTAACTTATTAAAAAACCAAGATAAAATTTGTAAGACCTTCTTATGAATGTATGGGTTTTAAAGTGCGATTTTTAAAAATGTTTAATTTGGATTGCATTATTGCATTACTTGATTTTTGGCTATTAATAAATAATTAACTAAATTATAAAAATTGTAATAAAGAAATTAAGAAGATTCCTATTACTAATAAATAATTAATATTGGTTCTAGTTTGCCAATTCTTATTATCTTTTCTTCATCTCAAAAGTTAATATTATTTCTGATTCTAGCCTAGCACTTGAACAAAAATAAACCTGAAATTCCTAAGACTTTTCCTTTTACTTTTCTATTTTCTGTTTGTTTTTTTGTGAAAGTAATTACATTATATTAAATAACCTTCGTAATTTTAAATTCTCCTCACAAATTTCTAAATCATTTAATTGATTCGGATGAATTCATAATTAAAATACTCAGTAACGAAGCACATATTTTGTTATTCCCTTATCTTCATTACACTCAAACAGTAAAAATTGTTTAAAGCGATCTCTATACTAAAAATAATAATTAATCATCTTTCAGTAAGCCATTTCGAAATCAGGATAAATTTTAGTTATTTTTTCTTTCCAAAATTTGCATTAACTAATAAAAGAAAATCAATAATAATTAAAATATTTTAAAATAAACTAATTTATACATTAAAATCATTATTATTACCTACCTTCCCCTCTACTTGTTTTTGAAAAAATCAAAAAAAATAGGAAAACAAAAACAATTTTATGAGCTCGAAAATAAAATATTTGAATTACTTGATAATAAAACTCAATAAAAATAAATTCATTTTGAAAATGAAGCAAAAATTAATACAAATTGTTGCTAAAGAATGAATAATTTGGTGAATAACTGAATAACAAACAATAAATCCATTTAAATTAAATAGATAATTGATTGATAAGAATATCCTTTGTAGATAAAATAATTAAAATAAGCAGAAGTAAAATATATTTTTTATTATTATCAACTTTTAACATAAATTATGTTTGTAAGAGTATTATTTAAATTAAAAAAATTGAATAAAGAAAATGAATGATATTCGGATCCAAAACAAATAATAAATTGTATTTTAAGATTTTAGATAAATACACCATCAATAAATATACTTTTTTACCTAATTAATTTATTTATTTCTCTCATGTATTTTTAGGAACAAAATTTTTTTAATGAGTTTATATAAAAGTGAATCCTAAGATTCATGCCTAAGCTTCAGGCAACATATATATAACAGTTGTAATTTCAAAAATCGGAACAATGTTTTACTTTTTTTGGAAAGGTGATTTTTTCAAATAAGAAAAGTTTTTTTACATTTTTTTAATGAGTTTAAAAGCAAATATTTTAAAAAAAACAAAACATCTTCAACCTCTACACCAGCAATTTAAGACTGAAAATCTTTGTCTTCTTCTCTTTTAAAAGGAATCAAATTTATATATCTATTAATATATAATTTAATAATTTCTTTTCTATACTTTCTTTTTTCAATAATGAATTACCCAAAATTGTAAAATAATTTTGTTCCAAATGTGACTAACAATCTTTGATGAAATAGTGGAGAGCCTATGTCAAGGTTAATTAAGGTTGATTGTGAATTCTCACTAGTATAAATAGTGATTGCTTCAAAACCAAATACTCTTTTTAAAATAAGAGCTGTCATAGATATTATTATAAACTTGCTCATTTTTTTTAATTGTGAGAGTTCAGACTTTGGTGTCACCTCTTTTATGTAGATTAAGTTACTAACTAACTAAATAAGTATTTGGTAAATAATAAAATTAAAAAACAAAAATTGAAAATAATGAAGAAGTGTTTTAAAAATTAGAATTTCATTTTAATTTTTCACTAAGAAATTTTTATTTATTAAAGTTCTTTTAGAGAGAGATAAAAACTATTTTTACATTTTATTATTCTTAATTGTCAAATAAGAAAAAATTTGTTTTTATCTATGTTTAAACTGATATAATTATATAGTAGCTGTTTTTAATTAAAAATATTGTGCGTAGCTTTCTTTGATTATTTGATTGTCTTTTAATTTTTTATTTCTCTATTGTAAAATTTTGATATTATTAAAAATATTCTTAATAATAAAGAATATCTTTGAAGAAATATTTTATTGTAAAGGATGTAATCTAGAATGACTACTTATGTTCTTGAGATATTATAATATTTTGTTCATGTAGTTATTAAATTTCTTCATAAAATTCTATTTTAAAATTATTTACGAAAATATTAGGACCGAATTGAATTAAATTTTGAGAACAGCAAAATTAAAAGGTATTTTTGTATGTAAAATATTTGAATTTAGAAATAACAAATCAGATCAATAAAAGTGAACAATAAGGATAGAATTATGAATAAAAATAAATTTTGAGTAAAGCATTTGAGAAAATAGTTAACTTTATAAAATATAAACAAAACTCAATACTGCTCTGATTTCATCTTGAAAAAGCAGCATATTGCTTAATATGAGTTAAATATTTTCAGTTAGGTTTTTGTGTGCCCAAATACATTCTATCAAAAGTGTGAGCAGACTTAGTCCATCTTAATAGTATTAACAAGTAAAATTAAAATAATTAAATTAATTTTAAAATTTATTACTTTTCTCTATATTCTTCTAATTCTTGGGGATTCTTATCGAAATGTGATTTTTTAACTATGAATGGCTTTAACTCTGAGTTTCTCTTTTGTTCACTGGGCTTTTTATATTCTTACCTGTTCAATTAATTAATAAGAAAATATTCAATTAATAAATCAATTAATGAATAGATGTTAGTTAAGGTCATACAAATAAATTAACATTTTAATCAATTTTTATTCGTAGAATGAAATAATACATTAATTTGTTAGTTTATGATTTTTGATAGGAGTTTTATTTCAGTAAATCTAAACAAACTAAATAGATTGACTATTCCAAAAATGATAGAAAAGAAAGAATGAAAGAATAAATATTATAATTTACATATTCATGGTGATGAATTGATCATTCTTCACTTCTGGCTTATTTTCTTAGAAATTCAACCAGCTATTACTTGTTTCTTGGAATTTATTCTGATGATTTAAAGGGATATTAGTTTTATTTTAACTTTTTTCAAATTGTAATTTACTTCAGAGAGTGTATATTTCTAGTAATTGTTATCAGCATACTTACGTTCATTATAAAACTTGCTTTGATCTCTGTTGGGGTCACATCTTTCTTCATACCAATTGCCTAAAATAATATTTAAAGTTACTTTTTAGCAAATTAATCACTTTTGAATAACATTCAATATCTATTAAAAAATAGATAGATTTATAAACAGCTTCTGATTTACCTATGAGTACAGTTGAATTGAATTTCTTTTCTGGTTCAGTTGTTTATTGCAATACAAAATCTCTAATCATTTTCTATATGTTTTTTTATTCTTATTTCTATTATAAAGCCTTGAATTATGATTCTATATTTTGATTCTTATAAATTACTTGGTTGATTATGACTATTTTAATATTTGTTAAGGTTTTGTCTTTAATTGATTTATAATCAGGCAAACAAATAATAAATAACATCTATTTATTTTTATTACTAAATAATCATAAACAAGCAAACAAACAAAATAATTATTAATATTACGATTTATGCAACATTTCCAATAGCAGTTAATTAAATCTCTTCAATTTAATCAACCAAATATTTTTGTTTAATCAAAATCATTTTACAAATTCAAGAATAATAATTGGAATTTTCTCAATTTTAATCACCTTTAAGTTTTATTAATTTTTCAAAAATATTTTAATATTCTCAAAACTTAGATAAAAAGTAGTTTCCATTGATTGATTTATGAGGTATTTTTAATTTGTAAAATATTAAAATATTTAGAGTAAAAAATAAAATTCAAATTGGAACTCTTTGTTTGAGATTAAATTCTACATTTTTTTGTCTTCTAGTTAAAATAATTTTCCAAATTATTAAATTCTAATCAAATTTAAATAAAAATTAGGGTAAAATATCAGTTGATTTTTATGATATGTTGAATTTTATTAAAAATAATATTTATGTTTCTCTTAAATAATATATTAAAATGATTTATCAAAGTAAAATAAATTAAAACTTTACTCTTTGTTTGATTGTTTGATAAGAGAACTATTAATACTAAAATAATGATTATTATTGACTTAAATAGTTAATAGTTTTTAAAATAAAAGGTTAAAAAGCCAAAATAAATTAATTGTTTACAAAAAATAAAATTAAAAGTAAGCTCATAAAAAATGATTTGACATTATATTTCCCGTTATTTTTTGTGGAGATATTCATATATAATTTTATAATTTATTAGAATTGCTTAGAGTTAGTTGGTGAAGCTATATTTAATGTTAAATAATCTGATAATACTTTCTTTACAAATTTAACCATTATATTTTCTAATGCAATGTTTAAATAAATAATTAATTAATTTTATGAAAAGAAATCTAAAAATATTAATTTTTTTTTGTTTTTGTTTTCGACTTAACAATAAACTACTTTAATAAAATTATCTAAGGTCTAATAAATAGAATTCTTAATCATAAAAAATAAGAAGATTTATTTAGTTGATGAAATTAATATTCATAGCATAATTATTTTATTTTAAAAAATGAGTGGCTATGAAGAATTAATTAGTTTAATCGAAATTGCACACTAAGGAAATGATTAAAAGCAAATTAATTAATTTTTCTGTTGGTGATACATACTTCTATAAAATATTTGCTTATAAATTGAATTGTATCTTAATTATTACTATTATTACTTAACCCTACTTTTTTATAAAGAATGTTTAACCCACATGATGAGTAGGAGCAAAGTCCCTACTAATTACAGAATTAGGAGTATCCTAGGTTATGTAGTTCATAAGTTTAGCTTAGGAAGCTACAAAGACATTCATCTTAGCTTTAAAACCGCGCTTAAGCTCAGCAATTTAGGATTTCTCCTCAGCCATAACAAAATAACTTTACAAATATCTAATCTAATAAAACAACTATAGACTAAGAAGATTTTACAGTAACAGCAACAACACTTTATGATAAAAAGTAGTTTGAAGCTAAAAAATCAAACAATATGTTTATCCTTAGAGCAAAAAAGAACATGTAAAAAAAGAAAGTTCAAACTACTTCTCCCATCAGAGGAACTTAAAACTAATTTATATAAAAGAGAGAAGAGTTAACATTTAATGATCTAATGAAGCTGTATGGAGTTACATTGTCGCAGTATTAGAACCCAAAGCAAGAAGTAGCAAAGGTTCTGCAACCAAAAACATTTTACAACTCACAAAGAGGGATATTTAGAATTTTAAGTGGGAATGTTGCAACTCAACCAGAAGAAAACATACAATATTCAAATAATCTAAAACATAATTTAGCTATGAGCAACTAAAGATGCAATTCTGTATAAAGAATGATAGAGTATTCTGAAGAGCTTAGAAATAAAAAATACAATTATCCAATTACAAATAGAGAATAAAATTAGTCTTTATTACCTATTGAGCCTAATGCAACATTGCCTTACAGAAAAAGAAGTTAGACTGCAACTACTTAATCATAGCTTAACTCAGATATCAAAGGAAATTCAAGATAACATAAAACTGATCTAAATGTTCTTATGACTTATTACTAGTTGAAAGAAAAAAGTTTATATGAAGCCCTATATAAGAACAGCAATAAAGAAAACACTATCATAACAGAATAAACAGAAAGACTTCAAACAGAAGAATCAATAAAAAATATTTAAGAAAGTCAGAATAAGATTCCAACTATGTACAGAAATAAAAGCACTCATATAAGAGACCTAACTAACTCTAAAAATTCTACACAAAATTAATTACCAAATAATAGCTAAATAATATCTTAAAATCTGTAAACAACAATCTTAAATGCAGAGACAAAATAATAAATTAACTCAGAAAATTAAAATTTAATCAATACAAAATCAAAAAAGAGACTATGGAAAAAGTAGCCTAAATCAGAAATTTCAAAATTTGATGATTTTCAAACAGAAGATAATGATAAATATGAATTAAGTCCTAGATTCGAAAAATATATTAATTAAGATAATCTTTTGGCTAAAAAAGTTACATAAAATTCTTCATAAAAAATTAATAGTCCCAAACCAGAAAATAAAACCTAATCTATGATACAAGACTACAAAGACAGTATAGATAAAATCCATCAATTGCAGCAAATTAAATCTAATTTAAATCAACCATCTAAGTAAAATCGCATTTCAATTTAATATTTTTTCATTTTAAAATGAAATTGTACATTTTAACATGTACTTCAAAATATAATCTAAATTTACATTCGAATTTTATATTAAGGTTTTATACAAGAATATTATCAAAGTTTTACATTCAAAATCTAGTAAATTTTACATAAAAGAATAATAAGAGTTTTACATCCAAATTTCCAAATTTTATATTCGAAAGTTTTACGTACATCAAACAATTTAAAATAAAATTAAATTAAATTAGTTTGTGAAATCATATCATAAATTTTTAATAAAAATATTATAAAAAATGGTCATTTAGTAAATATTAAAGATTTTTGATTAAAAATTATAAAAATTTGTCAAGTATTAAAGATTTTTGATTAAAATATAATAGCAATAATGTGGCTAAAAAGATGGCAGATACAATTTCAGCTCAAACTTTAAATTAATGGTCTAATATAATGAAAAAAAGATAGGATTAAGAAAATAACTCCAATCCTCTTCCTGCTTTTTACATAACAAAAAAGCTATTTAATAAACCTACACATATTATACCTGTCGATTAGTATAAAAAGGTTATAAAAGGTAACTAAAATAGTCCTAAAAAAGATAAAGAAAGTGAAGAAGAATTTTATTGATTTAGTAAAAAGTTTTTATTTATGTTCTCCATTCTTTAAAATCTTTTATTGTTTGAAAAGAGTAATAAAAGAAAAATAGCTATTATTGATTTTATAACAAATATATCCATTATATATAAAATATCAAATTAAAAATATAAGTAAAATATCTATCTGTAAAAATAAATCTTTTTGTATGTAAAAGATATATCAGTATTTCTTTAAATTGGAATTCCTAATTTGATTAAAATCTATTTCCTTTAAGCTTATTTATTGTATTATCTAATTTTTATCTGCAAGAAATTACTTAGTTTTAATCTTAAAAAATATTAAAACCCTTGGTTTCTTGTTCTAAAAAATTTTTTAAATTTAAAGTTTTTTTTATTTATTTATTTCATTTGTGAAAATAATCAAAAAATCTTCAACAAATTGTACATTTCTAAATATTTATTTAACAAAAGCAGAAAAATTAATTAATGAGTGAAAATGATAGAAAATGGAGATGTATTTGAATACAGTTTTTTTAAAAATCAATGAACTTCCTAATAACTTGTATAATTGATGAATTTAATTTTGTTAATTTTAAATGAAAATTGTTGTATAAATAATATTATTAATTGTTTAAAATAAAAATTGTAAGAAGAATTTTAATTTTTTTAGTATTGAAACTGGAAGTTTTATTTCATTGGCAAAAGCATTTAAAAATAAATAAAAAATTCTATTTTAACGAATAAATGAAAATGATAGAAAATGGAGATGTATTTGAATAATAAGCTTCTTTTTAAGATAGATGAACAATGGTAGGTAGGTAGGTACTTATGATTGATATAACTTATATAAAAAAGAAAATAAATAGCTAATTTGATTTATTTATTTGTTTATTTTATTTAAAATTCATGCTAAGCAAAAAGAAACCTAAAAGCTTATCTATTTATTATCTGGGTGCTTGTTTGTATGTATGTATATTGTTAGTTAGTTATATAATATTTTCAAGACAACAATCAGTTGTTGTTAATCAAACTGTCGAATGGAACGACAATCTTTTTCCATCCAGGGGAGTTTTTAGGTAAATTACGAGTAATCATTTCAGCTAACCAAACGATATTTCTGATTTCTTATTCCTTAAGTTTTAAGTAAGCATAGAAGACAGCATATTGAGCAGCTTGATCAAAGGCAAGAGAGTATCTCTTGATTTCTTCGTCATACATCAAATCTTCTAATGATGTAGCAAAGTTTTATTCTTCCTTTCTAGAAGGATCAGGGGCGTCCTTAACAATATTGCCATAGTTTTCGCAGCCCTTTATAGCTTCCTTGATTTCATCCAAACTTCTAGCGTTCTTCAAGGAGGTTTGGCAATCAGGGTACAAGTAACCCAAAGCAGGAGTAAGTTGCTTTCTAACTTCCTAGCTCTTAGCAACGGTGTGTTAGATAGTATTGTAAACGACTTGAATTGATTTCATATCAGCTTCGAATTTCAATAAATCATCTAAAATTTCGGAACTAGTGCTATTTAATTTTTCAACACAGTACTCATGGAAGTCTTCTAACCACATCTATATTTTTAAATAATTAACAATTAATTTCATTTTTTTCTCATTCAAATTATTCTAATTTCATATCTCTTATTCATTTCACTTTATATTAACTATTTATTAAGAGAATTAAAGTAATTTTATTTATTCCTTATTTTTTGAAAAATAACTCTTAATATATTTGCTTTATTGGTGCTTAAAAAACGGATATGAATTGTTTGATTTGCTTTTTACCTTCTTGAGAGAGGTTCTAATGTGTTCAGGTCTCATTTCCTTGAAAATTTCTTAGACAACACCAATGCCACAGTTTTCAGAGACTTCATGCATGCAAGATTCTAAGAATCTCATGAAGTAAGGACCAACAGGAGTATCAATAAGAACTTCCTAATACAATTCAGAGTAGTCATCCTTATCGAAGACAACGATTTAAGTCATTTCAGGGAAGAAACCCAAAGGATCAGCAGCAGCTAATAAGTCATCCTTGGAAACCTACAATTATTAAATATTAAATTAAATTTATTCAAATTGCATGTAATTTAGGTAGATAATATATATAAAACCAATATAATTGAATGATTGAATTTATTTACCTTGTTCTTGATACCTTCGATCATGTTGACAACGTTGTCAATCATGTATCTGTGCTTCATCATATTAATGAATTCATTTAACTTGCCAACACTCTAGGCTTGGATGTATTCTAATTCATCAGCTAATTTCTTTTTTAACTTTTAACGTAATAAGGGAATAGTCAATTCGAGGACATCGTTTTACAAGTATGAAGCGTAGTCAGTTTCTTCCAAGTGCTATTAATATTATTTATTATAAAAGAAATTTAATAATAATCTTTTGATATTTATTTATTTGCTTGTATGTTTGTTATCAGATTAATTTATCTTTAATTTAAGTTAACCAATATTTATTTGATTGATTGATTCATTCATTTAGATTGCTTTAAGCCAAATATTTTGTCAAATCTATTCCAACATTTACTTCATATTATGCTTTTATTTATTTTTTTAATTCACAATTTGTTATCTCTTTTTGCTTATACTTTTTGATCAATGAAATCTATTGGTTTGTTTGCTAATTATTTGCTTTTTATCTTTATTTATGTTCAATTAATACTTCATTTCTAAATATTCTTAACACCCTAATACTTTCTTTTATTGCTCTCAAATTGATTGACTTTTTTGTAATATTTTCCTAGATTTATTTTAAACTCTTTAATTGCTAATTCAATTAAAAATTTATCTCTTTTTTTGCTTCTCTGGCTAGTGATTTGCCAAAAAAAGAGCCTTAAACGTTGCAAATAAGACTTTTGGTCTGTGAAGAAACAAATAATTGAATTGATGCAAACAAGCTATTTTTGAAAAACTCAATTTTCAATCTAAAGCAGAATTCTATTAGGGATAATGAAGCTTTTAATTAAATTAAATTGGCTTTTCAATGGCATTTTGCAAAGCAACCTAAGATTTTGGCAAACCAAATTGCATTAAAAATGAAAAAACTTGTCAGGCTAATGAATGCATAATAGATAAATTTAAAATGAACAAATGTGCTTATGTGTTAGATTAAAGGGATAAATTACAGATTTAAGATCTTGAAGATTGTTGCTGGTTTTCATTTAAGTGTATTATGTTTAGGTAATGAAGGAAGCACGAAGACCACGAAGAATAGCCTCAGCAAACCCATCATCAACTGCGAAAAGAGTAAGATCCATTTTAATATACTATCTTTGTTATTATTATTTTTATTTTTAATTGCTTTTCCTTTTCTTATCAATTAATAATTTATTATTTTTATTTTAATTCCCTATGCTTTTATTGCTTTTCTCTTTCAATCAACTAATTTTTTTTTTGACTATTTATTTCCATTACCTGTCTGCTTACCTTCTGTACTAATCATACGAAAAATCTTTATCAATACTCATTCACTCATGTCATGTCATGTTATGTTATTCCTTCTTTTCTTTCATTTGATTGAACTGAAGTTAATTGGATTTTATTCAATTTATCTAATGTTTTCTCTACACATACATACATATATATCTATTTATCTATATCTGTCGGTCTGTCCGATCGGTTGGTCTGTTTTATGCTTGCTGTGAGATAAATAAGGCCTGAACAATAATATATTTTTTGGAGAGGGATCGCTCTTATAAATAATTTGAATATATAATATGTAATTTTTATATTAAATAAATAATTTTAGCAATATATTTTCTATATTACAAATAAATGTTAATAATTTATTTTTCTATTTTTAAATTTTAACTTTCAATCTTATTAAATTTTCTTTAGCATTTTTATTTAGATAATATCGGACTGAATCACTCAAATTATGTCATAATTAAATTACTAATTAATATGTTTCATACAATTTTTGGTAATGTTCAGTACTTTATTTAGGAATATTTTTCTCAAAAATTGAATATTTTTTAAATGAAATTTATATTTTTTAAATATTTTAAATTCTATGTTCTTATTAACTAATTCTATATAAAAAAATAGGAGCTAAATGAAATCAAAACTTTCAGATTTAACTGTAAATTTTATTTTTGCTTTGAGACTAACATCTAAGAAAGTTTTTTGAACTGCATTGCATAGTTTACTTATAAAAAAAAATTCAAGACTGATAACATTCATAATAATACCTTCTCATGATATTTCAAATTGTTTAAGAATTTTATTATTTTAAATCAAAAATAGTTATTTTTTGTTTTAAATAAAAATTTTAATAAAATATTTATATTAATTTAAAAAATATCTAATATATTGTGCTAAAAAATTAAAAATATTATTTCAAGTTAAAATAATTAAGTCTTAAATTAATTTTTTTAATACATATTTTATCTGATTTAAGTTGTATGTTATAAATATGATTGAAAAATCAAAATTTAAAATAGATAAATTCTAGTGAATAACAGAGCATGCTTATAATGGTAGAAAATGGAAATAGCAAAAAAATAAACAAAAACATCTATTTAAAATTTAAAGTTAAAATAATTAAATCTTAATTTAATATAGCTCATTAAAATTAACAAAAATTGTATGATTTAATTTATTCAAAAGCTATTTTTATTTGCCTTTTTGAAAAGTTTACTAAATCTTATTCTAAGAAGGTTTTATCTATCTCCTTTGAATATATTTTAAATACGATTGAAAAATTAAACATAAAAGGAGATAAACTCAAGCTAACAGTTTAACATATTTAGAAAAGGAAATAGCAAAAAATACATGAATATTATTTTTGAAATCAATTTGTTTGTTTGAATAGTAGTTAAATAAAATGCCTGTAAAATTTAGGCTTTGTTAAAATTAAAAAAATAACTTCATCAAAAATATTTTTTTTGTTTAAAAATCATCAAGGAAGTAAAAAATAATAAATGTTGAATTTTATTTTGATAGATTTTTGAAATTTTAGAAATGGAATATGAAAATGATTTTTATAGAAAAAGAAATGTAGAAATTAGTAGTTTAAAAAGTATAACAAATTTACAAGAATTAGTAATGTTTATATTAATAAATATGAATATATATAATCAATCTTTCAAATATGCAATTTACTGAAACTAAGGATAGTTATAAGATTTTTGATAGTTATTTGTTTTAAAAGAAGAAAAGCTAGATTTTACATTATACATAATCAATCACTTAAATATTTAAAACTAGCAAATTAGAATTTGAATTTAAGCAACAATTTATAAGTAGTTATTAAAAGTAGTCAAATAAATGGAAATCGTAGATGTGAGGGAGAAAGATTATATTATGATCAATGATATTAAAGTGGTAATGACTTACGTTTTTACCCATCTTTAGATTTTAAATTTATCATTAAATACAAATTATCTATCAATTAAGAAAAAAAAAATAGTTTATTCATGAGCTTATTTCATTTTTATTTTACTAGGTCAAGCGTAAAATGTGGGGAAAAGACTCCACCAAATTAGAAAATGGTATTTCTGTTCATTTAGATGGATCTTTTGGTTGTTATCAAACTCCAATAAGAAAAAATACTTTCTTTTGCACAGATGATACTTTAGTTTATGGTTGCGGAAATCACTTAGTTTTATACGATGTTGTAAGAAAAAAACAAAAATATATCATGAAAAACATAGAAGATTAACCTTTAACTGCTATGAATTTTTTCACTAACTCAAAAGGAGAAATTTCAGTAGCTGTTGCCCTTAAATCTAAATCTGATACTCTTCCACAAGTTAAAGTTTATAGTTCTGCAAAGTCCTTTAATTATTCACTTGTTCATAACATGCAAAACTCTATTATTCTAGATACTGCTTTCATTCTTAAAAGCAAGGTATTTATTTACTTACTTACTTACTTATTCACTTAGCTCATTCATAAAACACTCAAAAAATAAACTAACTGATTATTTATTCAATTATGATATTTCAAAATTTCTATTTCTACTGTTTTTTACAATTTAATCGCATAAATATTACCAAGAAATTTATCTCTTAATCATAGTGTGATTAATATTAACTGTCCAAATATTACTGAATTAAAAAATCTCTTATTAACTAAAAAAATAGTATTTGATATCACTGACACATTTAAATAAGGGATTCATAATTAGCATTTATAAAGTTCAAAAAGAAAAGCTAGCTTGTTTCAGGTAAAATCCTAAAAAACTATACATTTTAAATAATTTATTTTATTTAATTTTCACAGTGATCTATCTAAATTGCAAATAAATCAATCATTTTTTGGATTGATATTAATCAAAAATTTTATTAAAAACAATTCAAAAGGAGCAAATACTAACATTAATAAGATTTTTAAATGTTGATTCTGTAACATAATATTAGAATGAATAATATCAACTGTAAAATATTTTCAAATCAAAAGTTATTCTTGAAATGTTTTTTTAAACATCTAAAAAATTATTAAAGAGATGTTTGGTTAGATTTTATTAAATCTAATGTCTTGAAAATATTGGAATATAAAGTTTATAATATTGTTGTTTTCAAATACAATTATTTTTTAAAAAAAATTTTAAAGATTGATAGAATAATTTAAATAAATATTAACAAATATGAATTGATTGATTGATTAAAGATATTTTTAAGATAAATAGATGACTAAGAAGCAACAAAAATAGAAGTTTTCGATAAGAATTTATCTGAATTTATTATTTATGGGAAATCTTTTTGTAAAATATACTCTTTTGATTATCAAGGATTGATTATGGAAGAGCGTTATGATATTTACTCTCTTCTTTAAGAGGCCTTAGATTAGTAATTTAATGATTAGATTGTAGAGATTTTATGGCTTTAAGAAACTAATACAATAGTTATTGCCAGCTATGAAAACAAGCTTTTTTTGTTTAAAGACTATAAATATGTTTAAACAATTGAAGTTGAGCTCTTTGATAAAGATTTAATTTATGCTGGAAGGAATTCAAAATAATCAAAATAAGAACAAGAAATGATGGCAGCATAAATTTTAGAATAACAAAAGCAGTTATCGAAATCTATATCAATTTCATGTATGGCTAAGCTTTAAAGAGGTGTAGCTATTGGTTTTTAAGGAATGGCTATGCTTTCCTTATACGAGTTAGATTCAACTGATAAAAATCTCGTTCATAGAGGTAATTATTCTATCATTAATAATAATTCTATTATTTATATTATTTTAGATATAAAAATATTTTTTATTCAATTTTTAATACAAATTTTTTAGGAAACTTTCCACTAAAAGAAGAAAATGTAATGAAGATACATTCAATAGATATAGCACCTGATGATATGTATGCAGTTATTAATGTACTTTTTCATTAAAGAGGTAATCATGTAGCCCCAAAAATAAGATCTGAAGGAGTGTTTGCAACATCTGAAGAGGAAAAAAAGGAATAATAAGGAAAGTTGGAAATTTATATGTTTAATTTAGCAGTGGTAGATGCCATAAGAAGTGTATAGAAAGACCCTTATGAGCCTTTATTTGATCAAGGAGTTCATAAAGGTTCTATTTTAGATTTAAGCATATGTCCAACTAGATCTTTTTTAGTTTCCATTTGTGAAGATAGAACTGCCAAATTTATTGATTTTGGTACTGAATTCAGAGAACTAATATCTCAGTTCTTCCATGAAAGCCCTTTAAGTGTTTCTATTCATCCTCTAAGCATATAGTGTGCTATAGGATATAAAGATGGGTAAATATTCTTTTCTTTTAGCATTTCTATTTATTTAAAAAATTTTTAGATGCAACAACACTAAGGATAAATTAGCTTTAATATTCAAAGGAATAAAACATGTTTTAAGCATTTAATATTTTACTTTTATAAAAAAACAAAACTTGCTCTCTCATTTTTCTTATTCGAAGAAAAATAAAGTGAGTGAGTTTAAGAAATAACCAAATACACGTCATTTAAATCATTCATTACTTTGTGAACTCAGTTATTTATTGCTTTGAATACTGAACTGAGATCAATCTAAAATTCTTTCTTTTTTTTATGGAAAAACACATTTCTAAAAACTATTTGGAAACATTCTCTTTTTTTTTTGAGAAAGAAATAGATAAAATTGAATTAAAGAGGATTAAATAGAAACCTATTTCTTTGGAAAAAAGATTTTAAAAGTTGCTTGTTCTTAATTGTTTAAATAAATTTTTAAAAATAAAAATTAGAATAAAGATCTTCTATATTTTAGATGATGAAATTAAGCATGTGTACACTAATAATACAAAGCCTTGTACAGCTATATGCTATAGTAATGGAGGACATCTATTGGCTGCAGGTAATTTAGATATCATTTATTATTTTTTATTAATATTTCAATAATTTATTAGCAAATGGATCAATAATAACTATTTACAACCCATATGAATTCACTGCTCTACTATAATTGAATGGTCATGCAGCTGCTTTGAAAGAAATTGAATGGATAGATAATGATCTTAAAATTATTTCAACATGCCAAAATGGACTTCTAAATGTTTGGGATATATAAACTGGATAACGCGTTGTAGAATTCGCATATAAAACCCATAAACTCAATGCAGTTACATATGATCTCAAATATGATCTCGTTGTATGTGCATGTGCTGACAACAAACTCAGATTATTCAAAGAAAAAGGAATGACTCAAATATGTGAGTATGAGACATCTCCTTGTCAATTTACATCCATTAACATAGATAAAGTAAATTTATTTTCATCAATTAAAACTTTTTTTGTTAAATGGTAAAAAAACCATAAAATAATAAAGATAAATTAAAAGACAATTCTTGATTAGTTTTTATCTTTTTTTCACTCAATTTATAATTCCAAAATGAAGGATTGAATGAATGAATAAATAAATAAATAAATAAATAAATAAATAAATAAATAAATAAATAAATAAATAAATAATTAAATAAATAAAATAAATAACTTCTTTAATAGAATTAAAAAAGGTTTTTTCTAAAGAATGAATACAAAAATGCTTTAAATTTGCATTATAATTGATTTATTTAATTAAATAGCGACAGTTTTCGTCAACAAAACAAAATTTAAAAAGAAATAGAATATTTATATAAGAAATTACTAAATATATTTTAGACAAGAACTTATTTAATATTTTTTAATAAAATAAATTAGAGGTTTGAGGTTATAATATTTGGTACAAGTGAAGGTTCTGTAAGAATATATTTATGGCCATTTTGGACATTTTAGTCTAAGATGATGGAGTATTTGGAAATACCTATTCATTAATGCTCTATTACTTCTATAAAGGTATCTTCAGACTATCAGTATTTGATTACTGCATCTGAGGATAACAGTATATTCTTCAGTAAGATTAGGGAGTATGTAGAAGGAGAAGATGTGACTGCTGCTGATCTTCTTAGTTAAGTGAATCCTTCTAAAGAGTAGAATAATTATTATTAGAATATAGATAAAATTACATCAGCATATTCTCTTAATACTCTTTGTTTGTGTTCAAGATTTTCTTAAGAAACTAAAAAAGAAAGCATCAAAGAGTTAGAATTTCGTTTGTAAAATTACAAGAGTGATATTGAAGATGAAAAAGAAAAATGGGAAGACATCTACTCACAAAGAATCAAAACTCTTAAAGAAAAAGTAATTTTTTATCATTAATTTGAAACAGAAAACAAAAATAAATTTAACTGAAAAATAGCACAATGACTCTAAGTAGAAATAGAAAGAGAATTTATCTAACATATATAATGATCATGAAATAAGATACAATGAATTGAAGGATAAGTTGTCTAATTAAAAAAATGAGACAGAAGAGGTAATGGAATAAATGAATGAAAAAAATTCAAAAGACTTAATTTCATGCTATCAAATAAGAGACAAATTATAAGAAGAGAGTTTGAATTTAAAAAAGAAATATGCCTTGCAATTAGATAATGCATAGAATCAGTATTCAGTCACTCTTAAAAAAGTTGAAGATGAATACAATGGAAAGTTCAATGATATCTTCAATAAATATAGAGAAGCCCTAGAAAATGTCAACAATGACTAAAAAAAATTCCATGAGGTACTTACACAACAAGAATAAGACTTTGATACTTTCTTTACAAGTACAAAATAAAATCTTAAGCTAGAATTGCAAGATGAAATGAAAAGAACTGAAGATTTAAGGTCATCCAATTCTAAGTATAACAAAGTAATATTTTAATTTAAGCAAAAGTTTTGGTTTTTGAAGAATTATTTAAGAAAAAAACAACCGTTTTTCACCATTTTTTTATTGATAAAAAACATATTTATTTTTCATGAAGTAAGCAATCAAACCTAGATAATTATTTAGATTTATATTTGGCTTCGTGGCAAGCTTGCTAAAAGATAAAAAATAGAAAAAAAAGTGTATATGGATGTTTATTTTTATTTCTGATAAAATCAAATATACAATATTACAAACAATTTTTTTTAACTCACTTATCTATTAAATGAATCTTAGATTTCTTACATTATTTTTAACTTACAAAAAGGAAATATAAAACTACAAAGAAAGATAGGTGTATTTAAACTAGGAATCAGAGCAGTTAAATTAAGAAATATAAAATTTGATAATAGACCAATAGAATTTTAAGGAGAAATATGATATTATGAGCAAGTAATTAAGTGAAAAAGAAGACATTATTAACTTAAGAGAATAGCAAGTTAAAGATCTTAGATCTAAGAATGTTCATCTTTAAAATTTCCAAAAAGTATATGATTACTAAGTAACTACTCTCAAAGATGAAAGATTACCACTGAAAGAGCATTTAACTAATATGGAAAAGCATGTTAAAAACCTGTATAATGAGCTGTTAGAAGAAGCAGGTACAAATAAAAAAATTGATAAGGATATCAAATAACATCATGATCATGTAAAAGAGCTAAAAACTTAATTACAAGATAAGCAGGAAATAGTAAGAAAAACTCAAAGACTTGTTGATAACTTTGAATTTGTAAAATATTTTTTTGCTTTTTCATTTTAATAAAGAAAATTAAAATTCAACCTAATAAAACTCATTCAATTTTAAATAATCGAACTTGATCATAAAATATTTTTTTGTAAAATCTAAAAAAAGAGTTTTATTTGAATAAGATTTAGCATTAAATAAATTATGCAAGAATAATAATAGATTTAAAGAAAAGAATTGCCTAACAAAAAGGCATAGAAAAACTAATCTAAATAAATGAAATTGAATAACCTAATTAAATGAAATATTTCATCATATTTTTATTTTTAAGCTTTGAAAATGTTTTTGAAAAAATTTTAATCAAACTCAAAGCCCAAATACATTTTATATCACTAAATAATTATAATGAAGAAGAATAAGTATTTTTAAACCAATTAAAATTATTAAGTTCTAAATGAAATATTTTAATATTTGATAAAATTCTTAAAAAGAATCACTACTCTTTTAAATCAATTGTTTTTAAGATCCATTTGAAACTAATTCTTTAAAATATATTTATTTTTTAATTATTAATTATTCTCTTTGAATATTAGTAAATACTTTCGATGTTGAGGAATGAAAAATTCCAAATGTGGCCAAAAATGCTGACTGAGATTTATAATGATAATTTTGGAGATTCTAATAAATTAGAAAAAGTAATAGAATAAAGTGTAATTGGAGTTAACTTGAGGGAGTTGAAGAAAGATTAATTTTTAGAATAAATAGAGTAAGAATAGTAATACTTAATTGGCTAGGATTTAAGAGGCTAAAGAGATTTTCTAACTAGACAACTTGTAAAGGTTGCTAGTGACTACAGAAAAGTTATGGAAAGTAGAAATGATGCTTACTTGAAGGTTTAAAATATGAACACTTTATTGATTAATGAATGTAACAAAATGAGGGAAGAGAAATAAAAATTAAAAGAATATTTGGGGGTTTAGAAAAAGGCTTACAGAGAAGTTAAAAGATAGCTTGCAGCCCACATTGGAATAAACTTTAATGAGATAAAAGATGAAGAACATTTTCCATTTCTAGATGATATGGATGATGATTTTGAAGATAATGAAGCCAATTAAGAAGATAATTTGTATGATTCAGCAAGAAAATAATTTGGTGAAGGTAAATTTGGCTTAGAAGATGATGAATTCATGTAAAATGAAGATACTTTAGAATAATTTAAAAAAGATAATATCTCTGCTACACCTTCAAAGCAATAAGCTAATATAACTCAAGGAAAATCTTTTTCAACAATGAACATCCAAGCCAGTTTATAAAATAACTCAACTAAGTCTATGAAAAGGAACGTTAGCTCAAGCAACAAAGATTAATTGCCATTCATTTAGTATCATCAAAAGTAAAATCACCATCATTTTAAAAAAAATAGTTTTAATAGAATATTTATTCATTCAATTATTTAAATCTTCTTTTATTTGTTCACTCCACTCTACTCTGAATTGAAAATATATAAACTAAAATTGAATTTGTTGTCTAAATTATTTTATTAAAAATTAGAAAATCATAGTCTTAGGCCTCTATCTATAAAAAAAACTTACAACCTATATCGGTAACTGAGAAGAAGTAAAACTAGAAGCAACTTATTTAAGACTTGCTTAGACAAATAGAAGATATTAATGAAAATGAAGACAGCTCAATAAATGGAGAAAAGTTAAAGGAGAGAGTTCAAAATTTCCTCTTTTAAGAAAAGAAAGACACAGTTGGGCCTTTAGCAATAAACTAAAAGAATCAACCTGCTATGTTTAAAACATCTTAAAATTTTGCATTAAAAAAACGTAATTTGAATTAATTTGTTGACATTTTTATTTATTTTTTATATCTAAATATAAAGCTATCAGTTAGCAAAGAAATTCACCAAATGGTACAGCAGAAAGTAAAGTGAGTACTGCATCAAATTTTATGTAAACATTCTCTAGCAATCTTGGATTTGCTTAAACCGGCATAGAGTTTAACAGAAAATAACTATAATCCTCTTAGTCTTAATAACAAAGTTAACAATTGCAATCATCGCAATAATAACTCTCTTCAAAATGAAATAATAAGTTGTAAATAGCATCAGAAAATAAATCAAGTTTCTATTCTTTAAATAATAAAATCTAATATATTACTAAATATTTATAATGCATATTTGATTATATTAGACTTCTAATATATTTCTAAAATAATATCTCTAATTCTTTATCAAATCCTAAATAATACTTTAATCTAAAATATAAAAAGAGGGTTGGACCAATTATCTTCAGTATAAACAAAACTGAATTGGCATTTATTTTTTAAAATAAAAAATGTAAAATTAAATTGATTCTAAAACAATTTAAAGTTATTTGTAGTCTATTATTTATACTTTAACTTTTAAATAAATAAATTATATTAATTTTATCAGAAAATATTTGGCCATTAGATTTTACTAATATTTGAAAAATTTTAAGAAAACTAAAATAAAAATCACCAAATATTTGCTCTAAATCACCAAATATTTGCTCTAAATCACCAAATATTTTCTCTAAATCACCAAATATTTTCTCTAAATCACCAAATATTTTCTCTAAATCACCAAATATTTTCTCTTTTTATAGAATAAATAGAGATTAAAAATAGCATATTTGAATTCCATAAAACAATTATTTTACTTACCCCTTCCTTCCCTAGCCTTTTAATGAAAACCTAAAAAAAATTAAATTTTTCAAACAACAAATTGAAAATACTTGAATTTCGCCTTTAAACATTTAAAAATGATAAATTAAATATTTAGCATTTCTGATAGCTGGCTTTCAATAAAAAGGAATTAAATAATTATTTAATTTATACTTATAAAATATAATACAAGCTGTATAATTAAATACATCTGATAACTTTCTATATATTTAAATTAATCTTTCTTTATTAAATAAATTATTTTAATATATATTTTTGAACTGAAAATTAAGTAATTATTATTTTATTAAGTTCACCTCCCTCCCTCCTCTAATATTAAATATTATTACTGAAAAAAAGAATAAAATCATTTAAACAGGGTAATAATAATTTATTTTTTAGTTTGATAAAAAACAGTAAAATAACTTCATATTATAAAAATTTAATCAATCAAAAAAACAATTAAAAAAATGATTTATTTATTTTTATTGAAAAAAAAAAACATTTATTTTAATAATAATGCAAAAAATATCAAAAACTTATTTTAGATTTAAATCTGACATTTTAAATAATTTTCTTTATTAGATTATTTGGCTATGTTTTTGCATTGGTTTTTGGAGAAATAATTTTGATTGAATTGGATATTTAATTGAGTAAAAATATGAACATAAATAAAATGGAGATTATATAATTAATAAATATATTATTACTAAAAAGGATAGGATGAAAATGAGTAATTGAAAATAATCAATTAATTAAAGAAATGATGTAGAAACAAAGTTAGAGATATTAATACATTTATGCTTACTAATTATATGCTCAGAATTATATTTCAAACAGAAAATACTAATTAATTCTAAAGTTAACTATTTTAATCTAAATGCTATGCTTTTTTGCTTTCTTTCTATCATGCTTTTGCTTATAATTTTAGCCAATTTATGTATTAACCCCCTATTTATGAAAGCAGCTATAAGTTGCTTGCTAACTTTATTTCATTTTTATCTCTGCATACTATTTTATTTTATTGAAAATTGGTAAGACAGCTTTTTAACTTTTCTCACTCGTCATCACCACCTTCTTCACCATCATCTTCAACAGCAGGTAAATTCATAGCAGTTTTAACCTTGGAGTAGAAGGCAGATTGAGTCTTTTCAATATTATTATAGCAAATACCTATTTTTAAAATTTATTTTTAATGTTATTTGATCAGATCAAAACTCAATTTATTCTTGAATCGATTCATGAAATTATTTTTTAAAACGCTCTATTCTAATACATTCTGCTAAAGTAAATCATTTACATTCAATATTCATTTTCTAAAGACTTAATTTGATGCCTAAATTAATTTGCTGAAATATTTTGGCTTGGTTAAAAGTTTCATTTACTTCATTTGATTTATTATTTGCTATCAATCAATCAATCAAGCAAACAAATCTTTTCTTTATTAATTTAGTAAAGTAAAGAAGAATTGATAAATAGAAGAATCTAACAAAAGAAAATTAAATTAAAGGTGGTTGATTGAAAGAAATGTGGGATGTTATCTATGTTTGCTAATACCAAATTTTGTTTGAAATCTTATTTCGCTTATTTCCTTGATATTTCTTTTACTTTAGGGATGTAATTAGTGATAAAATATCTTTTATTATTGCAGAATTTCTATTTTAAATGATGTTAATTCATGCAATATTGATTGATCGAAACTCAAAATTATGTTCATCTTTTTTACTCAAACAATCCTTTTCCTTTTGGGTAAGAGCGCTTCCAGAGATATCGTTTCTAAGAAGGTTGCAGCTCTAAGCGCAAAGCTTGGTTAAGGATAATCCCAAGTAGAACTTGTCAACAAGACGAATAAATGATTATTCTTCTGCATCGAAAATCTTTCTGGTGGACATCTCTTTATTTTTCTTTCTTTATTTCCTATTTTATTTATTTTTCCTTGTATCAATATTATATTTCAAATATAATTATCATATTTTTCATCTAAACAAAATCTTTATCTCAAATGTATACCAATTGGCAAACAAACATACAAGCAAACTAAAATTTTTCATTTATTTTACTATACTTCGTAATCAAAACTTATCATTTTTTATTTATTTATTAATTATTTCTCAAATAAAGCATATCTTTTTCAGTATTTGTTATTTATCGATATATACCACCATTTTTATAGCTTTAAATAAAGCAAGTAAAAGTCATTAAATCCATAATAACAAAAATTTCATTTCATTTATTTAAAACTAAAATATTTCATTCAAAAAATTCCTTTAAAAGCCAAACAATCTCTTCTTCTTTATGAAAAAATACTCTATTTTTAATAATTCATTTTAATTTTTTGTTGAAAATGTTTTTTAAATTAATAATTTTATATTTTTAAACATTTAAAAGAAAATTAATGACTATTTTTCAAGGAATAATTTATTAGATTTTTATTTATTTATTTATAGTAGATGCTTTATTGTGCGTCATATTAAATTGAGATACTTTATATATTCTCAAGCATAGACAGAAATCTGATAAATATAAATTAAAAAATATGATTTTACACTTAAAAAAACATTAAAAAAAAATATATAACAGACAGTTATAGACCTTTATCTAAAAGTTATCAGTAATTCCGTCGATACTAAGGATTTATTTTAAGAACCTGATATCAAATAAGTAAGATGATATATTTTTTAAATTAATTTTTGATAATTGATTTTTCTTAATTTCATCAATTTTAATTTTTTATTTATAATAACTGCTGTATTTCTACAGAGTAGTTTGTATTTTCCATCAGTATTATATGATATTTCATAGTTCTATCGAACAGAATTAATTTGAAATCTTTATTTATTTTAATTTTAATCTAATCAAGAAGCAGGGGGTATATAAAAATATTTGTGCTTTCCTAAACCCTTATTAATATATTCTCGATATTTTGTATAACTAAAAAGGACTCATTGATTTTAGTTACTTTTGGTTTGCATTTGAAAAAACTTCATAAAATAGTCTAACTTAATTAAAATCATCTTTTTTTATACAAAATAAAATGAAATCCAATATTGATTTGCTCATCATTTGTTTATGGAAAAGAGAAGAGAGCAAGAAAAAGAAATTATATTTTTTTTAATTTGAAGGAGTAAGTAAATATAAAATCTGAAATTAGAATAATTGATTGATTTATAGATAAATGGATCAAAAGAAAAAAGATGGAAAATATCATATATTCTTTATTTAATACTTACCAATTGTCGCTTTTGAATTAGATTGAATAATTTCAAACATACAGTAAGTCTTTTTAAAGAAATTAATTTATCTTTTTACATTCAAGGGCTAAAGAGCATATGCCTTAACATTCTTCATTTGCAATAGATATAAAAAATCTTCTGAGTGTTTAATACCAAGATAAGAAACATTAAGAAAATTATCTCTCTTTCACGTTTTAAGTTGTTTAACTATTATCTATCTGCTTGATAATAGTAATTTACAAAAAATAAATTAATAAATAAACATATTAATTAAATAAATCCTGTTCAAAAAAAACTCAATAAAATATGTCTCAAGGCATTTAAAAAATTGAAATGTAAAATGTATGTTAAAAGATTGATTTCACAAAAGAGATTATTAAAATTAGTTTAGAATAATTTGAGATTGAGTAGTTGGAATATTTATATCTTGATGAAAATGTATGCAGAGACTCATTTAATGACTAAAATGAGAGATTAAGAAAAACAACAAAAGGTTTTCGCCTCACTACATTAAATATCTCGAGTAATTTTCATTGTCCATTATATGAATTCAATTAAAATCTATTAGGAAAAACTATAGAAGCATAACCTTCAAATAATTAAAGTGAAGATATTATTAAAATTAATTTAGAATATGTCGAGTTTGATCAATTTAAAAGTGCGTACCTAAATGAAAATGTATGCAGAAACTCATTTAATTGCTAAAATTAGAGATTCATAAAAACAACATAAGGTTCTAGTCTAAATATATTAAATATCTTGAATAACTTTCACTGTGTATAATAGGAGTTCAATCTAAATCTACATGGATAAATTATTGAATCATAATCTACAAACATTTAAAGTGATTCTATTGAAGAATTCAACATCAACATCAACATCAACAACAACAAAAATCCTTAAATTCCTATCAAATTGACAACTTATAGAAGAAATTCATAAATTGATTAAAATGATCATTTATCTACAAATTAAAAGACAAGGAGTAATTCATGTATCTGCCTCTGCTCTTAATAATAGGGCACATAAAAAAAAATCAAAAAATAATAACCTAATTCTAAAAAGGTGTTCATTCCGAATTCCCAAGGTAATTGATTGCTCCAACTTTATGGCAAACTACGATACTATTATCGAAGATGGATAAAGTATTAACATAACAAAAAATAATCTTATTTATTATAAATTTTTGTAGATTTAAAAATAAATTCACTGTATTTTATTACTCTAATTTATTTTAAACTTAAATATTCTAAAAATTATAATTAACTTTTCTTCAAATAAATGAATGCTTATAAATAGATGAAATCATAATCTAAAAGAAATACCTTTCAATCAAATTTATAATTTGTCAAATCAAAAACTAAGCTTACTAAAATAAGCACTTAAGAAGATATTATAAGAGCTAGTAAAATAAGTCCTAATCTATTTTTTTTTGTATCTGGATTTTCTTTAAAGAGCTCTTTTTTTCATTCGATTATTCATCAAATTATTGCCTGTAAAAATTAATCTCGCAATCATTCTCTCCATTTATTCAATATTTCATTTATCAAAATAAAATTTTTGGAAATGATTGTTGTTTTGATACTCTATTCTATTAAAAGTACTAAAAAATAAATGAAAATATACATTTTATAATCTCTCAAAATAAATTATGTTCTACAAAGCTTAATTTTTTTGTTATTCATCATTATTAAAATTATGATAAATTTATTTTAAAATTCTATTTTATATTATTTAGCACTTCTAAAATTAAGTTTTTACATAATTTATTTTCTAAAGATTATTAATGTTATTTTTCTTCATCCATCTTTTCTTAAAGACATTTTAGCTTTGAAATTAATAACAAATGATCGGATTAAAATATAGGGTGTGGGTAAGCTAGCTAAATTTTTGAAAATTTTGTTGATTTCAATAGATGATGAAACAAACATATTTATTTATCTGATTTTTTAAATTTCTTTGCTAACAAATATTTGGAAATTTTAAAAATAAAACGTATTAAATGAGAGAAAAATGATTTTATTATAAAGCAAATGAAAGAATAATCAGGGATTGATTATCAATTGGCTTAAAAGGCAAATAACCAATTGTTCAGATGCTTTTTAAAATCTATCAAACCATTTACCTACCAAAATATGACAAATAATAATATAAAAAATACCTTTTATTTAAATATAAATAGCATATTTTTTAGTATTAGAATTAAAATTAGATTATTAAAAACCTAAAAAATTGAATTATTTTTTTTTCTCATTCTCATTACAGTATATGATGCTAAATTTATTCAGAAATAATCAGATATTTCAATTATTTTTGTGCATTTCATAATTTGGAAAATTAATTAAATATCTAGCAAAAAAAATTTTCACTTTTAAAGTACCATTTATGATATTTTGGAGGTCAAAAAATTATATTTAAACATTTGTAACTTTAAAAATATCATAACAGGCATTTATAAAGTTTCATTCATCCCCCTATAAATACACCACCTCAAATAATTTTAAGCTCTATCATTAATAACTCCTCTATTTTAAAATTGAGAAAATATTCTTTGAAGACAATATTCAGATTATGAATAATAGAGGAAAGCAAAGTGAGTATTTAAGTAAAAAATTAAATACAAAGAAGAACTGTATGTAATCTTTATTTTCTGTAAAAATAATTCAAAAAAAGTAAGTTTAAAAAGAACATTTTCATAAACAAAAAACAAAATAAAAATAATTTTTAGAAAAATAATCTATTTTTTGAAATGTTTTATTTTTCATTTTATTCATTCGTAAGCTCTAAAGTAAATTAGATATAAAATTTCAGATACTAAAATTGATTGAGACGGGTAAGTTAGAGGTGAAGTACTTAATTTAACTTTGATGACTTTTTATTTTTGAATTTTTATGGCTAAAAACAAAAGCACTAAAAAGATTTCAGTCCTGATCATCTTAGTTTAGCGAGTAAATATTATGCTTTATGAATAATTTCATTTTAATAAAATATGCAATCAATTGCTGAGTTCTTGTATAATTAATTTAAAAAACAAAAAAATTTTGAAAAAAATAAGCGGAAAAACATGCTTTAAACTAAAATAATAAATAATAATGATGGATTTCATTAAAACTCTACAAAAGATTTCAGCTACGGTGTAGATATGATGTGTATGACCTTTGAACAGAGCCTACCTTTATCATCAGAAACTAGCCTAACAGAAACAAATTCCGCTTTTTAAAGCCCAAGGAAGGAGTATAAGCCATATTTGAGAGAAAAGACAAATTATGGAAAAAAAGTTTAAACACTGGAAACTGAAACTGAAATTGAATAAACTAATCTATGAATATCAAAAAATAAAATACTTTATTCATAAATATTTCTTCTTAACCTTTCCCCTTAAATTTGAAAATCTTAGATGAATTTATCGAAAAAAAAGTTAAAAAATTAGATTGATAATAATAAATAAAACTTTGATTGATATTTTCATTTAAGAAAACTTTTAAATAGCTTAAATAGCTTAAATAACAATAATAAACTTCACATTTAGGGTAAAATAATGCAAAAAATTACTATTATATTTAATACTAGATTAAATATTAATTATTATTATATTTAATACTAGATTAAATATTAATAATAATAAAATCTTTATAAAAAAAAGCTAAAACTAATAAAAAATTAGCTTTTTATCAAAAAAACAAATTATGACTGAGTTGATTTTAAAGAATTTATTGCTCTTGCTTTGTTAGTAAAGCTTTTGTTCGATCAAAATAGATAAATAAATTTGAAAAAATCAACACAAAACCTACCTTTTCTTTTAAGTTTTGCTTCATTAACTTTCTGAATTTATCTTACTATCTAAATCAAGAAAGATTTTGGAGCAAAAAAAAATAGTTTCTTGACCTCAAAAAAATTGTAATTTAAAAGAAAAAAAAATAGTTTTTTGACCTAAATAAATTTTAATTAAAAAAATTATAGGTCTAATAAAAACCAACAACTTACAAAAATTTAATATGACTAATAACAAAAATAAATGAATTTATATAATTTAATAGCATCCTTAATTTTCTTAAAACAACTTACAAAAATTCATTATATAATTTAATAGCATCCTTAATTTTCTTAAAACAACTTACAAAAATTCAATATGACTAATAACAAAAATAAATGATTTTTTTATTAATAATATGTTTAATTTTCTTTTTTGTATTTTTTTCTATTTTTTGATTACATTCTAAATCTTTTTAATCGTTCATATTTCCTCAATTTTTGTTTGTTCTTTAGTATTTTTTTACCTTCTTTTCATGAGTAGCAAGTAGACACAGTCATAAAATAAAATTAGATCTATTCTGAAAAAGCAAATAAAGATAACTCAAATTATTTTCAAAGTAACATGAGATAAAATTCATTCTTAGTAGTAAAAACAAATTTTAATAACTACTTTAGTTGCTCAAAATATATAACTCAAAATTCAAAATAAATACCCCAAAATATTTAAATCACCTAAAATATTTTTTTAAAAATTTTATGATTTTGAGAATCTAAAATCTACAAATGTTACAATCAATACTTTTTACATAATCATGAGACTAACGTTTATATCTCCTTATGTTTACTATCACTTAATAATCTATACTTCTCAGCAAATTTTATGCAATCATAAAAATTAAAAATTATAATTTCAGATTATATGAGATTTAAAATAAAACATTTTAATAATTCTCTCTTTTAATTACAAAATAATTTTGGCCTACCAAATTGTGAAAAAGTACAGTTTTTTTAGTTCTTTCTCCTTATCAACAAATGTCTAAGGAATATTCAGATTTAAAGAACTTAAACGCAAATAATATAAAAGAAATTAATAATTCAAATCATCATGTTTGATATCTCATTGAGTTTACATCATTAATATTTAGAAAGATATCAAACTATTTAAATTATCGATCATTTACATTAAAATAGAAAAATAGAAAAACAAAAAAAAGAATAAATAGAAAATAATGTGAATATTTAAGTAAAAAAAGTTCAAAAGAAAAAATAATAAAATAGAAAGTCTAACAAATTAATAAACAACAAGAAAGAAATATGTAAATTAAGATAAAAATATTTTAGGTTACTATTTTAACAGACTTAGTTCATCATAATCTTTCTTGCTTTTGTTGTTTCTAAAATACCAAATTTTTAGAGTCTCAATAATATTAATTGAATAAGATTTGATAATTAAAAACATAGATATCGGAAAACGAAAAGAAGTTTTTCAATATCTAAATTTGTATCATTCGAAAAATTTTTTTGATAATTAATTTTTTTATCAAAAATTTAGATAAACAAAATCTAAATAAAAATGAACCAATTTGAATTAACAATTGATGATGATGATTAGCATCAAGATTTTACTAAAAATTTTTAATCTAAGACATTGTATAACTTTAGCCCTATAGATTAAAATATGATTGAAGTGATTTATCTGAACTTTTCTTCAGAAATTTAGGGTAGTCTAACTGCTCCTCTTTACAGCCCTAAGAAGGAAGAAAAATCACTTTTCAGAGAAGAAAAAAAACAGTAAAAAGAAATAAAAAGAACTGAAAGCCAAGCCTAGACAATGAATGTTTGGGAAATGAGCCTTAACATCCTCACTAAACCATGCTGTAGTTAGATGAATATTAAATCTTAATGAAAATATTGAAATAATATTAAAATAATTTATGACACATAAACTTTTATTTCAATATATTTCAATAATATGGTTAATATTTACTAATTATAGCTAAATTAATTTAAAATAACTACTAAACCTCTTCTTAACACCTACCTATACTATGAGTGAATATTAAATCTAAGTTGAAAATATTGCAAAAAAGTTGATAACAATAAAATAACTTCACCCACATGAACTTTTATTTCAATATTTTCTCTTAGATTGTTAATATTGACAAATTTATAGCTTAACTAGTTGTAAAAGAACTTCTCAACCTCCTCTAAACACCTACCTATAATATGAGTGAATATTAAATCTAAGATGAAAAATATTGAAAAAAAGTTGATAACAATAAAATAATTTTAACAAAACAAACTTTTATTTCAATATTTTTCTCTTAGAAAGCTAATATTCGCTTATATATAGTTTAATTACTAATAAAAATCTTCAAAATTAGGAGAACTTGAGTGTTTTCTAAAGATAAATCACTAAAAAGTGATTTAATGAAGTTTTTAGTGATTTAATGTAGATCAATCTTAATAATGAACCTTTAAATAACTAAAAAATATCAAAAATAAGCAAAGAGTCTACCATTTCATTTAAATTTAACTAATAATAAGTATTTTTCTTTGTCTTATTTATTTTAATGAATCATAAAAAGATATCCTATTGAAAATTTGCGATCTCTATTTATCATCTTAACTCAACAATAAAATATCTTATAAATAAAATTTCGTAGTTGTATGTTTCTAAATTAAACCATATATATTAGTAAATATTTATGCGAATTAAAAGAACACCTAATTTCTTTTTTAAACTTGTGGATTTTTTAGTTTTCTAAACCATTTTAACTCTTCTTATTTGCTTAATTTATGTTTTGATCAATCTTTGTTTGATAAATATCGAATTAATTTCTTTTCTTTATGATTTGAGCTTCAATCAAAATTGTTAAAAGGTATTATTAATCCACAATTTTTATCTATCATCAAAATTAAAAATAAAATATTTTTATAGGAAAAACATAATCAAATACTGACTTCTTTTCTAAAATAAAGTGAAATCAGATCAAATTCAATCATCACTTTAAAATTTTCAAATTTGATAACTACTTTAGTTTATCCAAAAGCATGCCTATAAATTTTACAGTAAACACACAATTAATATTTAGATAAATTCAAATTTATAGACTCTCCTCATCACCTTATTTTAGTTAATGCCAAAGGAATTATGGTAAGTTTGATATGATATTTGATAAGGCATATAATATTAAAAGAGGAAAATAAATTGATCTAATAAAATCTACAGGAAGAAAAAAAAGGTTAACTATTGTTGTAGGAATTACTTCTAAAAGAGAAATATTCCCCCATTGCTGATTTACAAATCTGATTAGAAAAAGAACATTTTAAGTATGTATCAGAAGCAATACAAAAGCTACCTTTAACAAAAAGGAATAAGTTACTAGAGAAAAATATTTGGTATATTTAACTAGCACATTATTTAATTTAAAAATTGATCTGATTCTTTCTTGGGTAATAAAGGAGATGATTAATAAAGCTTGCTATGATCACTAAGTCAAGGCATTTGACTTACTAGATGGACCTACCTTTGCAATATAAGTTGTTGATACTCATATTGGCAAATCTTTCAAAGATAAAATGTTAGTTTTCTAAAAAGATTGGTTAGAAAAAGAGGTTCGAAAGTAATTAGATTCAGAATAAACATCTATTCCTTCTTCTACATTTAATGAAGTAACTCAATTGTGTCTTGAGAGTATAGCTCTGTTGAAAAAGAGTAATTTAAAAAAGGCTATCAAGATTTTAATCTAAACTTGTCTTTAAAAGAATAGCTTAGTCTTGTTTTATTTTCAATTTATAAAATAAAAGATTAGTTAAGAGAAATTATTAAATCAAGTAAAATATAACATCCAAAGACAGAAAAACAATATTTTTAAAATAAGTTTAATAGTGCAGAAGATAAAAATAACTTTAATTGATAATCATCTGAATAACAAATAAACTTTTTTGCAAATTTTTTCATCAAATATTTTTAAATCAAATAAATTTTTCCCTTTTCTAGTTTCTTAGTTATAAAAAATAATTTGTTAGTATTAAAATTTAAAGAAATATACTGTAAATAACTATTATATATAGAAAATACATTATAATTTTTATTAAAATTATTTTTAGTTTATGTTATTTTTTAAATCAGCACTTGAATTCAGAGGAGCAACAAAGATTGCATTTGCATGCTGAAATCTTAACTGCATTTAACAGCATGAGTTCCACATTTAACTTCACCACGCTTACATGGGTAGCATAAGCAACATTCAGTGATTTCCCAGGAGTTGAAAGAGCAAGGATAACAGTTTTCACAAGGTTGAGTTGCAAGCAGAGATAGTTCCACATTTGCAGAGAGGTTGACATTTACAGGGGTTGTACTTCCATCCAATGGTCGGTTTATTTTGAGTTTCAGTATCATGTATTGATTATTTTTTTGTTTTTATATAATCGTTTGATTGATATTTTCAATCTTTGAAAAGTAATTATTTATAGGTACCATTTTAATTAAAATTGTTCAGATATTTTTCTAACATCCTTGAGACAAAAAGAGTGCTCTTTCAATTGCAGATTAACTATGGCAATTACTTTAGTTACGGATATCTATTACCTTAATGAATTGAATTTATAGATTTTTATGTTGCTTCTACTAACTAACTTGAGACATTTTTAGAATTTTAAAAAAAGATAAATCAGTTTTTATTTTAATAATATGAAATTATTCTTTCATTTATTTGTATTGTTAAAATTAAGTTAAAATAATGATGATTTTGTAAAATCTAGTTAAGGGTTTTATAATAATTAATTACATGTTGATTTCTTTTGTATTGCAAGGTTTTACATTTGAGTGTAAGTATTTAATAAAGATTAACCTTCAAAATTAGCTTAAATTATTAGACTTTAATTTTAAAGCAGATAAAATAGAAAAAGAAACTCATGAGCTTTCTACTTATTAATTCAAATAAAAAGTCTTTATTGATATTGTGTATTTGCTAAAAATAAATCTTTTAGACAAAGGGATTTAAAATCTTTTGTTGCAAAAAGATGAACAAAGATGAAGGTTTTTAATCAATTTCTGATTATAGATTTTATTAATGATTTTTTTGAGAAATCCTCTTAGATAAAACAGAATTTAAAATCAAATTTTAGAATAGAAAGAAAATAATGAATCTACTATTTTTAAATCTTTAGTGTTATTGTTGATAAATTGTTTTACTTATTATTAGTATTCTGAATTAACTTTGTTTAATTCAATATCATTTGCAAGGTATTTTACTCTAACCAGTTATTATTTTTTTTTAAATAAAAAGTTACTCTTTATTTGATTTCATTATCATCAAATTTTTCAAGTTATCAGTAATGAAATTTTTTAATAGAGTTAATATTAAAGATATGCAAATTTTTTATTTCCTCCATTAAAATAAACCTTTTTTCTAAAGATTTGAATAAACAATTTATTTATTATATGAGTATAGTACTAATATCTTTTAATTTGATATCAATTTTTTATTTTTTATCATAGGAAAGAGGTACATTCTAATAATAGAATATTTTATTTGTTTGTTCTAAAGATACTTTAAATATTAACTGTTTTGGAGAAACTTTATTTCTAATTATTAGTAATTAATCCCTCCCTACATAAATTTTAGCTTTTGTCTAAGAAAATATAGGTTTGGTTCATACTGTATAGAGGGTTTTGAAAATACATCTATTTCTTTACTGCAAAAATTCAAAAATAGAACTGTGTTAGAAAATTGAAAGTATGAAATAAATAAATAAGTAAAGAAGTAAGTTTGTAAATAAATAAATTGATTGATTGTTTGATTAATGAATAAATATCTAATAAAATTTCATTTTTACTTCTTTACTTTTTTACTTTGTTTCCTTCATTCTTTTGGTCTTAATTAATCATTTCCTTTAAAAACATAATTAAATCAGTATTTAACAAAATTACCAAAGATTGAGATATAAAGAACTGATATTTTGGCACTTTTCTAAGCTCATTCCAATATTTTTTGCTCCTTCTGAACCAAGATTATTTCAACTACTCAGAAAATAACAAATTTGTTTTAACTTGCTTTGAAAAGAGAAGCGATAGGTATGAAATAAAGAAATAAGTAAGTAAATAAATTGATTAATGAATAAATATTTAGTCAAACTCAACTTCTACTTATTTACATTTTTATTTCCCTTTGTTGTTTTGGTCTTAATAAATTATTTAGTTTAAAAACTTAATTAAATCAGTA
>JH720316.1:586497-687777 GCA_000231825.2 Tetrahymena elliotti 4EA
CTCAGAAAATAACAAATTTGTTTTAATTTGTTTTGAAAAGAAGAAGCGATAGATATATAAAGGAAAAAGTGTGGCCTGGGACATATGACAAAAATAATAGGCCACCACTCAACAGTTTATTAAAATAATTTAATAAATTGTTGAGTGATGGCCTATTATTTTTGTCATATGTCCCAGATCACACTTTTTCCTTTATATATAGATAAGCAAATAAGTTTTTAATTATTATTTAATTTAAAAAGATGTTAATAAAACGTAATTAATAAGTATTTTTAGAATTAGCTTTAGATGAATTAAATTTGTTTTAAACTCTGATAAAAAATTCTAAATGTTTAAAAATTTTACCTCAAATCTATTACTACAATATCATAATCTATTGCTTTAAGTATTTCATTTCTATTATTTATGAAAATTTTTCTTTCCTATCCTATTCTTAACCTCTTAAGACTATTCTCATTGATATGAAATGATTTTAAATTCTAGAGTAAAGCTAATGGCTAAAGCCTTAGATCTTTTTTTATTTCTACCATTTTGGCAAGTATTTTATAGACAAATTCAATTTTTTAAGAGTTTTACAAGGAAGGAATTACTGCAAATAGGCTTTAACATTTCAATTAATACCATTCCTTAGGAGCAAGTCTTCTCTATAGAAAAGCTTCAATTAAGATTTATCCAATTGAGAAAACATCAGCCTTTAAAATTGATTTATTTAAGTTGATTTGAATGTAATATATTAATTACTTTTATTGTGTAGGGTTTTTATTAGTTCATAACTTAGGGTGCCTTGTAACAAAGATTTCCTTAAAGAGACTTTAGAATTACAAAATATATTAATGAAGTAATTAAATTATTTCATTCATTTTACTGACAATGTTTTCTAAGAAGAAGGATCTTTCATGATCTTAGATAATCCATAACCAGCTTTTTATAGATTAAATATTTAAAAATTTTGATAGAATATAATAAATTTTATACCAATTAAGAACTGATTTTTTGATTTGCTAAATAAAATATTGTCAGGTTTTATATCACTATGAATGATACCCTTTTCTTAGAGGACAAATAAACCATTCAACAACTGGTATGTAATAGCCAAGACTTATTCTTAATCAAATTAGTTTAAGTCAAATATTGTTGTTAAATTGCCTATTATAACAGGTATTAATGATAATTAATTTGATAATGTATATTACAATCACAAAGTTCAGTCACTATTGCAGCTAATCCTTCTTAATCGTCTTAAATTTTTTCCACAATTTGCAAGACATATTTCTCATTCTTAAGTTTTTAGAGAATCTAGATTTCTTTCTCAAATTCTTGTAAATCAATCTAGTTTTTTTTCTAAATCCTCTTTAGAACTTTAATTGCTACTAAGCACTATGATTTTTCTGAATATGCCTAAACTACCTAAGAGAAATCCCCTTTTCCTAATACCTATTGATATTGATATTTGTTTTTCTTGAGGAATTTTTTAATACGTGAATCCTCTGACTATACTTCTATTTGATTACCCAAATCCTCTGACTTTACTTATATTTTATTATTTACCTATTATCTACTTTTTTTAACCTAAAAATTGTTAACTTTTTTATGAATTTATAAAAAATATAAAATTAGGTTTAGTCTCTGAATATTTAAAGTTGTATTAAATATTCTAATTGCCTGATAATTCAAAAAAAATTTTCTAGAAAATGAAATACTCATCAACATACCTTCTGCCTATAACATACATTTTTAGATTTTTCCATAGTAGAAATAAAAAGCTTTAAGCATATAAAATATAAATATATTTTTCATAATTAAGAGCATAGTTTTTAACAATTATGTCATTTTAAACCTTTAGTAAAAATAGAAACATATTTAAACAAATATGAAAGATTTTTTAAATTTAAAACAATATGAAATATGTAAAGCTAACTCAAGATAATTTGATTCATTTAAAATTATTATAAAAACGAAAATCTCATACATTTTTTATTTTTATTTTTGCTCAAATTATAAAGAGCTTTCATATATATGATTGAGTTCGAAAAACTAATATTTTTATCATCAAAAAAAATAAATCTTAAAAAAGAAAAAAAAACTCAATGGGTTGTTTTATTCAAGAAAAAGGTTTTATAATGATTTAATGTTTACTTAATATTTATAAAATTAAGACTTATTGGTTAATAAATGCATCATATACTTTACAGGTATGATGCTTCACTAGAAAAACTAATATAATATAAGTTCTGTTTTAATTTTTAGAGAGGAGGGCACCATCTTCAAATAGTATTCTCAAAATAATTAGGAAAGTGATTCTGTTTGGTTGAAATCAAAGCACACTTACATAATATTTGTTTATATTTTGAACTAACTGACATGATGGTTGATTTAGTATAAATTATGGATTATATCATAAAATTAGTTTAAAAAGCTAAAAGAGTAAAATAATTTTAACAATAATTAGCTTAATACTAAATTTATGCTTTTTATTACAAAATTTAAATATTCCTAAAAAAATTTATAAAACTAAAGCACATAATATGATGTGAATCATTTTTGTTATTTTTTGTAATATATTGATTTTATATGTAAAAACACATAAACTATATAGAGGTTTTTTAATATTATCTTAATCATGTATTTAACTTCTTTTTTCCTCAATATTGTTAAAGATAAGTAGCGCTTATCTTAATATACTAAGATCTTTTTAGAATTTCTTTTTAACTTTTATCTGATAAAAAATAATAAGCATAAACAGATTGTAGTATTTTGGATTATTATATGATATTATTATTTTATGTAGGAAAATACAGTAAGTATTTTGATATTATCTTGAGTCTGAAAAAAATTAAATGAATATTCTAATCCTTCCTTATCACTTGAGATACCTTTACCATGTTTTTTTGATAAATAACTCAATCGAAATAAGTATAGTTTATATATTTTCTTTAAATGAATTGAATAATATCAAATTCAAAATATCCTATAAAAATACTGAGTAATGGATGTAAGGGAATTTTTTAAAATTTCAATGTGTATCAAAATATTTTAAAATAAATCATTAGAATCAAAATTTTTAGAAGTAGAGCTACAATTTTGAATGTTTCATTTTTTAAAACTTATGCTGAAGGAATATGATAACTTAGAGGACTCAAACATAAACTAAAAAACTAAACAACAAGCTAAAATGTTAGGATAGTTTTTGAATAAGATAAAAATGAAATTACTTCTTTATTGAGAGAAATAAATTTTTCTTACAGTAATTTACATAATTAAAGAGTTAGAATCCCCATTTAGGCATATTCTTTTGATGTAAAATAGATAAAATAATTTGAATATAATTTATATCTACTACAATTGTCTATTTATCTTACTTTAAAATTTTTGGGTGTATTTTGTTAGCAAATAATATTGAATTATCAAATACAAATATGTATTTTACTTGTTTAATTATAATGAAAAGGAATCCTCTGAAATATTATTATCAAATCAATTATATAGTGATTAAATAGGATATAATTTATAATTTTAAACTCAATTTAAAAATAAAAAAAGAGTTTTTTGAGATTCTTTTTTCAAAAAAGTATTTCTTTTACATACTGTATGTACTCCATCAATAAAAAAACCTAATTAAAAACGATTTAAAACATTATACAAATTAATAAGCATTTTCTTTTCAGTATTTGTTAAATAAATTAAATTTAATGCCTTCCTTGTTCTTTTTTATTCATATTATTTTAATTAACAAAATATTTTAGAAATTATCAAAATCAATTTTTAAAAACTTAACTAACAAAAAAATATTCAGAAACTAGCAATATTAAGATTTAAAGAAATATATAGTTTATAGATATTAGAGTATAAGAAACTACATTTATAATAAATTTAGGCATTTTTAGTTTATTATTATTGAAATTATTTTTAATTTATGTTATGTATACAAAAATTATTATTTTTTAAATCAGCATTTGCATTCTGAGCAGCCACAAGGATTGCATTTACAAGCTGAAGTCTTAGCAGCATGATTTCCACATTTGCATTCAGCACACTTACAAGGGTTGCATTAGCAATTTTCAGTGGCTCCACATTTGCAGGGGTTACAAGAGCAAGGATCACAGTTTTCACAAGGTTAACAGTTGCAAGCAGAGGTAGTTCCACATTTGCAGAGAGGTTGACACTTACAGGGGTTGCACTTGCATCCAACAGTGAGTTTATTTTGAGTTTGAGGATCCATTTGAAATTGATTATTTTTTTTTTTGCTTTATTTTTGTTTTTAATGATTGTTTGTTTGATTATTATGATATTTTCAAACTTCAAAGAGTAATTATTTATAGGCACGATTTGAGTTAAAATTTATCAGATATCTTTCTAAAGTTCTTGAACCAAAAAAGAGTGACTCTCTAAATCGTAGATTAACTAAGGTAATTATTAATTTGTTTAAGTTACAGATATCTATTACCTTTGATGACTTGTATTTCTAGATTTTTATGTTGTCTCAACTAACTAATTCTAGACATTTTTTAGAATTCTAAAAGACAAATGAATTTTTATTGTTAGATTAAGAAATTATTCTTTCATTTATTTTTAATAACTAAGTTAAGAACACTTTTACAAAATCTAGTAAGGAGTTTTACAATAAACATGTTGATTTCTTTTGTATGTTAAAAAAGGTTATTCCTTAGAATGTGAGTATTTATTAAAGATTAACCTTCAAAATTAGTCTTAATTAGACTTGAATTTTAAATAAGATAAAATAGAAAAACAAACTCATGAGTTTTCTTTTTATCAATTCTAATAAAAGTCTTTTTTAATTGCAAATTTCACATTTTTTATAAAAAAAACTGTTGGCAGACTCAAGAGTTGTTAACTAAAAGTAATCTTAGGTTCAAGAGTTTTACTAAGAAATAATTGATGAAATAGAAAGAAGAATAACTTTTTATGTTCTAAGAAAGAGTACCTTTTTAAAAAATATATGCTATACCTACATTTGCCTATTTAAAAGCTTTTTGAAAGTTTTACCCCTTTATTTATTAAAAAGTGAATTCAGTACTAGACTTTGGGTATATAAAAAATTTTGAGTATTTACTAAAAACATAAAATAAATATTATTCATTCAGGTTAGTCTACATTTTTTTTGAGATAATAAGATAAATAAATTAAAAATTAATTTTACAGATATCTTGAATTTTTTTTTTGAGGGGGTTTATCAGTGATGGTCACAAACTTCCAAACTTTTTAAATTTGCTAAAAAATTTGCATAAAAATATTTTAGAATGAAATAATTCATGAGTTCGTTCCATCACTGGGTTTAAGTGATTAATATTTTTAAATTTTTTAATCAAATAAATGTTTAATTTTCAAATAAAAAGTTTTATTAGAAATTATGTAAACATTTTTATTTGAATATTTGTTTTTATGATTTAATTAGATGATATTTGAATTTTTAATAAAATCTTTTTTGCATCAAAATAAATTTGTTCTAAAGTAATAGGTTATGAATAAATGAGGAATTTTAATTTAAAATTTAGATAGAATAAGAGGAATTTAAATGAAGTCTTTTACAGATATTTATTTTATGAAAAGGAAATTTATATAAAATAACGATTGTTAAATTTTTTAAAAAAAAGGTATTTAATTTATTTTTGTTAAGTGAATATGTCTTATTAAAATATTGTTTTGTTTTAGAATGGAGGGGTTGGTGAAAGTTATTTTTGATAAAATGAATTAGCTTTTATAATATTGTTAAGCCTTTATAGCTCAGCTGGGAGAGCGTAAGACTGAAGATCTTACGGTCCTCGGTTCGATCCCGAGTGAAGGCATTTTTTTTGTTTTTATTTTAATTGAAAGTAGAAATAATAGTAAGGATTTTGATTACAGAGGATAAAGAAATTGATTTGATTTATTAAATTTAAATGAAATTATAACTTAGAAATATTAAGATTTAGAGAAGATACAATTAATAAATAAGTATTTATTACTTTTTAAAATAAATGTTTTCATAAGTCAAATTAATTAAAATATTTTTTTAAGTTTATTTATACAAAAATTATTGTTTTTTTATTGCTTTAAATCAGCATTTGCATTCAGAGCATCCACAAGGATTACATTTGCAGTTGGAAGTAACACCACATTTGCAAGGATTACAAGTGCAAGGATTGCATTTGCAAGCAGAAGTTGAAGCAGAGTGAGTTCCACATTTGCATTCAGCACAAGTGCAAGGGTTGCATTAGCAGCTTTGAGTGACTCCACACTTGCAAGGATTGCAAGAGCAGGGGTCGCATTTGCAAGCAGAGGTCTTAACATCATGAGTTCCGCATTTGCATTCAGCACATTTACAAGGATTGCATGAGCAGCTTTCAGTGGCTCCACACTTGCAGGGATTGCAAGAGCAAGGATCACAATTTTCACAAGGTTGACAGTTGCAAGAAGAGGTAGTTCCACATTTGCAGAGGGGTTGGCACTTGCAGGGGTTGCACTTGCATCCAACAGTGAGTTTAGTTTGAGTTTGAGTATCCATTTGAAATTAGTTAGATTTTTTGATTGATTTAGATTTGCTTTTTGTTTATTTTTTTGATTATTTGAAATTATGATAAATCCAATGATCGATAGGCAATTAATTATTTATAGGCACAATTTTAATTAAAATTTATCAGATATTTGTCAAAAAAAATCTTGAGCCTCAAGAATCACTCTCTTAATTGCAGATTAACTTTAACAATTACTGATTTATTTTTGTTACAGAAATTTATGACTTGGGATAAATTGGATTCATCTATTTTTATGTTGATTTTTTAGTATCTTGGAAATTTCTAAATACTCTAGAAATTTTTGAGTCGGTTTATTTAGAGTTTATTAAAGAGAGTTTTCATTCATTTTATGAGTTATGTCATTGTTAAATGAAGAAGAATAATCAAATAAGTTGGTTTGAAAGTAAATAAGATGAATTTTCATACAATGTTTAAAAAAGTTATTAATATATATGTAAGAATGTAATAAGTATTTAAATCTAAAAATAAGCTGAAAATAATAAATTTGAATTTCAAATAAAATAAAATAAAATAAAATAGAAAAAGAGACTCACGAGTTTCGATTTATTTATTCAAGAAGTAGTTAGTTATTTTGAAATTATATTTACTACTCAATTAAAACTTTACTTATTGTAATTAAAAATTGTTTGAAGACTCAAGAGTTATTTACCAAATTTTATTGAAGGTTCAAGAGTTTTTTTGAACTGTGCCAGTCTAGAATTTGTCCGTTTTAAGGGAAACCAAATAGAGTGTTTACAAACTTTCAAAATAAAAGCACTAAATAAAATGAAAGGATTAAAAAAAGATTGTTAGACTTTCAATAATAATGAAAATAACTTCCATTTTTAATTCTAATATTGAGATTATTTGTATTATTTTTTAGCTTTTGATTGATTTAGATTCTAAAAATATAAAAACTCATCACAGATGATTCTAACATTCAATTTTTCATGAGGAAAAGAAAAAATGTTATTAATAATAGAGCAAATATTCAAAAAATCATTCTTATTCTAAGTTCTTTATATAATTAGATTGAAATCAAACAAAAAATTTGACCATTTTAAAAACAAAATAAAATTAATTATCTTTTCTATGTTTATATGGAGAGTTTAAAAATTTAGTTTTGCAAAACAAAAAGCTCAAGTATTCTTATTATTAATAAAATGCTTTCTATTAAAATCTAAAGGCCTTGCTAAATGCTTTTATTTTAGAAAAAGAGATAAATAAAAAAGGCATTAACATTAAAACAATCAATTAAATTTCTTTTTTTGTTTTTGTAATATAAACAAGGGATACTTAAAAAATAATACAAACTTTTTGCTATATTATTACCTAAATAACTATACCATTTGAAGTATAAAGTAAATATATTTATTTAGATTTATTTATTAAGAATTGAAATATGAAATGTAAAAAAATATTTTACTATTTATTTTTGTACATGTCTTTCTTACTAAATAAATATCATGAAAATAAATAACTAATAATTTTTTATTCTAATAGCTCTTTCAATTTTGTATTTAGTTTTTATATTGTCTTTACTGTAGTTTAATATTAACAAAATTATTTGTTGATGTTATTGAGGATTATTTAAATATTATTTTGTTTTATAAATGAAGAATAAAACTCTTCTGCTTTATACTTAGAGAGGCTAAAAAACCTGATTTCATAAATTCTTTATATATTAAGTAATGGAGTGAAAAATTCTATTAGATCGGTAGACCCAACAATTTCTCAATTATCAAAATTAAAACTACTATCTAATTTTTGTTGAGTTTAGACTAAAAATAAAATATATTTAATGTGTTATTGATAGTTTATCATTCCCTTAAAAATAATATTTTTACGAGTTAAAATGTGAAGAATAAAAATTTACTCTCCTTAAACACTTATCAAAATCAGTCAAAACTGGGAGTCGACTAATTACAGTATTTAGTGATTAAATAATATTATTAACATCATTATTTGCTATCTCATTTTTCAAATAAATAAAAAAATTTACCTAAACTTCTACTTTTCTTAATGGCATTTAAACTTTTAGATCATTTTTATTCAAAAGCTTCTCTAATATTTTATATCCTAATTTCCATTATTAATGAAAGAGCTAAGCATCTAATGGAATAACCAATCATTTAATATGTAGATTATGGCCTGATTTAATTGGGGAATATCCTCTAAACTGTTAATTCAATTATGAGTCATTTATATTTAGCACTTTTTTTATTATTAAAATTAAAATTGGTGCTATTCAATATGGACTTATAATAAAGAGATTCATTATTGCTTGACATATATTTGAAAATTCATATGCTTTCTTAATTTATTTGAGAAAAATTGTATTCATTTCTTCATAAACTAATTTAATTTCTTATTAAACTAAATTATTAATTCAAATTGTTTACTATTTAATCAATTTTTTAATCTTCTTTCAATTAAAAACTCTTCATTCTTATCAAAATTTACTTTTTGGTTTTTTGAATAAATTAAACGATTGGTAAATTTGATTAAAATCACTGATAGCATTAATCATTAAAATTTGGTCAGATCTTAATACTTGAATAAAAAATAAATAAACCTCATACTAGTTTAATATTTAACTTAAAACCCATATTTAATTTATGATATGTGTGTTATATTTATTTAAATGATTTTTTTCTTTGATTGATATTAGTTGAGATTCATCAATTTTTTTTTCTATAGTTAATTAAGAAAAAAGAATCTTTATTCTAATAGCTCTTTTTTCTTCAAGCAGCAATATTTTGTGCTTTAGCATATTTTTCAATAGCTTAGATCCAAATAAACAATTATGAAGCTACTTTTGAGCAAGCAGCAACTTTTTCTTTTGTGAAGTTAGGGTCATTCAAATAAGTAGCTCTTAACTTTTACCAACTATTTTAGGGGACTGATTCTGTTTTGAATTCAATCAAATTTTCTAAGAATTTTTCATCAGCAAGAAGCTTCTTTGCAGTTGCCCAATCTTCTTTTTCGTTAAATAATAAACAGACTGCATTCATGACACTAACGATAATAGAAGGAGCCATCATGAAGCATTTCAATTCCATAAGCATTTTTTTCTGAATCTATTTAGCTGCATCTTTAGCTTCTTTAAGAAAGAGTTAGGAAGCTTAATTATCCATTTGAAATGAGTTTGATTTTTTTGATTAATTTATTTGCTATTTGATTGTTTATTTAATTATTTGAAATTATGATTATTCAAATTTTTAAGGTAACTATTTATAGGTACGTTTTTAATTAAAACTTATCATATATTTTATCAAAAAATATCCTAAACCTCTACTATCTATCTATTTTAATTGAAGATTAACTGAAACAACTTCTCACTTAATTTTTGTTCTATATTTATTACTTGGGTTAATTAGTTTATTTTTTCTAGATTTCCTCTATTAATCATATCTGATTAAATATTATTTCTTCATAACTGAACTGAATCTTCAAACAAGGTTTATTATAAAATTTATCAAAAATATCTTGAGCTTCTTCTACTCACTATTTTAATTGCAGCATTACTTTAATAACCTCTAATTTATTTTTTGTTTCCAGAAAAATATTATTTAGGTGAATTAAATTGATTTTTATTGATTTAGATATGCCTTTTAATTGTTTGATAACTATAATTTAAATCATCGAAAACACAATTTTCCTTATCTGATTAAATGTGGTTTCAAAATAACAGAATCTTCAAGCATAACCAATTATAAATCCTATCAAAAAAATTATTAATTTTTTTTAAAGGTAAAAAATATGTTTACCATTCATTTTAATAATGTCTATTTGGCTAAATAAAAAATAAATATCAAAATAACTCATTCAATTTTATTCTATATTAAATTAATATTTAGTATTTAATAAAATTTGATTTAGAAATAATTTAAATTAAATGGAGGGCACATAGTTAATATTGAAATTAATTTTATTAATTTATTAGCATTAAAAGGAATATTCTTTAATTTTTAATCTTAATTTACCTACATTTTAGAATTTAATTTGAAATTAAAAATACATTAAATAAATATTATTAAACTAAAGAAAAATGCAAAAAGAATTGATGATAGAAAAAAGTCAAAGAAGAGAAATGAAAGAGAAGACATGTTTAAAGTATTTAGGACAACAAAATTATGTTAACTTTTTGAATTAAATTGATTTTGAAGAGATTATTAATTAATTAATTTTAATGATAAAATTGATATTATTTAAACTATGTGGAGGACAGATAGTTAATATTAAAATTAATTTTATTAATTCATTAACATTAAAAGCATATTCTTTAATTTTAATCTTAATTTACATACATATAAGAATTTAAATTCGTCCTTAAGCATTTCCAGCACTTGAAAGGAATATCATCAAAGGAATCTTTAAAACTACTATCATAAAGAAGATAACAGTTCTTGAAATCATAAATATCATTTGAAATTCTTTCATATATTATATTTATTGTCATATCAGGTTATTCAACATTTATTTATGATAGAGAGTCTTGCTATGAATATACTAAGACTTAGACTTAAAATTATTTGTAAAATATGGACATATCTTCTGACTTATAATCGATTTCTAAAGATTTAAAAAGGAACCTTACAAAGGACATAAGCACTCCAAGAGGTTCTTTATTTGAGTTTAAATATCTACAGAATTATTTGTTGATATTTTGCGAATTGATTAAGCGCTATTTAATTAAATAAAGCAATGTGTTCATGAATGATTCTGTTTAAGAACTATTAAGTTCATCTGATTTTTAAAATTCCTTGTATTTCAAGTGAATTTTCTTAAAAACACCAAAGTATTAGATAGGTTGATTCAAAATCTTCTCAAAGATTCCAACTAAAACTACTATCTAATTTTTGTATTTCACTATTCTCTTGCCATAGTCTTCTTATTTTTATGGGGAGTTTTTATTGTAACTTTCTGTGTTATGAAAGTAAAAATAGCGAATAAAACTAAATTCATTATTGCTATTTATTAGCTATGAATTATAATTTAACCATGAACTAACATCCTTAGATACTATTTCATTTTTTAAATCCATCAAGGAATTAACCTAAACTTCTATATTTGTTGATGGTATTTAAGCTGGTTAAACATTTTATAATTAAAAGGCTTCTATAATATTTAAGATCTTAATATCCACTATTTATGAAACAGTAAGTTCATCTAAAGGAATGACTAATCCATGTACACATAATTGATGCTAATTGCTTTAATAACTTTTAGAATATTGACTATCTAATTGATTCATTTATGAATTCTTTAGCTTATCCCTTTAAATAAATAAGCTATTTTAGCTACTATTGGAAGAATTCAATAACGATTAATATAAAGACGAATTTTATATATATGAAAGCTCATTTGCTAGATAAATTTGAGAAAAATTTTAATCCATTTCTTTACTAAAACTAACTAATCCGCTTGTTTGTAAAACTAAAATATTAAACCAAATTCTTTATAATTTAATCTTTTTTAATTAAAAAACTCTTAATAATTATTAATTAATGCTATCTTATTACATCAGGCATTTAGGCAAAAAATGTTTAAATCAATAGCAAAAAAATATAAAAATATCTTTAAAACTCCTCAAATTATATTTATGTGTTATTGAATCATTAGAAATAATGCAAATTCATATTTGCAAAGAAAACAACACATTTTTTGCTAATAAAAGGGTGGATAACATCAACTAAAAGTATTTTATCAATAATTTTTTAAAGAGTTTTTTAGGAATAAAATCAATGTAATTCAAATAATTAATATTTTTATTATTTTTTATTTCTTCAAGATGTTAACATAAAACAGCATTTTTTTCCAATTATTTTTAAAATAGATTTTTATCCTTTGAACTTTTATTTTAAAAAATGAATTTAAATTTTTCCAAGAATAGTTTCATTACAAATAGTTTATTGAGAATTCAAATTATTATTCTGTTTTAGCTTATATCTAATTAAAGAAAACTTTTTAAATAAATAGATAAAAAGAAATACCGTAAATATTTTAATTAAGATTGATTTAAATTTAAGGTTTAAAAAATTTAAAAAGTAATTTAAAAATAATTTTGCTCGAAAAAATGTGTATTTTAAAAATTCAAAAATGAAAAGAAAATTTGCAATAAATAAATAGAAATGATAATTAAAATGAATTGAAATTTAGAATGCAAAGTTTTAGATTGAAGTAAAATCTTAATTCAGAGGAAATTTTTTAATTCAAGTTAAAGATTTTAAATCACAAAGTGTATAAAACATGCATGAATTGTATGTATATATTTTTAGTTTGTATATAAATATATTGATTGGTGGGTGGATGGATGGATAGATACATTCAATAGTTTTGCTGATTTAGAGAAAAGAGAATTTAATAGAATGAAAATGAAATAAATTAGAAGATTTATTATACATGTATATAATTATTTTTTTTATTAAAACTGTCATTATTTTTCTTTTGTGTGGTTACTGACTGCACTATTAACAGTCATAATGCTATTGCTTATATTATGTAGACCAGAATTTATTTTACTTTTTCTAACTTTATATTTTTAAACATTTACAAGTGAGTAAGAATTGCTGATTAGAGAGTTTGTTACAGCCTTAAACTTTAAGTGTTCGCTTTTGCTATTTTCCATAGCTTGAGCTTATATTTATTGTTATTATTATTCATTGAGTTAGGATGAGATTCTGCTGCTATTGCTGATATTATTAAGGTAAGATTTGTTATTAGAATTACTTATTGGTGCATTTAAGTAATAGTTTTATGAATGTGGCCAACCAGTCAGTTTTTAACTACTTTTCTATTACACTATATCATCTATTGTAGAGTTAATTCCATCATTATTAGTTAAATGATGATTTATATTTGAGTCATTATTTATGCTAAAATTACAAATTAAAGGTTCCTTTTAGATCATTTGCTGTTTTAATCCTAAATAGTATTTTGACTCATTTGAGTGCTAGTCTTTTTTGCACATGGGCGATTCACTGATTACTCTGATTTTTGGTTCTTTTACCTATATTATATTTTAATTATTAGTAAGGCTTAAATGAGTTTAATTATATTTATTTACATCTTTATTTATAGAAGGATTTTAGTTATAGGATTAATCTTATTTTTTAGCTTCACTCTGAGAATTTGATTCACTAGTTTCAGGCTTTTTAATAACAACATTTGAATTTGATTTATTTGTGTTATGATTATTATTAGCATTGCTATTTTTTTCTATAATATTCAAATAATTTTAAATGTTTTTCTAAATGCTGCTTGATCCTATTGAATATAAAATAATTAATTTTTTTTCAATTTAGAATTATGATTAAATTCAACACCTAAAATAATAAATAAATGAATGAATTAATTTATAACCTTGTCTGAAGAATTTATTTTTAGTTGGATCATCAACTAAACTCTACTGTATCATTTAGTTATTTTCTCTTTCAGCTGAAACGAATCTTCTTGATGATCTAGAAATTTATTTAGCCTTGAATTTCTTTTCTGGAGATGCTTGGGTGTTATGAGAATTGTTAACGTTATTGCTATTATTTTAATTATTTATTATATTATTATTGCTATTACTTCTTTTCTATTATTACGAAATTAAATGGTGAGAGCCATTGATAAATAGACTATTTTAATTGTTAATTTGATTATTGTTGTTCATGCTGCTATTTATATTGTTTAACTCAGGAGTTGCACTCTTTCTTATTCTCACTTTAAAAGCTGAAGTAGAGTTTCCTTATGTACTGTTTCTTTGGCTGATAACCTTTAGCTTTTATCTAATAGAGCTCGTTTCACTAAAAATAAAACATTAATTGTCAATCTCAAGAAAACTAAAATAATGAAAATATTACTGATAAGCTGGTTCTGTGATACTAGGTGTTTTTTATGATTGTTTTGAATAGTAATTATTAGAGGATAAACTTTATTATTATTTTTCTGCTTCTATTGTATTATTATTTATATGACTGCTATTAATTGTATTGTTTCTAATTTAAATTAATAAAATATATTTCAAAAAATATTAAAAAAAAAAAACAAAATTTACATCATGCTATTTGAAATGTTGGGTGCATTTAAGGATGAAGAATATTAGTGATTATTGAAAAAGACAGGAAGGTATTGTTTATATTAGTTTTGGGCAGAAACATCTTTGGAAAATCCACCCTTTTAGTTAGCAGACCGAATTAAATTTGCTATTTTTTCATTTGTGTTTTTAATCTAAGTGTTTGTGGAAGAAGCTCCTATGGACGGTCTGATTTATGGAGATTTCATTGTGGATATATCTTCAGACTCATTATTAACATTTTCTTTTTGATTTATACTGCTTATTCCCATTAATTTTCTTGAGAAACCAGTTTCACTTTTAGTTTTTTAATGGATTTTTACAATGATTTTGGACTGATTTTTATTTGAAGTCTAGTTGTTTGATTAAGGATTTTCTGATGATTGAATAATTTGCAATTGTAACTATGTAAGATTTTCTTCTTTGGAAGAATTAACTCTTCTAGGAGCAGAGGAAATTTTGTAATTTGAAATATTAGGTTCAGTTCTTTAATAAATCTCTGAATTATTTTATAGAATATTTTAGTTATCAATTTTATTAACAGAGAGTTCTTAATTATTATTTTCTTATGCACCATTTCTGGATTTCTACACCCCTTTAACATAGTGCAATTTAGAAATTTATATGTTATATAAGTTATTCACACCATTTATTTTTTATTAATTTTAATAGATTTATTTTTTATCAAGTGAAGCTGATTTTTAATCTGACACAGTATTCATATTTTTCAATCTGTTTTCAATATCATTTTGCATTTACATTTCTTTTCCATTATATTTATCTGTTTTTTGTTCATCATCTGATTTTTCATTTTTCTTAGATAAACTTTATGAGGATAAAATTTCACTTTCCTATTTATTGTAATGTTTATTTTCATCATTTATTTACTTAGAATTTGTATCATCTTGCTATTTTAATGATTATTAGAGATTGCTTATTTTTACTTTTCTAATTGGACTTCCTTTTTCACTTAGCTTGAAACCACTACCAAAAGTTGAATTATAGACTTATTTATTTTGCATTTTATTTTCTAAATCTGCATTTTAATTGCTTGATTTCTCATTCAAATTGAAATTATTATTTATTTGTTCTTCTTCTTAAAAGAAATTTTACTTTCTTACAACCGAATCAGTCAAGCTGTATCCTTTTATGAAATTAATTTCACCAGCCTATTTTTCCTTTTAGCTGCTATTTAAATCTTGATAATTATTTTTATTAGCACTTGAAGAAAAGTTTGGAGATTTTTTTTGACTTTCCTCATTTTCATCATATGCAGTTAATTTATTATTTTTATTAGGAGATTTCAACACAACTAAAGGCTGTTTATCATCTTTTAAGGTCCTAACATCGATATTTTTTTAGTTCGATTTATCTTAATCAGGACTTGAAATTAAAGGAGAATTTAAATAAGATCCATTCTTTCCTTTGTTCTCTGGAGTTGAATCTTTCTATCTTTCTTTCATCCTTTGCTATTATAAAGCAACATATTATTCAAAATTCTACAAAGGTGGCTTATTATCAATACTCTTTTTTATAGGAGTAGATGATTTATTTGGAGCTTGTTTATTCATAGCACTAACTCTTTCAGAATAATTAATATTAGTCTAATTAGGTTTTTCAGAACCATTTTTATCATTAGTTTCTGAAATAATTTAATTTTATTCATCTATATTTTTATTTGAAGAGTTATTCATTTATATTTAATTATCTAATTGAATATTTTATGATGGAGTTTTCTTTGGGGGAGGCCTTGAAAGATCAGCAATACTAACTCCTCCATTTCTAATATGGCTATTCAAAAGTAAATAATAAGTAGCTGTAACTTAATTATGTTTATTATTTTAAATCATCACTCTTGCTTATTCACTATCTATACCATATTAATCTTTGATAACCTGAAGAATTAATGGATCTACTAAAATATCATCTTTCCCAAATATAATACCCTTAAGTATAGGCTAATTGCTATTTAAAATACAAAAATCATGCTTTCTAATTGCTTCAATAGATAACCTTTTATCAGGATTCTTCTCTAGAATTCCATTCAAAATACTTTTTGATCTATCAGTTAAAAATTTAGGCAACTTGACAGGCTCATTAATTATTTTTTTATATAAATCAGTTGTATTTGAGTCTTCAAATGGTAAATAACCACAAAGCATAGCATATAAAATTATACCACAGCTCCAAATATCTGTCTTTAATCCTTCATATCTTTTGCCGCTCACCATCTCAGGAGCTGCATAACAAGGAGACCCACAAGCTGTCTTTAATGTCTACCCATTTTCATACATATTACTCAATCCAAAATCAACCACTATTATTTAACAATATTTTTAGAAATATAATAATAAGAAAAATAAAGTCAAAAATGATTAAACTTCAAAATCCCATAAAAAGCTTAATTTTTAGGTACTTAAAAAGGGGGTAGATATTCTTAAATTTATTAAGTTCAGAAGGCACCTCTAAATTAAAATGATATATTAAATAACTTATCTCATATTAATATCTTATCTTGAAAATAAAGAATATACAAATAATATTTATAAGAATTGATTATATTAATCCAAAATCAACCATTATTATTTAATAATATTTTTAGAAATAAAATAAGAAAAATAATATCAAGAATCATTAAACTTCCTAATTAATCCAAAAAAAAACTTAATTTTTAGGTAGTAAAAAGGGGGTAGATATTCTTAAATTTATTAAGTTCAGAAGACACCTCCAAATTAAAATTAAATAACTAATATCATTACTATTAATATCTTATCTTGAAAATAAAGAATATCTTCCCAAATATAATTTATAAGAATTGATTAGATGGAATATAACTTCTTTTATCTTTGATTAGAAACATTTTTATTTTTAAGGGGTAGCTTAATGAGAAATAGCGATCTAGATTGTTTTTTAATAAATTATGGAATAATTATTTTTCATAAAATTTAAATATTTGCATTTTGATGTTACTTTTTTCTTATCAAAATAACTATCTCCCACTCCACTGATATTTTTTATTAATAAAAATACTTAGATTTTATTTATTTAATTAAATGATTGATTGATGAAATTGGATGATATAGATTCCAAATCTATATTTAAGATAATCTGGTATTTCAATTAGATGAATTATATCTATTTTGAATTTTAACTGAATCATGAAATATTAATCTTTAATGTAGCTTAATGTAGGCTTTTAATAAATGTTGATAAGCTATTTTGTTATAATTGCTCACATTTCTTTGGTTTGGTATATGGTTTATTTATCTTATTAGAAATATCAGTGGAATCAATTAAGAATGTAATCTAATTTGAGTGTAAATTAATTTCTTTTTATTTAATCATCATTTGGCCTATTTTATTTATTCCTTAAATTTTATTTGGTTTTTACCTTTTATATTATTATTGCAGTCAAGTAGGAGATTCTCTGGCTTTAGATCTCTATGAACTATATTGTTTTAATGAAGGTATTCAACTGCACTAAGTATTTACAAGAGAAATCTGGCAGATTATCTCTCATTTAGTCTGTTTAATTAGTTAAAATAATTTGTTGATTGTTAGAATAAACCAAAATGAATGAAATCCACCTGTTTCTTTTAACTATGAAATCAAATAGCTCATTGTTTGGTGCATATTCTGTTATTAGAAATAACTGCGTTTATGATTCAATAATCTATATTATTATCATATTTAAAATGATTTAATTACATAGACATCAGTCATTGTTTCAAACAGCTAGCTAAAAACTGCTCAAATATTTAAGAAATTTACTTCATAAAGCTAAATTATATTAGGATGTCTAATCTTTCTTAAAATTTATATCTCTCTTGCTACTCTAATTTTATCAGATTCATCTACTATTTTATCTTTATCTAATATTTTAATAGCCACCTAATTTTCATTTATCCAAAATATATTTAATGATCTTGCTTTATCCCATCTTAACAATCAATAAAATAAATGCATAAAAATCAGCTAAATCTGACTTAATTTTTTGTTAATCTAATTATTTTCATTACATTCTCCATCGTGTAAGTATGAAGGCCCATTTTGACTTTTCCAAAAGTACCTCTCCCTATTGTTTTGCCTGTTTAAAAATAATTTAGATGCTGTTTAAATGCTAACCTTTCAAGTGATTAATAAAGAACAAATAAGGAATATATGACGACTATCTTAGCCAAATATAAACATGAAAATGAAATTTCCTTACCTACATAGTAATTCCCAATAATGGCAAAATATCCTTCTGGGGCTTGATTCATTATAAAGCTATCTTCCCTTTAGATTGGGAGTGACTTTGCTATATTCTAATGTGAATCTTAAAATTTATAATTTATAGTTAATTGATAGTTTGCTTGCTTTCTTTATTTATTTGTTTGATACTTCGTATTTATATTATAACTAAACCTTTTTAATTAGCTGCTTATTTTATAAAATGCTTGATATTTAGATAGATTGATAGATAAATTCTTTGCTTTCAAAGTTTGTTAACTATTTGATTTGTTTTTTCTTACTGTTGCCTTTCTTAATAAATTGGTTGATTTTCAACACATTTATAAATATTTTTTTATCTTTTAATCTCTCAAGTAATTCTAATAATATTAATACCATTTAGCGCAAGACATACTATCACACACTTTTTTTCAGCTGATCTCATCCAAATCTAATTATACAAATAAATCCAATAAATATAAGAAAAAACTACTTCAAAAATAAAACAGATGTTATGGTCCTTAATTACAATACAAATAAAATACTTTAAATAAATAAAAACTGTCATTTATCCTTAAAAGGATCTGTTAAAAAATTATAAGCCAAACAAATAAAAAATAAATATGAAAATAGTAATAGAGAGTTATTTGTTTCTTTGTCTTTAGCCTTTGAATTAAATTTATGTTTTGATCAAATTATCTGCATATTTCAAAAAATTGATTTTGCCTAATAATTTATATTAATATAATTAATTAATATAAATTAAGTCTTTGTAAACTATGTAACCTAAATACTTCAATAAATTTCAAATAGTATCTAAATAAATTCAAAGCCACTTACTTTATTCTCAACGAACGCATGTTTGTTATCAAGTTTCTTTTTTAAACTTCAACAGAATTTCTTCAATAAATTATTTATGCAGAAAATAAGAATAAAATAATTTTTCTTAAAATTTTATTTATCTCTCAAAGTAATTACAATTCTTTTAAAATTAATAATTTATTAAATTTTACTTAAACTTATAAAATTCTCTTTACTTTTTTAAATTTATCCAAAGCTTTTAACCATCAATTTTGAAAGAAATTTATCAATTAAATTGGCTATTCTAATTCTAAATTATTAAATTCGTGAGGTGAATGAATATGAGAAAATCTTGCAAAAAAAAAATGGACTCATATAATTTAATCTTACACTTTTTTTATTTTCACTTTAAAATAAAATATTTTTTAGAAATAATACAGATTTTTAAAAGAAAAAAACTATTATTTGAAATTTTATTTGATTATTTTTTTTTTAATATTTAACATTTGATATCAGAATTTAAAACACAGAGATGTTTTTTGAAATATCTGTATTCATAAACTTTATTAGAGTGGTGAAAATATCAAATCAATGCATAATTTTATTAGTATTAATTCATAAGGTTATTTTCAAAGAAAAACGCAAGTAAATTTTGTATAAGATATATGGATTTTTAATGAAGGTAAAATAAATAATATTAAATTAATTTAGAAAAAGAAGTGAAGTTTAATAAAAAAGAATAAATGACTTATTAAAATTTAGTTAGTGAATAAATCTAATGTTAAAATAATATTAAAATATTTTATTCATAAAACTATTCAACTAAATTTTGATTTTTTACTGTTGATAGTCTTTTAGTTTATTTTTCAAAGGAAAGATTTAAATCCTTCAAACTTCATTTAAAAATAAAAACATATTTCTTGAAGGCTGATTTAATTTTTAAATTTTCCTTTTTCATATCTTATTGGAAAGCAAATGGGGAGTTAGAAAGTTCTTTTTAAAATATGCTTATCTAATTATTAATATTAAATTTCTTATTTTTTTAATTTTTAATTAAAAATTTTAGCATAATATTGTCATATTTAAGGTGTTTTTTCATTTTGCTTTAATTATTATTTGATTTTTATTGTTTATTTTTATTTTTATTGTTTTATTTGATTTTTTTATTTTTATTTATTTATTTTAATTTTATTTATCTATTTTTATTTAATTTTATTTTTTATTTTGAGGCTGATAGATTATTAAATTGCACAAAAGTAATTCATTTAAATTCATTCTTCTTGATGATCTTGGTCTCAATCGCATTAAAAATTTCCTATAAAAAAATACTAATTATAATTTATTTAATTTGGCTAAGAGAAAATCGACTATATTCTTTTAGAATAAGTCATTTGTTTTCTTTTTTTGTTTGGTATTTTGACAATCTGAGTAGCTCAAATAATAAATCAATAGATTTTGATTATTATGTGCATTTTGGGATGCTAAGTCTAGTTTTGCATTTGGATGGATGGTTGTTACTTTAAAAATTTGAGTGGAGATTCGTTTTAATGTGGGAGTTTATGTCGATTTAAAAACTTTGACTATCCAAATGCATAATAGAAATAGCTGTCCTTTTACTTTTTAAATTTTTTTTTTAGTAATTTTATTACTTTAATTAATTATATTTCCTTTCTTATCTTCAAACTAATTTTCCCTTACCAAGTCGATTAATTAATTTTTCCTCTCTCAAAAGATTTTTCTTAATTTTTCAAAAATAAGTTTTTCCCTCTATTTCTAATCAAACATTAATTTTCCACTTTTTGATTTCTAATCAAAAGTCTCTTCTCCCCACTCTCAAGCAATTAAAAAGTATTAAATTTTTTGAATTGAAAAAATTTCTAAGATGAATGGCTTTTTTCATTCTCTTTCTAACAAGTCCACTTTTATGAACAATAAAACGTTTAATTTCATTTTAATAAAATAATATTTTAATTTTCAAAAATAAACATTTAATATATCATTTTAACATTTAAATATTAAATTTTTATTCTTAAAAAAAATAGAAAAATTCTAGCTTAAATATCAACAAAAGCAATTTAAAAATTTGAAAAAAGGAAATAAAATTTAAAATGAAAGAACAAAAAGCATAAAATTGTTTTAAAATTAAATGAAAAATATAATTATTCAATTTCAATGAAAATAATTTTAAATTCAATTTTATAATCAGAATGATTTTTTTTCTTTCTTTTTCAAGCAAGTCTATTTTGAATGGGCGGGTATTCAGTATATTAAAATTAAAGAACCTATCATTTTTATTATTGAATTGTTATTTAAATAACAGGAAATATTAATGAAACATTTCCAGAATTTACTTTAAAACTTTATCACATATTTTTTTTAAGAAATAGCCATTGATCAACAAAGATTTGCACTTTTTCTGCCTATCAATCATTTTAGAATGTAATTTTCATTATATTAAATAACATTTTAATTTTCAAAAATAATTATTTAATATTTTGTCGTTCTTTTTGATTCAATAAAAAAAAAGAGCAAAATTTGAGCACAATAAAATGATAATCAATGAAAATAATATAAAATTTTAATAAAAGAAGTAAAATTGAAGAACCTAAAATGAAAGAACAAAAAGCATCAAATTATATTAAGTTAATTAAAAAATAACAATATAAATGAAAATAATTTAAATACAAGTTAGTTTCATGAGAAATTAAGTTCCTCATCTTTAGCATTTTTTAGACCACTAATCATACGGATAAAGTAAATGACTAAAATACCTACAAAAAGAGAACCAAGGATACACTCAAGAATGAGCATAACATCCTTTAAGAATTCTCTGCTTTCTAAACTTTTTTTGTTGGAAAGAATAAGACCAATTTATTCTTTTTGAATATTGAAATAGGACATATATTTTCTCAAAAAGACATCTCCTAAAATCCAAGAGCCATCACTGGAAGTATAATAGCTTATTTGCATATTGCAGAGATGATTTTCTTGGATGATGTAATCTTTAGGGGTTAAAACATAGATAGAATCCACGCCTCCGAACTTTATGTTTATTTAGGGGAAATCAGCAATATTGCCAGTTGGGCATGAGCATTACAGATATATGTTGTTATATGACTTGCAAATAAAATGAAGATCATTTGTTAACAATTTCAATAAGTAATTATAATCTTCTCTTGGAAGAACAATATTAGATGATCCAGAATCAATGAGAGCTACCTTAGAATCATTTTATTTAACATTTTTATCTCCAAATTTTACATAATCTAATTTTAATGCCCATTAATCACTACTTGCAATAGGATGGTATACCATAACCTAATTTTCTACACCATACTTCATGTTAACTCCTCCCAAAATAAGCTTAGAAATATCTTTTTAGTATCTCATATCAAAGCTAATATCATTTATATAAAGAGAAAATGAAGGCTCAGGAATTTATCGATTAGCAAACAATTACTGAATAAAAGAAACACTAGGATTCTTTTTTATAGTTCCCAATCCCAAAATTCCTTCTGCTTCAATATTCTCCATTGAATAAGTAATATTGTAAATATCTATGAATTAAAACTCATTTGAAGTGCATTGAACTAATTCATTTTACAGGCAAACCTTATCTTTTACCTATTTATAAATCATAAAAATAAGCATTAAAATATTTACTGTGAAAAAAACATTCATTTAAAGTAAAGTCAATCAAAAATTTTAAATTAAACCATTCAAAATAATTTTCTTCTAAGATATTGTATTTTAAGAATAAATTGGCTTTTTCCTTTTAACTAAATGAGAGAATTTAATCAATTTAAAATGATTTTTCCTTAACTTAATTATTTCTATCAAAAATAAAATTCATTTTTATTATTTTAATTGTAATAAAGAAATTTTAAATCAAATTAATAACCATTCTTTTATTTTAACTAAAACAGTCCTTATTAAATTACAATTTCTAAGCTCTTTGCTTCTTTTTAAATTCTAAAGAAACCATTTTAAAAGTTTTAGCCATGTAAAAAATATCTGCATTTTTAAGTATCTGTATAAATACTGTTTTCAAAGCTATTAGATTTATTTAATTTAGCTAATAATTAATGTTATTCTATAATATTGTTGATAATATCTATCTAAAATTCTAATTGATTTCTATTAATGAATGGTGATTTTATCTAAATTAACTTTACATATATCTTATGTAGAGTATTTTAATAATTTATTTATTATATTTGCTGTGTAGATGCGAATTAATAAAAAGGTAATCATTTTATATTCATTTGCTTTAATATTTTTAAATTAACGTTTTTAAATGTTTGGTTGAGGAATCTACTGATGATGACTTATTGTTAAAATGAAAATTTTCTAATTGACAGATTAATGGAAATAAACCAATTAAATTAAAAATATTTTTATAGTTTTTTCTAATATGCTTATTTTAATAATTTCTCTGCTGATAATTATATCATTAAGTCAAAATATTTTAAATTATTTTTAATAGTTTTTTCATTGTTGTATTTTTTATAAAGTGTATATTGCTTGTTAGCATGCTTATTTTACATTAAAAATAAAATTTATTTAAATCTTATTACCTGTAAACCCTGAGCTTTTCCTTGTACAAATGAAAGCTCATAGGATTATTTATTAGTTACTTTACAAGTAGGGGATTAGGTACAATCGAAGAGAGATGATTTAGAGTTTTATATATGACATTTCTCACAATCAATACCATCTACTAGAGTATAAGGACTACCAGTATCAATCAATAATGGCTACTTGACTGATTTAGATCCAATATATAAATTGACAATATATTAATTATTTTGAATATTTCTCAAAAGTTGCTCATGAATTTATGTTTGGTTAGTATTTGTACCTTCTGCAGTAGTTTCATATTCTGGTATTTCTATTTATTTATTTTAATTGTCATAATTGTGCTTATGGTTTATTTCTTTAAAGATCTTATTTGCATCTTAGCCACCCTATTATGCATACTATTTACCACTAAATTAGCTTTATAATTGATGAAATAACTTCTATCTATCTTTAGGTTACTTTATCAAATCCAACTCTATTAAATTTCCTTTTGCTACAACTTAGCTTTGAGTAATAATAAGTAACGCTAGTATTATTTAAATAAATCTTTAACTTAAAATGCCTTTCATTTACAGAATATAAAAAATAATTACTTTTTTAATTTATTAAAAATAAATTTCAATCAGTGAGATAATTAATTAGTTTAATATAAGCACAATTTATCAATAAGATTTATGTTGTCAAATATTTAAATTCATAATTATCTCTATCATAAAAAGAGCAGGTTATAGATAGTATAATATTATTACAACAAGATAAATTAATCTGTTTTTTTTTCAAGCAATTCATTATTTCTAAGTATTACTTAATAGACAGAATATATTGTTTAACACATACTGTGCAAAGTATTGATTTTATTCAATGTTTGCTTTTAAAATAAATTTTACAAAAATTCAAATACTTTTAAGTTCAAAAGATTTTAAAATTTAAGAAGAGTTGATCATAAAATAAATATTATGGTGAATATTATTTATTTAGATTAAAATGAAACCTAATACTTTTAATTTAAAATTGATTTAGCAATATTCCTTTTCATTTTTCATTTCATGTCCAAGTATAAATTTTGATAAGTTAGAATATAAAATGCAATTTTGAAATAAATTTCTAAAATTAAAGAGAATTGAACTAAAAGTGCGTTTATTTACATTGAGTAAATTAGCTTGAAATAATATTTTGAAGCACAAAATAATATAAAAATGCATATAAATTATTATCAAAATACGTTTTTTCACTTAGCAGTAATTTTTTCATAGAATTCATTAAGTCTGCCACAGAATTAACTAATTCTATCATTAAAGTCAATAGGAATATCTTCATCTAATTTTTAATTAAAAATAAGTTAATTTTTTATTTAAAAAATTGAAGAGATAAATGTACCTCTTTAGAAACTAACTGTATCAATTAATTGGTCAATTTTAGCATTGATTCTTTTTTCTTCAATCATAGTTTGAATGCATATTTCGACCTATTTGGAAAATAAAATTAGGTTATTGCTTTTTTTATTAAGTTTTTAATTTACAATATCTCTTCCAATATAAACCAAACGAGAAAGTGATTTCATTGTGATGGATTCATAAACCTTAGAAACAGCAGTGATATTATGTTGTAAGATGGCTTCATCTAAAACTGTAAAGTTTTCTCTTAAAGTTTATAATTGATGCTTTTTCAAAGATCCTGCAAACTTATCCTTTTATTCCTTGCTAACAATTCTTTGCATGTAGCTATTTTTTAATTTAAATATTCATTAGAATTTCTATCTATCAAAAATGTTATGATCAAATTCTTCTCAGGTAATAATAATCTAAAAAGAAATTTCTTTGTAAATTTTATGCAATTAAATTTATCATTTTTTACGTCAATTCAAGCATTTCAAAGCTTGGAATAGATTGAATTCTTTCGTCTTTATAAAGGGTGGCAAGGATACGAGTTCTAAGAGGACCAGCATTACCCAAAATAGCACATTATGAAGCAGCATTTAAGAGTACATTAGCTTCTTCGAAGTCGATGTCAGGGTAATTTGATAAGTAGTAGTACTTTTATGCTGCAGGTAAAAACTTTTTTTAGAAGTCCAAATTAACAGCAAATAAGTTTTCATATCTGAACTTGTAATATTTATCATCAATTTATTCATAGTTGATGTTACTTGCTTTGCTGATCCAAGTTTCAGCTGCATTTTATTCTTCCATTTCAAAGAAGAAAGTAATAATTGAAAGATACTTTTCAGCCTTTTCTTTAACACTTAATTGTCTATTTATTAAAAATTAAATACAAATAAAAATATAATCTCATTTCTGGTAATTTATCTATGAAAAAAAGTATTTTTTTACAATTTAGGAGAATCGTAATTGACCTAGGCCAAAATTTAACCTGCAAGATAGGGTTGATTCATACCTTCATATACTCTACTCAATTCAACACGAGTTAGATAAACCTAATTTATTAAAATAAAATTATCATTAATAAAAATTGATGTCATCTTAAATGATAATAATTATCAATAATAAATATATTTTATAGATTAAAAAGTATAATTAATTACTTCATATTCAAAGAACATTTTATCCTTGAGAGTTTTAACTATAAATTCGCCAACTATTTACATGTTTTTGATGTCTATTTTAGGATACAAAGCTATCAAGCTCTTTAAGAACTTTTAAGTAAAAACGAGTTTTTGATCATCGATACTTACTATTTATAAATTTTAACAAAATAAAACATATTAATTAACAATTTAATTGATTTTTTAAATTAATTCTTCAAGCAAGTCTAATTTTTATCAAACTCTTCCTCATAGAATGGTTTATGTTTAAAATATTTGAAATTTTAAAAGCTCCAGACAATGTATTTATTTATATATCCCATATTTATATTGAAAAAAATTACAATTTTAGATTGCTTTTTAGAGAACGTCATAATCCTATCCTGAAACAATTGAATTTGCTAAAGCCTCAGTGTTATCAGGACAGCTGAGAATATCACTTAATTGAACCATTTTCTTTATATTATAAAAGCTACTGCTAAAACTTTGTCGATTAATTTACTTGTTTTTTGTTTGTGTAATAAAATACAAATTTTTTATTTTATTAATTATTAATATTGATGAATGGATCTTTTGCTTGAGCTATATATTCTTACAAGCTCCTTTCTATTAGTAAATTGGTAAGAAGAGCTAATCAATCAATTAAAGAATCTGCATTTGATCATTTAAAGATATATCATTTATTAGTATTCATAAGATTTTGCTGATTAATAGCTGCTTCATCAAACTATTTATTTATTTATTCTTTATGTAAAAACTAACATCCTAATAAAAAACAAATAAACATATTTTTCTAATTTATTTATTTTCCTTTTCTTCTGATATCTTTTTTGATAGCTCAAAGATCTTTTTACGAAATCTGATCTCATCATTCTTTCTTTGCTGCAAATTTTAAATCATATGTTTAATTCTTTTGCTTTTAGATACAATTCATTTTAATAAATTAACTATTTTTATTAAAAAAAAAACATTTTCTTTCACAAAATTTTTAGGTTAAAATGCTCTTTAAAATTACATCTAAGTATAAAAAATAATAATTCAAGTATATCCAAATAATTAATTTTTGTATAATTAAATAAAGAAATTATAAATTGCTTGATTAAATAAAAAAAATTGAATAATACCAACTAATATCATTAATATTTAACATCAACAAAATATTAAAAAGTAAATAATCTTTAAAGATGTTCATTATTTAAATAAATTTTGAAGAAATAAAGAAATTAGAAAATAATTTATTTATCTTTCACAATCAAAACAAAATTAAAAAAAACATTTTAGACAAATAAAATGAATTAATTGATTGATGATTGTAAATTAAATTAATTTGAGCTAAAATACTTTATTGAAAAAAAACTAATTTAATCAATACTAACTCGTAACAATATTTCACAAAATAAATAAAAGAGGAAAAACATTAGAATAATAATAATCAATTTATTATGTATAATTAAAAAATTGATCTTTCTCAAACTCTTTCTTATTTTATATATTCATATTAGATATTTTTTCAAAAGAAACATTATTTATGATTAAAGCCATTATTAAAATAGTTATAAATTCACTCTTTAGTCATCAGATATTTTCTTCAATAAAAAATTAATTTTTTTTTCAGTTAAAATCTAAAGGATTTTTATCTTATTAATTTGATAAAATATTCAATCTGAATAAACATTTCTTTAGATTATTTTAATATATATCATTCAGCTCGGGTAGCTCAGTTGGTTAGAGCGTGGGTCTAATAAACCCAAGGTCGAGGGTTCAAGCCCCTCCCGGAGCAGTTTTTTATTTTGAATCATTTAAAATATACATTTATTAGAAAGATGCTTTTGAAATAATTATGAAGAATATATTAAATTTAATAATAATAAAATCATTACAAAGTTATTCGAGATTTGAAAGCACAATAAAAAAAATTTAATTCTATTTTATAAGCATTTATGTATAGAAGTATTTTAGCCATTAAAATTTGATTAAGAATAAATTTTTATCCGCAAATATTAAAAAAAATTAAATAATTTAATAAAGTGTTTAAAAATAATTAAATAAAAGCATTTATTGAAGGTACATAATGAGATGCATAACAAACACAAATATTATTGTTGATGATTTTGATTTCTGCAAAAACTTTAAGAAAAACACTTTTATTCATTTTTTGACTCATTTTCATTAAGATCACTATGAAGGATTGAGTCCTCTTTGGGATTACTCTCCTATTTATTGTTCATAAATAACAAAAAATCTAATTCTGCAAAAGTATCCAAAGATATAAAATATTAATGTTCTAGAGCTAAATACAAAGTATGAATTCACCTTGAACAATATTGAAAGTTTAAAAGTTGAAGTTTGGTTCTTTGACGCTCATCATATACCTGGTTCTGTTATGATTCTATTTAAAGGATATATGGGTACTATTTTTCACACTGGAGATTTTCGATTTAATTAATCTATGATTGATTGCAACCCCATTTTATTTCCTCCTGAGCTAAGAACTAAAACTCTCCAAAATTGCTCAATTCAAGTAAGAATTATTAGAAAATTTTAATATTCAATTGATATTATTAAAATAGGTAGATGAAATGATTTATGATAATACATACTGTAACCCTGCTTTTAACTTTCCTCTAGGTGATGAAGTGTTTAAGAAGATGGTAGAAATAATTGAAAAAAATAGAAATAAAAGAGTACTAATAGCTATGGGAGCTCTAGGAAAAGAAGATATTTGCATTAAACTTTCTGAATATTTTTAAACTCTTTTGATTATTGGTGAATAAAAGGTAAATTTTAAGTTGTCTTTATAATAATTTATATGAAATATATTCTCTTAATGCAAATAGCTTCTACAGTTGGAGGCAATAGGGACATATAGAACAGATATTTTTACAACAGATAGAGAGCAAGGTTTTATAGAAATAATAAAAAAAAGGCACAGAGAACAAAAAATAGAAGAATTTAAAAAGTTAAATTATGATTTTATTGTTATAACAACTGATTTTCTAATGCTTGATCACAAGGATCCAGATGGCATTAACTATATGGTACCATATAGTTTACACTCTAATTTCAAAGAAATGGAGAGTTTGGTTAAAGCTATAGGTCCTTCAATTCTCAGAAGACTAGTTTTAAAAATATATAAATTACCTCAGTTTAGAAAGAATTAAGTTATTGATAATCTTAAATTCTACTTAAGTTATGTTAATGGACTGAAAAGAAAAGGAGAAGGTGGTTATTCTTAATTTAAATAGAAATATACTAGATTGTAAAAATTGAGTGATAATTTCAGAAGATGGATGAATCCTGAATCTTAGTAAGAGCTGATGAGCTTTTTAGGTTTGGATGTTGAGCCAGACAGAAATCTAAGAAAATATAAAAGAAAAGAGATCTCAGAAGAGGAATAAGCTAAATTAGATTTTATATATTAAAATAATCTTCTCAAGCTAGATAAGAAAGAGTCTCTTTATGAAATCTCAGATAGACTAAAAAGCACAAATAACAACAAGAGAATAGATTAATTTTTTAATTTATCATAACATTCTTAGCATCTCTAAAAACAAAAAAAAATTGATAATCGCTAATCAACTGATTCTTAAAGCAATTGTCAAAAAGATATACTTGAAGATCCTACTCTAAAAAGTCTTTTCGATCAATTTTTGAGCTCACAAACAAATTTAAGCTTCATGAGCAATAAAGAAGACCCTAAAAATGATTTAATTAAATCTGAGTGTTAATAAGAACAATAAAATTGAACTCAAATTGTATCAAAAAAATGAATTCTATTAAATACAATTATTTCATACATTTCTTTAAAAATTAGAAATTCGTTGATTTTTTATTATGAATTTAATTTTTTATTAGCAAAAAATTAGAAGCTAATTTAACTTATGGATAAAATTCCTTAAATGAACTTAAAATACATTATTTCCTTTAAAAAAAGATGAATTAAATGTTTTAAACCTAAAGAATTAAAGCATATTTGATAAGATATAATAAAAAAATCTTTAGAGGTTCACTATAGGTCTCAAGCTAACAAAATGATAACAAGTTACCAACAATTTTCTTAGATATTTAATGAAATACAAAAAGAGTTCTTTAAAAGATGAAGGAGTTTGTGCTTAAATTTAAGGAAAAAATGAAATAATTAAAATTAATTGATTGATTGATTGATTGTGTTGTTTATAGAGATAAAATATAAATATAAAAAATATAAAATTTAACAAAAAGAATATAAAAAAACCTAATTTATTAAAATCATAACAATAAGTTAATTTTATTTTATATATTAAAGAGAAAAAAACATGTAATTATTACTTAAAGATATAAAATCATTAACACTTTTTAATAAATTTTGTAGATCTTACATAATTAATATCCATAAACTTTTTATTTTTTATTTTTAAGTATTTCTCAAATTTTTTTTATTATAGTATTTTATAAATGAGAGCGAGAGAGTAGGAGCTGTACGCATAATATAACACCTATTTTTTACTCAGTCATAATATCATGTAAGTTCTTTTTTAAAAATTAGTAACCTTCAAAAATTTAGTAAAAGCATAAATTTTAAATTCTGGGTAATGATAAATTCAGGATTAATTTTCCAATACTAAATCAAAATTACAATTTAAATTTTCTGCTAACAATAACATTTTGCTTTATTTTTATCTGAAGCGGTTTTAGAGTGAAAATGAATAAAAAAAAAATTTATTTTAATACCTAACTCTAATAACCATAGTTTATATTGAATATAAGTGATGATTATGTATTTAAAGTTATTTATTATATTTAAAGATTAAATATTGATATTAATTAAGGTGATATATAGTATTTGTTTGCTTTGAGGATTTTTTTATTGCTTATATTAAAAATCTTTACATTAAAATCAATTTTATCCTTTTTATTTAAAAGATTGTATTAGTTTAACAATAAATTAAAAATACAGTAATTTTCAAATTGACAAGTTTCAACATAAATTAAATTTATTAAAAAATTATTTTGTTTGTTCTTAATTACATATGGGGAGTTCTTGATATGCAATATTTTTTCTAATTGCTTTATGGTGGGAAGTTGTAATCTTTGGTTCTTGGAAAAAGGCAAAAACCTATTTTTAAGGAGGTTCTACTTAAAAATCTTCAAATATAATTTTTTAATATATGTTATATTAAATTACAGTATATTTTAGCAAACAAATAAAGATGCAATTTTCATTTATTTATTTTTAAATTCAAAACTTAATATTGTTTATCTGTTTATATGGATTGAATTGACTAAATAAAATCAAATTTATTATAAAATATGATAATATCTTATTTTAAAAGTTCAACATATTTTTAATTATCACAAAAAATTAATTCTAAAAAATCTATTAATTAGCATTCTTTTTACCAACACAACCAACATAAGTAACTACTCTAAATGCAAAGCGGTTTTTTACAAAAATAAAGAAATAAGTAAATGTTTTTGTGACGCTCTCGTAAGAAAAAAGAGATAGATATTAAATTAAAATGATTTTATTATTATATTACTTGTTGAATATAAACATTTTTTGTGTAACTTCAAAATCATTTAAAAATAATTTTAATATGTTAAAGTTATTTATTTATTTTTGTTTATAAATTTTTCAAAGATCATCTGGAATGAACTATTCTTTTTCTTGAGTAATAGTTTATTTTTCTTCATTTAAACCAGTTTCTGAGTCATCATTACCTTCACCAAGAATATCTTCACCTAAAAATCCCAAAGAAATAAACTCTGAAAAAGAAAGAATGCCATCTTAATCAAAATCTACCATAGCAATTAAGTCAGTTAATTCCTCATCAGAAGAAGGATGAATTGAAACTGACTCATCTACATCTTTGCTCATAGCTTTAAACTCTTATCTATCAACGAATCCATCTCCATTAGTGTCATAATTTTTAAAAAATGCCATTAATTCGGTGTACTCGTGTTAACTTAAAAAAACATCTTCTCCATTTATTTCTAATTTATAAGTTTACTCAGTTTCTGAATTTTTTGTTGATGCTTATTCCTATTCCTCTTATCCCTAATTTACATTGTTTTCTTGTTAGCTTTTTAAAGTTTCTTCTTCAACTTAAGCCTTACAGCCACTCGAGAAGATACTTAAAATAAAAATTATTGCTAAAGTTATTTATATTTTTTTCATTTCTTTTTTTTGATAAGATAATTTTTAAGATATTATTAATTACTTTTGATAAACACTTTTTGTTTCCTAATAAAGGTTTTCAAAAGTAAAAAAATCTTAAATTTTATATAAATTAAGGATTTAAGATCTAATGAAGTATGAAGGAAGCCCTACTGATAAACAAGATTCTAAACTTATTTTTGATAATTAGTTAAATATCTATTTTAGTAGATAAATGAGTTGTAGTTATTTTGGATGAAATTACTTTTTCATGTTTTCAAGCTTTTAATTGAAAAGAGAAAATATTTGTTTGATCTATTCAATAATTAACAAAATATTTAATCAATTACATAGTCTGGTAAGCATACGTGTAGACTAACTAATAGAAGAATATTTAACAGTATTTTATTTAAAAATTTAATTTTTGATATTGTGAATTTTTTTAAGAGATTGAGATCTATTATGAACTAACATATCCTTCTTATGTAAGAATAAAAAAAGTATTGACATCAAGAAGAAGTGGAAATAAAGATACTTAAAAAAAAGATTTACTTCAGAAAAATGAATTACTCCAAGTTTAAAGCTTAATAGATAGAATTCTTTCAAAATAATAATTGAATTATTAATCTCTCTTGTTTGAACTATCTTAATTTTACTTTATTTTTTTAGAGGTTTTTTAAAGCTTTTAATATTTGTATTTATCTTAGAATAAAAAATAATGGAATAATTAAGTAATAGCAAAATAATTTTTTTACTAAATGAGCAATAAAATAAAATTTGTATAGGAAGAAGTCAAAAATTAATAAATTTTATTAGTAAAAACTTAAGAAAATCTCGTTGAAAAGTTGTAGTAAATCTATCTTGATTTATTCATTAATATTTAAGACATTTTAAAAAAGCTAAGTGCACAGAAAATGATTAAGAAAAGGAGCCATAAAATATGAAAGAGAGTTTATAAAAATAAAACAGAGATTAACCTGATTTTTAAATACCATCTAATAAGTTTTTTTCATGTGTTTTTATATTTTTCGATTGCAATTTAATTTAAGTAAAAAACATGTGAAATAGAAAAAATATTTTTTAAAATAATATTTTAAGTAACATCAGACACAAGCTAAATTAACTAAGTCTCCATTTATTAATCTTTTTAAACCATTTTCTGAATTAATTGTACAAAGTTAGAATTAATTAAATCTGTAAAACACAGTAAAAAAAACTTTAATTTAAATCAAAGAATTCAATTAATTAATTCAAATCAGTTTTAATAGTATTTTAGTAGAATACTAGTTTGAGAGTAAGAATGAACTCTCCCTCATTTATCATGAAATCTAAGAGAATTAATGTAATATTTTAAAAAGCTATCATAAATAGATTGTACTTATTATTAATAGCTTTAATACAACTCCTCTCCATCTTTTTCCAATTTTTATTTTTTCCTGCTATTTATTTATGCTTGATTCCTATTGTTTTATTTTATGTCTTTTATGATTAATTTTTATAAGATTCTTCTTCTTTAACTTAAGCCTTTCAACTCTTGCTGAATTTTAGGATTTATTTTGTTGCTGCCAAATTTTGATTATATTATCAATAGTTTCTGATAAAAAGTAGTACATTTGTAAATAAAGATTTCATTAATAAGAAGAATATAATAGATTTTTTTTGGCTGAGCCTAAAAAAACTTATAAATATAATTAGATAGACAGACAATAATCTAAACTAAGATTTGATAATTAATTGAAAATCAAAGTTAATAATTAGTAGTACTTTTTAATCAAATTACTATTTATTAATTTAATGCTTTTAACTAATAAGTAAAAAATTTTGATAGATTAATTAATTAATAATAAGTAAATTAGTAAAGTTTTTAGTGAATGACTACTGCTCACAAGCCTACATGGCAACCAGCTAGAGGTAATTGTTTTAATATAATTTGCAAAATTAATATTCTATTTCAAGGACATAATAAATAAATATCCTTTTAATAATAGGAACTGAAACTGGTGGTGCAAGCTTAAGTGTACCCACAAGAACATACTCTTCAAGAGTAATTAATAATTTAAAACTAGACATTACCTTATTATAAAATAGTTTTTATATTATTGAGAGATGATTGATTCAATATATTTAAATTAATTTGATAAAATAGGATTTACCAGGTCATCTTACTCTGAAAGTTAGACAAGATGGTTAGGATAGCAGAAATGATTTGAAATATAAAGATTTTAAGGCTGAATTGCTTGAAAAAGAGAAAAAATATTAGAGAGAAAAGAATGAAAAACTAGGCATTTACAATTAAAATGAATAAGAGAAAAGTAATTAAAGCATTATTAATTTAAAAGGATATGCATTCAATCATTTTATTTTATTATTTAGAGGATCCTATTACGTATAAAGAGCCAGAATAGCGTAAAAAGCTGAAAACAGAATAATCAAATGTTATATAATAATTGAATTAATATGGAAGTGATGATGAAGAATAGGAATTAAAAAATAAACCAATTAGTGGCTTAGGAGACAAGGATGAAGAAAGTGATTCAAACAGTAGCAGCAGTGAAGAAATAGATGAAGAAGCAATTAAAAAGAAGGCAGCTGAATCAATTAATCCTTTCCCTCAAGATGCTGATGATTTAGATTTTGCAAACACTTCTTCAGATGAATCAGAAAAAGGAGGCAAAGATGAAGAAAAGTAGAAATTTTTTATTAGGATATTTGAGAAAATAGTAACAATTATTTATTTGAAAATAGTTCAAGTTAAAACAGCAGCAGTAGCAGTGATAGTGATAGCGATGATGATGAATTACTTATGAAGGAATATTAAAAAATTAAAGAATAAAGAGAAGCCGAAGAAAAAGAAAAGGTATTTTTTGTTAATATATAAAGATTGCTCTATATTACAATCAAAATACAGGCTGATAAAATAATATTTTATTTTTTATTAAAATAGTTAAGATTAAAACAAGAAGAGCTTGAAAAATAAAGACAGTAAAATCTATTGACACACAACCCCCTTCTTGACCAAACATCATATAACCTTAAGAAGAAGTACATACATATTAATAATATCAATTAAAAAACAAAATTAATTCTTTTCTTGTTTATTTGTATATAGGTGGTACGAAGATTCAGTATTTAAAAACCAAGCAAAGAAAGATAAAGATGACAAGCAAAGATTTATCAACGACAACGTAAGAAGTGATTTCCATAGAAAATTCCTTAAAAAGTTCATTTATACATGAAAATAGCTATAAAAATATAAATTATAATTAATTCGTATCAACATTTTACTTAATATTATGCTTGTGTAAATAAATGAATTAATTATCATTAATAAATCCTTAAAAATTTATTTAAAATGTTTAAAATTTGTTTGTTCTTTATTAAATAATAATATTATTTTTATTTTTTTAAATTTAATTCTTACAAAAACAATCTCAAAAATAGGTTTTGTTTGGTTTGACATAGAATATATTCATTTTGGATAAAAATATTACAAATAAATAATTTATAAAAAGAATAAGGATTATTATTATAAGCATTAAATAAATACTTTAAAAATAGTAAAAAAGAGATATTAAATCTTAATAATTTTATTTCAAAATAATATTTTTTTGAAAGCTCAACAAATTTAAAATACATATATTTCACTAAAGTAGAATACATAAAAATCAAGAACCATATTTGATTAAAATTAAGCTATTAAAATAAATCTTAAAACTTGAGATAATATTCTTGATGAGTCTATTTAATTGTAAAATATTTTTTGAATACTATTTGTAAAATATTTTTTGAATACTGTTGAGAGAATTAAAAATAAAACTGATTGATTGATTACAAATAATAAAATGTTTGATTTGAGGATTTTTAACTAATTTTAAAAAATACTCAAAAGAAAGTTAAAAAAAAATTGATTGATTGATACAAGCAATTTTATAAATATTGAAGATACTATTTAATTATTGGTAAATTTTAATATGTTGGATGTGGATTTAGTAAAATAAATTTTAAATATTATAAGAGATTCTTATTTTAACATTTTAGAGATAATTCTTTTTTTTTTATTGATATTTATTTATGATAAGATCTCATTTTAATAATTATTAAATCAGTGATTCATTCTTTTAATAAAGGATAAGTGAAAAAGTAAATTAATCATTTAGTATGTAGATCAATCAGTCTATTAATGAAATATCTATGGAATATTAATGCATTTAGTGGGTATCGTTACCATATAAATAAAATCCATTTGATTATAAACCATCCTTTTAATATAGCTTTAAAGAAGTATCTGACATTATTTTTTAATTTTTAAGTATTTTTCCTGTAAGAAGATCCCAAACAATAATTTAATTGTTTTCAGAAAATCCAAGTACAAATCTTTACTTGTTTGTGATTTTATCTCTGATCATAAAGCTTTCTAAATAAGCTTTATCATTTTATAAACCGGTATAAACTTATCTTAGCTCTTACTAATGCCAATCCCAAAGCTATATTTTATTAGCAAGTGTATCTACAAGTAAAAATTAATTATTATCAGCAAACTTTACAAATGCTGGAACACTAGTTGTATCTGAATTTAATGTGCATCTGCACAATCCTGTATGAGTGCTAAAAACCCTAGTAAAGCCATCTGCTCCACAACTGACCACATTCATAGTATCTTTAGAAAACTAAAGTGAAGTAATGCTTCTTGAGTGAGCCAAAATTAAATTTATAGGTTTCTTCTATCTGATATCCCACATCATTATAGTGTTATCTTATCCTAAATTTTAAATTAATTTTTATTATAATTTAAATCTAAACAGAGATTTATGCTTATAAATATTCATTCATTGAATTAAAAGTAATTTTGTTTAAATAAATTTTGTTTGTTTTATTTAGCTAATTTTTACTGGATATTTAAAAATGATTTATTTTAACTAAGTTTAGATTTTTGTTTTTCTCTTTCAACTTGTAATATTTTTTCTTATTTAAATGATTTTTCCTTCATCTTTTTATTTTTCCAATTTATTTATGAGCAAAACAATGTTTTTATTCAAAATGAAAGTTTATTCACTTCATACATTATCTTGAGTTATTTTTAGGAAAAGGAATTTTTTATTTAAATAAATATTATTTGTTTTTGATAATTTTTTATTTCTCATTCAAAAATGATTTATTTTGACTAAGTTTATCTTCTTGTTTCACTCTTTCTATTCATATTATATTTTCTTAATATTTAATTAGTTTGTATGCTTAATTTTTAAACTTACATTTTTGTGATTCAATTAAATAGCATCTTTTCAAATCTCAAATTAGATTTTAGATTTATTTTACAGCAAGAAAATGTTCTTCTTCTCTTTTTGAAAATGTATTTATTTCGATATTTATATTTTCTGTTAATAAATTTAAATTCTCGCGCAAATTTTTCAGCAAGCAAACTAAATAATAAATTAACTAAATAGCTAAATAGTTAGTTTTTAATTAGTTTTTTGCATATTTAACTTATTTATTGAAGAGGTTTTAAACTAGTTTTTGCCAAAATACCATATTTTAAAAATGAAATAATTGAAGGAATTACCTGCAGAAGCTATTAAATTATTATAAAAGTTCTTGCATACACAAAAGATGGTTTAGGAATGACCTTAAAGCTCAATAATAGATTATTTCTTTTCTACATCAAAAAGATGAATAACTTTATCTTAACTGCAAAGTAGGTGTTCTTAATCAAACCAAAGCAGATCAGTAACAGCATCTTTAACATCTGGTTTTATATCAAAGTTTTCACAGTTTTCTTTGCCAAATATTTATACTTTTCCATCAGTAAAACAGCAGGCTATTGCATTTTAATCATTTTATTATATTTTAATCAATTTCTAATCAAATGATGATGACATGCTTGTCACCAAATTTTACTCTTCAATAGTTATTTTATAATTCTTAAACTCTTCCTCCATAACTATAATTTAATTTCCTAATTTAAAATTTATTCTAGTCCTAGCTGATTTCTATTTAAATAACTAATTAATTGGTTTGTCCAAATATCTACTTTTAAACTAATGGATTTCTCTCGATAAAGCAAAAAGATTTATTTATTTAATAATAAATTAAGAAATATAAACTGAAATAGATAGATAGACAAACAATTAATTAAAAATAAATAAATAAATTAGAACTTATTCTTTGTTTTTTCTTTTTTGAAGATATCTAAAAGATAAATTAAATTATTTAATTAATAACATAACAAATAATTTACTAAAATACCTTTTGGCATAAATATCTATTATTTAGTAAGCATAAAGACTGTAGAAATAGATTTTTTAAACTTCAACAGAAAAATGGAAAACTCTCTCAAAATTTTAAAATAATTCAGCAGAGACTCAACTGATTCTCAATTTACTACGTAAAATAATGCAAAAGGCTTATTTTTATCTTTAAAAACATATTTTTGTAAATGTTTCTTATAGAATATGGAGATTAATTCTTCTTTCTGATGGATCTAATACGAAAAACTTGGAAAGCATCACTCAAGACCCTGTAAAAACAGAAGTAAGGAATTTATTTTTTAAGTTATTGAGAAAGAAATATAAAAAGAATGTATAATAATTTTCAAAAAGGTTGTTTCTGAAGAAGGAATTGGGAATGAATAAAAAGCCTTAGCTAATGAAAACCTTCTTTTTAATATTTTTGAAAACAAAACTTTTTCTGATGGTAATTTATTCATAAATTATTTATAAATTTAAAAGCATTATCAAAAATCTATTAATAATAGCTGAATTAGTTAAGAGAGTGGTCATCCTAAACTCAAAAGAATAACCTTTAGTTTATGCAAGATCATAGTAAAAAATTTTTATTTTTCAATCAAACCATAATAAGCAAATCAATCAATCAATATATTTTTCAAAAAAATTTATTCTCATTTATAAAAAATATTTTATTAGATCTTCATTTTCAAAATTCTTTAATAATTCTTAAAACCATGAAACCAAGATTTCTAAATCCTTTTGTTCAAGTTTTCAAATTTAAACACTAAATTAAACCAACAATCCATTTACAAAAAATTTGCAATACTAAATGGAAGGTCAGATTATTTGAGATCTTTCATCTAATTTTATTAATATTCAGTAAGTTAGCCATAATAAATTCAAAGAACTACCCATATTTAATTTCTAACAAATCTAAATTAAAATAAAATTTGAAAAAAAATTTAATTTAAACATTAAAATATTATGTTCATTCTAATAAACAAAAATTGAAATAAATCAGGATTTTTTTTTATTTTTTAAGTTAAGAATTTTAACTTTAAAAAATTTTTTTTCTTCTTTAATTTCTGAAATTAAATTTAAATTTTCAAGTTTTTATTGAGACCTTTCATTTAAAGATTTACAATTTATTTATTTTTAATACCTTAAATGATTGGTATTACTCATTATTTTCTATTTTTTTGTTAACATTTGAGTTTTGGTTGAAATCTTTACTTTGAAACTTTATTTAAAAAAATAATTTAGAATGATAAAATTAATTTTCGATTTCATTTTAAAGTTTATAAATAAATGAAATGCAATATATTTAGTATTATTCGATAGAATAAGTTTACATGTTTATTGATTTGTTTATTTAACTTTTTAGAAATAGTTTGAAATTTATTTCTTATTTATTTTGAGAAATAAATTCTAAATTCATTTTCCATTTTTAAATAATTTTGAATAATAAAAGCTGGCCCAAAGAAAAATATGAGTAAGTGATGAAGAACAAGCAAGTAGCTATAGGACATAACATGACTTAAGCTAAATTAGAGTATTTTAGAGAGATTAAATCAATAAATACTATTCAATGGGAAGAAAAACTGAACAAATTAAATGGAGGTAACCAACAAGAGAATTTTGCTCGAGGCTACATCATTTACAAGAACGGAGAACCAATGACATACATTGAAGAATTTTTCACTCATTAAATAAATAAATTCTTGAGCTCATCATGAATCTTAAAGATTGGAAGCAAAATAAATAATAAAAGCTATTTCTCTGAGCTAATACTGTAAAAAATGTATTTACTCGTAAAGTTTGTTTTTTATGGATAATAATCATTAATTATTTCAGATTTAACTAAAATCATAAAAAATACCTGCAATTAATATTTAAAAAATTACCTATTTAGTTAGTTAGACTACTACTACTTCAACTACATATTATTCCAATAAATTAGAAAATAATACAGTGAAACTGTAATTAATAATACCCCAATCAATATCTAAAAAAAGATATATCTTTTATAAACATATCAATCAATTGTGTGATTTTCATTAATTAATTTATTTAGATTACTTTTTTCATACATCTAAAAGTAAGAAGTTTCATACAAAATTTAATCATTCTTACTTACCACATCATTTCAAAACTTTTATTTATTTTTGTAATTAATTAATAAAATGAATGGTAGAGAGCAGTTTTAATTTTGATTCAATTTTCAAAAGGTTCTCATATATGAAAAATTTTCTATTTCATCTGCACTTTTCTGGAAAATTTCTCAGAAATCAATTGATAGTCTATCGAAAGATGGTTTAATTTGTAAATAGATAATGTCGATAGAAATTTATTTTGAAAATCATTATGCAGCCCAGCCAATTAAGTATTTTGTTTCTATCTACTAAAAAGGAGTTACATGTGTAGGTTTAGTTTTATGAACAAATTTAAAATTTATTGATTGTAAAATTATGTTCTAAAGCTTAATAAATATTACTATAGAATAAATAAACTTCATCTTTAAAGTTTGCTCATAAAATGATTGATATGGATGTATTTGATTGTTTTCTCCAAATCATCTTTGTTAATTATTCTAAATTTTTATTTATATTTTAAAGTTTAGCCTTTATTCTCGACATTTAATCTCTTTATTGTTAGTTCTTTCTCTAATATTCTAATAAATTATTCAAAATTAAAAACATTTTTCTTTTTTCTGATTTTTTAAAATAGTTGAAATATTTTCTTTTTCAAAATCATAAAAAAGTAAATTACATTAAAGTGAAAAGCTGCTTAAAATATAAAGCCTGTTTTTATTTAATTTTTTGACATATTTAGTGACAATAAATAATTTATGTTTTTAAATAAGTAATCAAAGAGTATGATTTGAAAAGGGTTTGCAGAAACAAATTTTAGTAAATGGAATACAATTCTATAGGTAATTTAGTAGCTTACCCTGAAAAAGAAAAGGTTGTTAATTGGATAATAAAATTCTTAAGAAAAAATAAAATTTTATTTTTTGGACTTAAATTTTGTAAGAAGCTAGTATAAGTAAATATTTTCTGATAAATTATTAGATCCTGTTACAATTTTATAATTAAATTAGTATTTGTAAATGATTGAGAAAGTTTGTCATATTGATTACTTGTATAATTTTATCAATAAAAATTATTGTTGTGAAAGAGAGATAAAGAAATAGGAAGCATGTAAGGAAGGAAGGAAGGTGGTGATTAATAGCAAAAAGAATAACTAACTGTAAATTAAATTAAAGATATTTATAGTTAATTAATTATCTGTTGTAAATATCAACTATTTGAATTTGTTTTCGTGCTTTCAAGTTAAGCATGACAGAATTTCATTACATAAAAGAAATTTTTTACTTTTTTGTAAAAGAAATAATTAACTCTGACAGATAGACAGAAAAATCCTTTCTTTTTCTTCTATTTGCAAGTGTAAATTAATTATCTAAGCATTAAATATTGTAAGAATGCTCAATAATGTATTATACTCTTGTTTGACTATAAAAAAGGTATGAGATATTTTTCTTTATAAAATATGTAAAATTTATAAAACTTAAATAGATCAAATAAAAATATACGTAAAAAGCATATTTTTTAAGAATAATCACATGATTTTTATGAATTTACTTACAATAACAAAATTTTAAAAGTTTTTTAGAGTTTTTTTTGAAATTAAATTTTTGTTCATAAAAATGTTAGTTAACTTTACCTATTTTATATTTATTTTGTAAATTAAGGAACTAAAAAAGCCAGTCTGAATTATAAAATAAATCAATAACTTTCAGTGGTTATTTCCTTTATTTTGTAAAAATCAAAACAATTGTGACAGTCTTATTTTTTTGATGTAATTATAATTAATTAATTTAGTAAATCATATTCAAACAAACTACAAAAAAATAAAGATTTTACGAAGCATTTAATAATAAAAGGAGTAATAAATAAATATAAAATAGCTTATCATCTCAACGTTTGTGTCGTCATTAAGACAATTATTTACTAGAAATTTTATTTTACATTATTTTAATTTACCATTTTTCATTAATCTATTTTCAATCAATCAATCAAACAACAAATAAATATTTACTTAATATTTGATTTTCAAATATTTTTCTGGACCTAAATAAATAAGTATTTAAAACAATCTATTGTACTGTACTTCTGTTAGAATTATTTATTCTATCAAAAGTGTTTGTTTGATTTTTAAATTGTTGTGGTGATCATCTGAAATGTTTTTATTAAGAAAAATGAATTAGGAGTACTGAAACATTTTATGTTTTAATGCCAAAACTTTCTTTGAACATTTTGATTCAAAAATAGAATAACTCTATTATTCATTTGTAATAATAAAACTTCAAGTTTTATTATTCTCTGTTTCATTCAATAAAAATAAAAAAATATTTTTGAGAAAATTTGTATTTTAGGATTGATTTTGATGAATATATGACATTTTATAGAGGTGAAAGATTACAAAACTAATTAATTAATTATTTGTTCTAATTAGCAAATTGATAGAAGAAAAAGTAACTAATTTTATCAACCAATAAAATTAATTATGTGGTTGAATATTTTGTTTAAAATAAAAATATTTCTTTTGTTACTAACAATTTATTAAAATACTGAATGAGTAATAAGTTGCAAATAAACTTAATAGAAAATAGTAATTAAATCAAAGGATGATGCTTTTATTTCTGATCTTAAAATCAATCAATCATTCATCCATCCACAATATTTTATAATTGTTCTATGAGAACTAATTCCATAGTTATATTATCTCAAATGTTATTTTTTAATAACTATAAATAGCTTTTTTGCTGCATTATTGTAAATAAATCAAGTAAAATCTCATAAAGCTGTTTGACTTTAGCAATTTATGTGTTGTATTTTTTTCCCTTTTTTGGATGCAGCTAATTTTGGATCCAAATTAAATGAATATGTGGATTTAAAATAAAATTAGTTTTAAATGAAATTTATTTAGCTAGCTCGCTCTTGCAGGCTAAAGAGAGGCAGTAAAAAATAAAATAAAAGAGAGCGATTTCAAAAAATATGAGAAAAAAAGAAAGAAGGAAAAGATATTAAAGATTTACATCTCTACAGATTTTAGATTAATAATTAAATTAAAATTGGGTAGAACAAAAGAACAATTAAAAATTTATTTCTTTGTGAATAATGACAATTTTTTTTATTCCAAATATGTTTAATAATATTTGTGCATTTATTAAAAAGTGCGCTTGATAGTTATTATATAAAGATAAAAACAAAGAAAAAAAGATATATAGATAGATAGATATTTAGATCATTTGATAGATCAACCAATCAAAATATATTCCTATCAAGAAATAAAAAGCAGAAGCTAATTAAATAAATTTTTATTTGTTATTTGTAGAAATCAGAAATAAATTTAATAAAAGAAAATAAAACAGGTTGATTGGTTGGCTTACATGAATTATGTTTCATAAATGTAGTCAGATATTTGTATCATGTTATCTAATATTTATTTATTTTTTCACTCAAAAAATACCTTTTTTTATGCTGAATGGTATTTTTATTCCCGTATTTTTGGATTTTTGTTTTTTTATTGTTACTTTATAAAATAAGCAAATAAATACAGGTTGATTTAAAATTTTTCTTCTCACTGAAATTTCTCGATTGATTGTAAACAAATAAACAAAAAAACTAAATGCAAATAAACAAAAAAACTAAATGATCTAAATTAAAATTATTAATTAAATAAAAATACTCATGCACTTTCTTATATGAAAACAAGTATTTGATTTACTGTCTGATTCCTTTATAATCTTTATTTATTTGCGCGAAAAGTAGATCTTTTCTCACTCAGGAGGGAAATTTTATTTTAGCCTTTCATTTTCTCGAAAGTGGATAAATATCAAGCTTGAAAATATCTAAGGCTTCTTGTCAATGGAAATAGAAAAATCAGTTAAAGATTTGCAAAAGATAAACATAAAATGAGAAATAAATGAAATTTCAAAGTAATTAGTTGATATTTATTTGTGTAATTTGCTTAAATTTTTTAAGAAAAAAACATCAAACAGATATTTTTATTTATAAATAAAGGGGGATTTTTTTTTCATTTTTAAGTAAATTAATAAGATATCTTCTCTCAATTGTTAGTTAGTTCGCTTTTTCGTTTGTTATTCGCTCACACATTCATCCTTAGATAAAATTTACGTATGAGATCTGAATTGATTTAGTTATTTATTTATTTATTGATTAATTTATAATTAATTCTACCATTTAATCTACAACTTTAAATCTTTGTGCCTTAAATGCAACTATTGAAGGCATATTGCATAAAAATTGAAAGGGACTGTGTTTAACACAGCCTTGATTATTTATTGCTTTTATTTGTTTTTTTCTGAAGGAGAGAAGAAAAGGGAAATAGACATAAGAGAAAAAACAAAGTATTTAGAAAGAATAGAAGGAAAAAGACCTTGGCTAGTTGATTAATAAAAAGGTTTGCATTCTTTACAAAACTGAGGTAAGTTGACGTTGTTAATTTGTCAGAATGAGAAATTAAACTTTGCTAATTTGTTGAAGCTTAACTGGCTCTCTAAAATTGAAATAACCTTTATCTCTTTCTGATACTGAATGAAATAGTGTTTACATACAATTTTTATTGACAATTTATTGGTAAGAAATTTGTGTCTGAATGAAATTAACAGAATTTATCATCAAACTCATTCGGCGATTTTCGTAATATCTAATAAAGCTAGTCTGATAAATTTCGTACTAATCAAAATAATATAGCAAGTGATTTTATTACATTTATTTGATAAACAGATATAAAGATAGATATATAAATTGATTGATGTTTGGTTTAGCTTTTATCCTTTGCTAGAAAAGTAAGCAATCTGAGAGTTAAATAAAAGGTATTATTAATTGAGGAAATCTACTATGAAATGAATAGTAAATTTGGTAGATCGATCATATGTTTTAAGTGTTATTTAGGAAGCTTCTCAAACCAATCTATATATCTACTTAGTTACTTATCCTCTCTTGTTTTATTTGATAGAGAGAAAAATTAATAAGTAAAAACGAGAGTGCATGTAGCTATTTATTGTGTCTTTTTCAAATTGATAATTATTGCTCTTTGTGTTGTTTTTTCAGCTCAGTTAATACATTTTTGTGTTTTTTATACATATTTATGTCGAATAAAAGTATCTTCGTTTTCTTGTTAGAATATCATGTAGGGGAGAAGTCATTATAAAGTTTAGACATTTTCTTGAACAGTGGGAAGGAAAGATTTATGCTTTGTTTGTAAAAAATAATTAATTAATCAAATAATCTTCCAAAAATAAGTAATTTCTATTGAATTCTTTATAAAAAGATAATAATTGACAAAAAGTGTGATTTATCTATATTATATGTGTATGTGTGTGTCTCTCCGTCTCCCATAGGAATACTTAATTGTAGTAAAATTCATAAATATAAAATAAAAAAAGTTATGTGATATTTTTGGAAATCCCTTGTCTGTTTATTTTATTTTATTTATAATAAATAAATAAATTGGCTGTAATGCTTACAAAAATAATAAGCAAACTACTTTCACCTTAAAAATTAATTAATTTGACAGAAATCATTTGTTAAATAGATTAAATATTGAATCCTCTATCCTCCTTATTTTAATTTAATTATACACTCCCTAACATTTAGTATTTAAGTCTACTAATTATTCTTTATACTCTCAGACTTAATAGAAAAGATTTTACCAACACAAATATCACACTACAAAGTCCCATAGAAATAAATTATTATACAACAACTATTTAGATCCAGTGAAGCCAATTTATTATTTTAGAAATGTTAGATTGGATAATAAATAAGTTGATATATTCAAAGAAAGAAAGAAAGAATGACAGAAAGATAGATTTATTGTTTGATTGAAATATTAATTGATTTATTGTAATTTGGCATTGTGTTTGTTCTCCCATGAGAAATAATTTGCAAATAGAGAGCAATTAATAGTTAAATATAGTTTTTGTTAAAATATGAGGTAAAAGTATAACAATAATATTGAATGATGTCAATCAAAAATTTTATAAAAATGTAAATTATTATTTAATAGAGTTATGTAAATTATTATTTTTCATTCATAAATTTATCTAAATCAATTAATATTTCCCTTTCCGAATGGGAAATTAGAGTAAAACTTTTTTATGCGAAAAAATGCAAAAAAATTGATTATTTTTGATGAAAGTAAACATGTAAAAAAAAAAAAAAGAGGGAAGAAAGAAAGAAGAAAGTTAGCTTGTTTAATTTAGTTTAGGATTGATAAATTATTTATTAATTAATTAATTAAAATGAATGGAAAGTGGGTTGATTGTTTGGCAATTAATCAATAAATTAATTAATCAATCAATAGATCAATCACATACACAGAATAGCATCATTTTGCATAGAAAAATTTAAAAAGGAAAGAATCTATTGATAATTAGTATAAGTGAATATTCAGCAAAAACATTCAAACAAAAAAAAAAAAAAGAAGAAATCAAATTAAAAAATTTAGTAATAAAGAGTAAATAACTCACATACAAAGGCTTTATTACAATTTCTTATATAAATTCATTCATTCTTACAAAAAATAAACAAACAAACAAATATTCTTTCATCTGACTGCGTGTCCCCCTCCAAATTATTCTTTCTAATCAGCCTACTACGCATTCAATAAACTTCCCTCTATCAATTTATTAACGAGTAAAGAATAACCTCATTACATAAACACAAAATATTTTACTCTATATTTGCGCTAATCATACATAATTTGATTGATTGATTCAGATTCAGTTTTAGACTAGACAATTAATTAACTCATAAATGTCCGACCAATACTTCATTAACGACTACGGTAACGATAAGGGTTTCACTAAGATGAATATAACTTGTGATTAAGAAGCTAAGAGAAAGAGATTCGATAGCGAATCTACAAATTCTTCTTCTAGTGATAACTCAAGTAACTAACAGTAAAAACAATAGACTTAATACGATTCTCGCTTTGAACCTCGCCAAATTATTGGTGTTTAATAAGGAAATAAATCCTTTTTATCTTCTTAATATACCAATTAAAACAACAATAATCCTATGTCAAAGAACTCAATTTCCATGGGGTGCTCATCATTATCCTCAACTGGTAAAAGAGGTAGCAGCCTCTCTTGTATGTCTTATCAAATTATTCTTGCAGTCAGAATCAACAGTGATAATTAAGAAGAAGAATCTGTCTATCGTTGCTTCCCTGAAGTTGAAATGAGTCTTGATGACGACCTTACTGTTGAGTCTGTCACTCGTGAAGCTATTGAAAAACTTAACCAAAAGATGGTAAAGGACCTTCAAAAGAAAAATAAGAATTCAAAGACTACTCTCAAGTCTTGCGAACTCATCCACCCAGTCAACGGATCTGAAGAGTGTTTTGAACTCTCTCAAGCCAACAAAAATGGTGAACCCAAGGGATGCTCTTTCGACCGTAATCAATTCTTAAGACTTATCAAATGCAAGCCTAGACTTTGTCTTAAGGTATTAGACATTGCAGCCATCGACCCTATTATCTTCAAATTACTTAACAAATAACCTGCAGTCAAGGAATTTGCCTACGATGTTTGTCCCATTCTTGAATAAGATGATGACCAACACAGCATAGCAAGAGCTACTTCTCATTATAAAGACAGTCTCATTCAAAAGGAAATGGATTTACCTATTAATTATCACACTTGCAGTACCTCTTCCTTCTCTCAACCAACTCGCTCCAGCCAAACTTCTACCATCAACTAAAGATAGGAAGATGCCTCTACTACTGCCTCAAAACAAACAATCAAAAGTCCCACCAAGAAGCCCTCATTTTTATCTCGCTTATTCAGATGCAATATCAATTGCGAGTGAGCTGATCAAGTGAGACCTCAAAATAAAAATATGAAAAACTAACAAACAAATAAACTCATGCTATTGATTGATTGATTAATTAATTACGCTAGGTAGTTCGTCATATTTTTATCTATTTCTAAAAATTTTAAAAAAACCAAAAAACACCCTCTTAATAATTTACTAATATATTAATTTTCCCAAGTATAATGAATTATTCTCATCAATAACAATTTAAAAATCGAATTCTATTATAATATCAAACCTAATATATAAACCAAAGAAACTCCAATTCAACTCCATTTATTTATCTCCAATCAATCTTATGATGCATTCATTACACATAGTGATAAAACAAATAATGAAATTTGCAGCATTTATTACAAGTAAAACTCATCTACTCTATATTAATAAAATACTTATATGAATGAAACAGCAAAAATCTCAATTATTTCTTATTTAAGGAAATATTAAGAGCAGATAATAGCTTGAATTTTACATGAAATTTAGAAGGATTTTATTTGAATTTCCCAAGTCATCTTTTCTTTCAATTTCCCCAAAATAGCAAGAAGAGGGAAAACAAAGAAAGCGAGAAAGCAGATATTATGGTAAATAGATAGAACTAAAAAATAAACTTTTAAATAAACTACTATTTAACTAGTGCAAGACAATTGTAAAAAATACTAATTATCTGTTGAGTGAACTAACTAGAAAAAGTGAAGAAAACAGAGAGAAGAAATCTACATAAATTATTAATATTAACAAAATAGCATCAAGCCAATCATTTAATTAATTAATAATTTAAAATTCGTAATAGTTTCTGATAAATTAATAACAATTTATTTATGATTTCATTCAAATTCTCCTCTTATTTGATGATGAATCATAAAATATTACTCACTATTTCTCTTCCAAAACTCATAAAATTAAAATTCTTGCTCAAAATTAACTCTCTAATTCCTTTTTCTTTCTTCTTAGCCTTCTTACTATGACATTTCCTAATATGCATAGTGAAACTAAATAATCCATTTCAATTAGTACTAAAAAAATACAAAAAGCACTTCAAATATTTTGTTCTAGCCATTTATAAAATTTTAAATCCCTCCATTAAAGCTAAAAAACTCGTAATATAATATCCATACATTAGAAATAAATGACTAAGAAATATCATGAATCTATTCAAGAGATTCGATTAATAGGAGAAAAACCCAAACCCTAAAAGATTTCATGTAAATAATTAAATAAAATATGGCCAAAACTATATATAAACATGGAGTAATTTTGATAGAAATCTAAAATAAACAATATATAATAATACCTACCATATCTTACTTTATATTAAATAAAAATTTAAGTTATTAGTTGAAAAAACAAACAAACAATAAATACTAACTATTTTAAATCTAAATAGTAAGTAAATTGAATGAAGAATAAAAGCATTCATTATACAGAAAAGAAGAATTTATACTCTAATTATAATAATATATAAAAAAGTACTTTAAACCACTCTAAATTTTCTATCTATATAATTCATATTGTATTAATTATACTTTATTGACTCTAATTATTTCATCAATAAAGATCCTTTTTTTATTTTTTTCAATTAATTAATTAATTGGTTAAATAAATTCATCAAATTACATTTAATTTTTCACATTCTATTATTTATTTCCTTATTATTTTACATATTCTGACAGTAAAAATTGTGTTATTGATTGTTAATTTATATTAAAATTTGCAAATGAATCTGTTTGGTATATAAGGAAGTATTTTGATATTAAAAAAGTGATAATGCCATTTTAAGATTTTATTTTCAAGACAAGAATTTCACTAGAACTCTTCTTGTAGATGTAGTGAACTTAAAATTTTCAGATCAATTTATTAGATCTGGTAATAGTCAAGATGTAATTTGTATTATAAAAATATTCCAAATAATTAAGAATGTGATTCCAATTAATTACTAAGAATTTTTTTAATTTTGAATTTTGATGAAAATTATTTTGCTTTTTTGCCATAAATTTTTTGAAATTTGAGTAAATTTTAAGAATCAAAAAAAGGATAAGGAATGAATAAACAAACAATAAATTAACATATTTCTCTTATAAGCTGGAGTTGAAATAAATATTTGATAAATTGAGTACTTGAAATATTATTCAACTAAAAATTATCTATAAAATTAATACTCCCAATTTTGCCTTTATTAGGCAAGTTAGCTTACAAAATTTTAATGATATGAATTTCCTTTGTATTTATTTCAAATAATATTCATATTAGCTAAATAGGTATCAGTAGAAGTCTAATCATCAGCAACCTGTTCAAAAATTTGCATGTAGAGACAGAAAATTGCAATCTATTCTGGTTTTAGAAATAGAAATATTAGAGAACAATAAAATCAGTAAATAGAAGTAAACAAACTTAAAAACAACGACTATATTTAAATAAAAGTAGAAGTTTTTTGTTTAAATTTTTGATTAAGAAATAAGCTGCTCACATAAGACTGTTTTTTACTGTGTAAAAAATGTACCATTATTTAATTTCGTTTGATTTATTGGAAACGTCATCTAATTAATCGTATTATTTTATTAATTAATATAAAAGAAATTATTATATAAGGTTTTCATATTTTTAAATTCTTTTTTATGAATCCATCTTTCACTCTGAAAATTATCCTTCCATTTAAGTTTTCTATGTTACTCTTTTCCTTTTCTGTTCAGAAAAATCTATTCTGCTTTAAATTTTTAAAAACTAAATAGAATTTCACCCAATCTTTTCAAATCATTAAGCAGCTAATTCTTTAATTGAATGAATGATTAGAATCAATATTTGTTGATTCACTCGCTGCTTTAGAATTAAATTGATTTTTGATGTCTATTACTGTTTTTAATTTAAAGCCAAAATCATTATTGAAATTATTATTTCATAATAAAATAAATGAAAAATTTTTATTAAACATAGAAAAATTATAACAAACTGTATAATATCTATACATTTATTGGTTTATCTTGCTTTTATCTAAGACTGCCATTCAATTAATATATCTCACAATTTAATTTCTAATATTTTTTCTTAATTAATTAAATTATTTCTAATTTATATTAAAAGTTTCATAGTTGTATTGCAGATATTATTTATTATAAATATCTCTTCTCTATAGTTTTACAGACACCCAAAGCCATCTATTTAAATTTATAATCAAAATTTGAAAAATTCACTTTGAATTATTACCATTATAACATAACTATTTTAAATTCATAACATCTCTAAAAATTCTAAATTGAATAACATAATCAACGATCTTAAAATGATCTGTTTAATTTTTATAAATTAGATAAATGAAAGAGTAGAGTCAATTACATTAGCTACAAAATATTTAAAACTCTAAAACCCTTTTTATATCATAAAAAGAAAAAATTTGAATTTAATTCTAAATAAATTTCCTCAAAAAAAATTAAAATTTTTCTATTATATTATAATTGAATGCTTAATCAATCAGCAGAGGAGACTTTAGGATAAATTAATATGTCAGAAAGAAAAAAGAGGGTATTTCCTTCCCATTCCTATTGAATAGCTAAGTTAACTCCTATTAATAAACTGATTATTTAATTTCTTTTTAGAAAGCTTCTGTTTGATCGTCAATCAATTAATTACTTGACGCATCTTGAAATTAATTTCCGCTTCTTATCAGCATCATCATTATCAGTATTCTTTTCTGATAACAAAATAATACATACATACATACCTATTCTTAAAATTTAAAAATTTGATTTTAAAAATTAGAATATTAAAACTGACAAAAGCCTCTCCATTCAAATTCAAAATCTGATCTTAAAAATAAATAATTAAAATATAAACAAACGATCTTAATTGAAGTTATTAGAAAGGAAAAAAGTAAATTATGTAATAGAAAACAATTTAATTCTAACAAATTATTTTGTCTATTTTTCTCCCAAAGAATTATTTAAACTTAATTCAAATAATTAAGAAGCATCATTATCATATTTTACTCTTGCGTTTTAATTCAAAATGTTAAAAATTGATTTAATAAAATTTTACAGTTTTTATTTTTTTTTTTTATTAAAATGATTTTGTCAATTTTATGTATTTAAGTTCAAAATATAAAGATAGAAAATGAATAAAATAATTTTTCAAAATTTTGCATTTAAAACTTAAAAAGAAAAAATAATTTGTATTATAAATCATAAAATTTTAATATGTTAATTTAAAATAAAAACAATTTGCCTATGATAGGGATGGGATTTATTAAACTTTTGTAAAATGTATGGTTTCTACATTTAGTATTTTTCATTAAAATATGTTAGCTAGAGCACCCTCATTTTAAATTCAAACTGTAATTGAATAACTTGTTAAAATTGTATTCAAATTTCTAAATTTGTTGATGTTTAATAAAATTAAGGTAAGAGAAAAAACTATTTTTTGGCAGGATGATTTTGTGTTTAACTAAGATTTTAGAGTAATAACATTACAAAACTGGTTGTTATAAGACATTTAAAGTTTATCTTTCTCAAAATATACTTTAATTGATACAAAAAATTTTTTTGCAAGAAATTGAGAATTTTAATTATAAAATAAAAATCACTTAAATTTAAAGTATTTTTTAATTGTTTTATTTAAAATATTAATATTTCATCAAATAAATTGTTTTTAAAATGAATTTACCTTTTAATTTTTATGAAAAAGCATTAGAAAATAACCAATTTTAGATTTTTTAATTTAAAAAAATTAAAACTTATATCTATGAAAAAACATGAGAAAATAACAAATTTTAGATTTTTTAATTTAAAAAAGGTAAAACTTATATCATCACAGTTAACACCTAAATTGTTTATTTACTAGTTTAAATTAAGAATGAACTGAATAAATTTAATATAAATTTCATGAGCTTTTCTTAAAATGATATTTTTAGTTTAACTTTAGAACTAATTTCAATTATTTGATTTTTAAATTAGGATAAAGTAAGTAGACTAGGTCTTAAAATTTAAACAATCCAATTAAATTATTCAATATGTTTTTTTAAATAATATTTTATTTCATCCATTATAAAAATTCAAACTAACTCAAATTTCAAATTAATGATTTTTATTTTTGAAAAATGTAACTTTTTTTCATTTTAAAATTTATCTTTATTTTTGAAAGATTTCATTAAATATTAAAATAAAGAAGTTTTCGAATTACTAAATTATTTCTTTCTTAAAATGTTTTCGTTTCTTACTCCATTTCTCCATAATAAATTCATTATCATAAATTTAATCAAAATTAATTTTTGTGGGCTTTATGTATAACTATTTAATCAACATTTTTAGAAGCAAAAATATTCTATATTTTAGTTAATTTTTAATTTTAATTTTATTTTTAGATTGAATTAATTCGAATGTTAGTTAGAACAAACTATTTCACAATAAATTAAGTTAATTTATTCTATAAAATAAATCAATTCAACAATCTTAATAAATCAAAATAAGAATAATTCTAAATTTTATAAGACCTGATTCTAAATCATAAGTAACATATATTGTAGTTTCTCTATTTAATATACAGTATTTTAAAATTAAAATAAATATTTCTAAAACAAATATTAGTTTCTTTATTATTTAATATCAAAAACTTAAATCTATTAATTCAATTAATTAATCTATCTATGCATAAATTTAAAATATAATATTTTCAATTTGCTCATTCATTAATCAAAGAGGATAGCAAAAAGAAGCACTTCCAAATAAGATTTCAAAGATTCAATTTTTAGTTTGATTTTTTATTTATTTAAAATTATCAAAGAAGCACTTCCAAATAAGATTTCAAAGATTCAATTTTTAGTTTGATTTTTTATTTATTTACAATTATCTAATAAATTTATTCAAAAAAAAAAGTAATCTATAATAAATTAAGTTATTTTATTCTATAAAATAATATTTATCCACTATGAAAATTATTAAATTGAAAGGAAAGTAATAGTTAGAGCTAGGAAAATTTGTAATTTGGAAAATAACAAAAATTGAATTTCTCTAAAAATGAAATTATGATGTATGGTGGATAATGAATTAAAAAGTGAAAGCTTACTATATCGGGAAATGTAAGTATATACAAAATACGAATGAGTGTGGTTTGTGAATGTTGTTATGGATATTTTTAAGATTGCAATAATATAAACGAAAATATTATTTACTTGAAGAGATGTATATAAATAATTTATGAGGAATAATTGAGGGATATATTAATTGATTGATTAATTAGTTTATTTTAATAATACATATTTTCTTTCTTTTTCAAATAAGCAAAAAGCAGAAGCAGAATTTTCATATTGAAAAATCGAACAATAAAAGTAGTATAGAAAAGATAAAAGGAATAGATACCCATTGAATTAGCATCATGGATTAAAGTGAATTATACTCATAAAACATAGAACAACCAAATAGTATTAATTAACCTGAAGATAGACCTGATTCTCTTTATTTTGAGAGAGAGCATAGTAATTCAACATATGGAACAAATGCAAATGCAATTTTTGGAAGTTCAATCAAAAAGATTTCTTCTAATATCCTACTTGATTCAGAGTTAGCTAAAAATTTTAGTGAAGATTTTAAAAATCTTTACAAAGAGGCTTGTCGCTAAACTGATAATTATACAATCAGAGATGATAGACTTTAGGAAAGAATAAATATTCAAGGGAGAGTAGCTCGTTTTAACTTGTACATCAAGGCAGTTTTCGTGTCCTTTTTACCAATTTTAATTACAGGATTTGAAACTTTTAGTGCTGTTAAATACATAACTGGTTGCACCCAAAAAGGAGTTGATTAGCCATTATCTGTATGTGTAAGTTGTAATGGAAACAGCTATACTTACGAAATAACAATGACTTACAATATTTTATTATATATTTTTTGGGTATTTGTAGTCGGAGCCTATTACTTTTTCTTCTTCTGCATGAAGAAAGAATCAAATCTAATTATGGGATTGTTTTCTTTCTAAATTAAAATCATAGGAAATACATTAGCAGCATTGAAATATCACTGGATAGGATTCTCTTCATACACATTTTTGCTTTGTCTTTCAGTTATTCTAAACAAAATAGTGAGACTTTATGCTGACTAAGATAATCAAACTGTAAATTGTCTTAATGGCTAAAGTGTAAATCTTACTCTCACTGGGGATAACTACACTACTGCTTAATATGTCACTTCATTAATTTTAACCATTCTCTTTTCTGTCGAATCTTACAAAATGCTTATTAAACTTGCTGTAGAACCATCATATATTTACTTAAACTCTTAAAAAGTATTTCACACAAGCTACAGCTCTGATACAGCTTACATTATGTAACAAATCTCTAAAATTACCAAAGAGCTTGAATATTCTAAGTTTGTTGAAGTTCTTTAGTAAACAGCAGCAGAAGCTTAAGTTAATTTTAAACTACCTTTTATCAATGAATATGTAAGAGAAGCAATACTTCTAGTAACTGTTCTTAAAATCAACAGAGATAAACTCTATTTATAAGGACATTGAGATAATAAATAAATATTATTTTATTTTGCTTTAAATTATTATTATTCAGTAATATTATGAAAATATTTTTCTATCAACTACTGAATAATTGATATTTTTGTTTTTCAAAAAACAAATAAATAATGTATGTTAATTTTTTGTTTAATGTTTAGTAAAAAAAGATATACAATAATTAATTTATTTCCACAATATTAAAATATTTTCATTTTTTATGGATATTAATTAATAAATTTGTTATTCTAATTAACATTACCAAAATTAGAAAAGCTAATAATAAAAAAGATGATTATTTTTGTTAAATTTTTAGTAAAAATAGAAGTACAGAATTAATATTTGCACAATATTAGAAAATATTCCTTTAGATATTTTAATTGCTTAAAATAATCATTATTGAGTATCATGAAGACTCTTCTGTAATTTATACAGTAATTAATTTTAAATTATTTCAAAGTATCAATTTTTTAAAACATTAGACAAGTAGATGTCAATTTTATGTAAAAATTTTAGGAAAAAAAGAAGAAATAAGATTTTTTTTGTAATTTATTGAGTAAAACTTTTTAGTTGTTTAAAAAATCAAAAATTGGAAACTTTAACTGAGTGTATTGTTAATAAATTTTTATTGTTTTTATTGATTTTGTTGATATAAAAGTAATAAGATACTGTTGATTATTAGGAATGAAAACAAAAGAGAAAAGAATAATTAATTACTTAATGACATTATAATTAATTTGTATAGTAGATTACATGCTTCTAAGTAAAAAGATATACAAATACATTTTATGAAAATTTATTTAATTTAAAAGAAAATTATATATATTTTATTGTTTTCTATGAATCAATCTTTATCAGCTCTTTAATTTTTATGTTTTTTATTTTATTTTTGAATGAGTTTGATTTTGCTAATTTTTTGTTTGTTGAAATCCAACTAAGATTTGGATCTGAACTTTGATTCAATATATAATGAATTAATTAATCTAATTCGTGAGTTTTGTTTTTCGTTTTGATCAATCGTCAAGTAAACACAAAAGAGCAACACCTCTTCTAATCCAGTGATCGGGCTCTTCCTCAGTTTTAAGATCCATATACATAACGAAGTTGGTTGAGTGACCGGTTGTACTTAGAGTACCTCTTCTTGTACTTGTTTTATATAGAGGACATTTGTATACACTCTTGGGATTATATGACTCAGTCTTTACTGGTTCTAGCCTGTTTTAAAAATTTTATTTTTAATAAAATTCTTAACTATTAAAATAAATAAATTCTTTACCAAATTACTGGCATTTCAACAAATAAGATCTTTGGTTATGATTCCTATAATATTGCTTTCTAAACGTTCCATCCACAACCTTCTACGAATAAACCATGAACATTAACACCTTTTAATTTTTAAATAAAAATTAATATCTAAATGAGGAAAAAATAAGCAAAAATATTTCAATATCTTATTAAATCAAATCGATTTATATAATTTAAGTATTTTTTGAAATATAAGTTTTGTAATTACCTATGTCAGGTACTTCTGTGCATTCTTCTGGTTTTATATTTCTTACATCTGTTTTAAAGGTCAGTGTATCAATAGCTATATGAGTTTTTCTTGCATATGTTTGTAAGGCTGATGTCATGAAACCTAAATTAATCAAATTAAATAAAATTATTTTTGAATAAATGATAAAAAGGAAAAAAATACCTTAAGGGAAGAACATAGCAGATATCCAGTAAGAAGGCATAACTCCATTTTTGACCCAACTTCTAAAGAATTCTATACGTTGTGAGAGATCAGCTACCCAAGAGCCTAAAGGTTTAAGTGAAGGATAAGCAACTTTTTCCCAATTACCTGGTACTCTCTTGAGAAGGAAGGAGTCAAACATTTTTTCAAGAGTAATAGACATTACAACTAGACCTTTAATGGCTTTCTTTAATTCAGCAAGAGTTTTCTTGATAGTAGATATCAAACGATTGAATTGAAGAACTTCTTGATATCTAAACACATCTAAAGAATTAGGGTTTTCAACACGGACCAAGTCTAAAGCTTCAGGAATTTCATTTAATATTTTGTCTGCCAATTTGAAAACAATATCATCTGGAGTCTCACCTGATGCACTCTTACCTGAACTTCTAGGTTATCCTAATAGAAGGGTATCAAAGAATTCCTTCACAGTCTTCTACTCAAAAGTAATATTAGCATTTGTGTGCAAACCAAATACTTCAGGATCGTCTTCTGTTGGGAATGAATCTATGTAGCTTCTAACAACTGATAGCTATAGATCAGTTGGTGTGTGATATATACCTGAAGCAGAGAAATCAAATTTCTCTCCCATAATCTTAGGATTAAAGTACTTTCTTAAAAGAGCTGTAATTAATCTAACATCCTTATCATCAGTAACTCTACCACCATAGTTGATTTCAGAAATCAAATAATTCAAAGTTTCCCATGGAATTTCAGGTTATTCATTCAAATAAATCTTTTTTAAATAAATTTAAATTTAATATTATTTTAATTAAAATCAAAACATATTATTTTTTAGATTGTTCATTAATATATTCTTTTTTAATTATTTATTACCATAAGTTGCTTTTGGCATGTTTCAAAATCAGAGTTCATCCACTCGTAGGGAATATTCCAACCAATAGCACCGAATTTTCTTCTTTCAAGAATAACGGCATGGAAGAAACCAAGAGAGAAGAGTAATTTTTGATATTCAGATTTCTTTGTGCAGCTTTCATATTCTTTATCATCAACTTCATTAAATGTTCTTCCTAAGTTTGCTTTGAGACCTTTAGGAGGTTCATTTGTCAATTTAATACCGCTCTAATAATTTATTCAAAAAGTTAATTAATTTTGATAATAATAAAGGTAAAAATATTTATTTACTTGTAAGACAGGTACAGGGAATTTTGTACTAGGCATGGATGTCAACCATAGTCTATATTCGGGATGGGTGTCTGCTTCTACTTACATTTCTTAGATTCTTTCTAATTCAGTCATCCAAGACACAGCCAAGTGACAGTTTTGTAAGCAGACCCAATCTCCATTACGTCTACCTGTCTTAATCATTTCTTTAGCTATTTCACCCTAACCTTAACCAAGAGATAAACTTTTCAATCTCTAATCAAAATCTTTTTCCTTTGCAAGTTGATATAGATAAGCAATAGGATCAGCACCAGGAGATAGAACAAAAATAATAGGAGTTGTACAAGTTGAGTCAGCGAATGAACCCTTCAAATCGAAAAGAGGGGATTTTGTAAACAGCTCTCCTAATGTTTCATGAACGTAATATCTTACAAAAGAAATTAATTTTTCTTCTCTAATTTGCTTTAGCAAAAGCATCTTCTAGAATGGATCAAGGTTTTATAATTTATCAGGGAATTAGCATTTCTAAATTAATTAAATATATTGTTATTATTCACCATTATTTTTAAACAATTTTTATATTTTCCTAATTTAAATAAAAAAATTAATTACCCAAGGATCTTTGGATTCCATAATTTGACCCCATAAATATCTGTCTGAGGAGTCTTAGAGGGAGGGAGATATGGGTTTGTATGCAAGACCGAGATCTGATAAAGCAGTCAAATATAAGAATTATTTGTGAGATAGAATGCTTGGAATTAAGCTTTCATCTATTTAAGGTTCTTGATTTGGACCTTTAATAAAGTAATTCCAATCTCTGACATTAATAGCTTTGCTTTCTAGATTAATTGATGTGGAAATAAGGAAGGAGAAAAGAAGCTTATCTTTTTCGAACAAACCTCTACAGATGTTGATATAGAATGATTTTGTGATATCATCTAGTAATGCTGCTAATCTTGCAGATAATTCAGGAGGATTTTCTGCCTTATCAAGACGAAGTTTGAAGAGTTTTATAAAGAATTCTAATGAATACTAGTACATAGGATCAATGTTAGAAAGACTTGCAATAACGAAATATAAAACAGATCCTCTCTTTGCAATAGGTCTATATAATTCTCTTGTTTAGTTGATTTCTAATTATGTTTTTCTGGATTGCTCAATACGCTAGTTAACAGTCTAAGAAGTAGTCTTAGATTAATCCAAAGTATTGATAAGTTCTTCATCTTCTAAAATCTTATTTTGAGCTTAAGCTTCACTGATTAATTTCAAAATCTAATTTTTTGTTCATAAAATAAGTTTAATTAAATTTAAAAATAATAAAATATTGATTAATTGTTTACTCTGTCTTCTAATTCTTGGAGTTAACGTTTATCTTGAGAGACCGAAATGATTAAAGAGACACGCTTTTCTTCTAATTGAGCTTCTTCGTGACGGACGACTTCAACAAGAAGTTGATCTTCAAGACCTTGAGGTGTGACAGTGAAGTTGATAATTGTAGTTTTAATACAAATTTCAGGAATATAGTGAGGATTAGGTAACTTAGTTGTCATATAGAACTTAAAGTCTTTGTTATAAGGAACATCTTGATCACCCAAACGAAGAGTTTGTTAACCATTCTTTTTGAATGTTTACTTTAACAAAATAGGTTCAAGAGCAGGATCTAAATCTTCTTCTATGTTTTCTAATAAGACAGGTTGCCCGAATCTGATAGCGTTTTCAAGAGTTTTTAAGAAGTTAGGTTCAGTTAATTTGGTTGTTTGCAAATTATTATCAGCACCAAGATTTTTAATCCATCTGTTAGCTTGACCTTGTGGATCAATAACTAGAGGCCATCTCTTACAGTTAAAGATGAAAATACCATTTTCAATTGAAAGATCATCTGCAGGAAGACCATTTTCTTACCATTCTCTGATTTGTACTTCTTCAGTCAAAATACGTGAAAGACTGAAATCTTTGGCAACAGGGATTTTTAATTTGATACATTCTTGAATCCACTATTGAAGTAATTCCTTTCTGTAGTTAAAAACGAAAGGACCCAAATAAGCAATACTTGCAGCAGCTAGAATCATATTACCAATAATGTTTTGGAAATCATCTTCTAACATTTTCTTTGAGATTTTCCATCTCTCAGATTCACCAGCCAAACCACTGACCAACTTTTCAGCTCTATTACACTAGATTTCTGCAGTTTGTTTTTGCTATTTAAGCATTTCTGCTTTTCTTACTGACATTTCATATTTCTTTTCTAAATCTTGTACCATTTCTTAAATTTCTCTCAAAGCTGATTCTTTTTCATAAAGTTAAGCTTCGACAACCTATTTTCAAAAATATAATTTTGTATTATCATAATAAAAACAAATTTTCCTTTAAATTTTAAAGTAAATAATATTTTATTTTCTTTTTTTTATTAAAATTCAAATTTTTTTGAATAGAAAATCTTTTGGAAGTGTTTATTTACCTTTAATTTGGATTCAGCTTCTTTGAGAGCAGCTTCTTTGGGAGCAACAATTTTTTGTACTTTAGCGAATTTTTCAATGGCTAAAACCCAAATAAGCAATGATGTAGCAGCTAATGAAATATTAGAGACTTTTTCTTTGGTGAAGTTAGGGTCATTCAAATAATTAGCTCTTAACTTTTGCCATCTTTTATCAGGGACTGATTCAGGCTTGAACTCAATCAAGTTATCTAAGAATTTCATATTACCAAGGAGCTTCTTTGCAGAATCCCAATCTTCTTTTTCATTAAATAATAAACAGACTGCATTCATAACAACACCGACCATTGCAGGAGGTTGTTTGAAAGATTTCATTTCATCAGTCATTTTCTTATCAATCTTTTTAACTGCATTATTAGCTTGTTCAAGAATGGGTAAGGCCTCATCTAATTCTTTCTTACATACTTGACGTTGTGAGTTAACATCATCTCTAATAATTTACGCAGCATCTGTTTCTTACTTACATTTTTCTTATTCTACTGCAGCTATTTCTTTCTTTCCTTCAATTTCTTTTACTAAAATAGCATTTTCTTTAGCACTTCTTTCTAATTCTGGTTAGAAAGCAATAATTTTTTATTGTAGATTTGCTACTTCTTTATTAGCTTCATCTAAAGTTTAAAGACCTACAGTATATTTTTAAATCTTCATAGGAAGGATACCTTATTGTTCTTTCATCATTTCAATATACAATTTAATTAATTCCAAATAACTTGTTGGAGTGACATAATTGTGTCTTCTCAATTATTCATAAAATTCTACTGATTTATCTTAAACACTCTAATGAATAATCACAGAAATATCTGAAAGATTCTAAATATAATCTTGAATACCTAATTTATCTTAGGCTCTATATTAACTATCAGCTACAGATTAAAGAGCATCTTCAGGCCACTTTTAATTTAAAAATAATTAATTAATTATTTAGAAAAATACATAAAAATTATGATTAATAATAAATTTTTTTATTTTACCTTATCAAACCAATCAATACCACAACAATTGATGATGGAAGGGAATTAACGGCAACGATTACGCAATTTATCACCAACGGGCGAGAATGTTAAGACAATATGGAGGTTTTCTCTGACCAATTAGACAAAGTATTTGAGCATTTTATCACGAGTTTCATCAATCTTTGCTTCTTTAACTAAAGGTCTCATTTCTCCAATAATTTCTTCAAGATCTTCAGGTGCCCATAAGTTAGGTACTTCACCAGTGTTCAAAATATTATTAATATCTTCTAAGAATGATTCCATAACGATCTGGGTATCGCTGAATAAGAATACTTGAGGGGTGTTCTTAGCACCTGCATTTTTCAAAAGTTTTTTCAAGTCATCTTTCCATTAAGGTTCTTTATAATTCTTTGCAATTTCAATTGAGAAGCAGTTATATTAACAGATGAATGTTGCCATTCTTGTTAAACTCTATCTACCTGAACCACCAACACCAATTAAAAGTGAGTTACCTCTTGGTTATCTAATAATTCTGCATATTCTTGTCAAGTGCATCAAGGCATCTTAGAAAAAGACTAAGTTCATTTACTTTTATGTATTTGTATTATTGTAGTGTTACAAGTAGTCTCTGTTAAGTTTTTCTCCAAGCTTAGTAAAGTTTTCTTCAATTTTAACATAAAGTCTTTGATTATTGGCATAATCACCAAATAGTATAGCAGATAAATGCGGCTTGTCCCATTCTAATTAGAAGTGCTCATTCAAAGGAGTAACTAAATACTCTAAGAAGGCGCTTTTATCTTGATCATCAACTAGACGATCAGCAAATACTCTTTGACATTCATGTGCCCATAAAGAGAGGAGCATTTCCTTATCTTGACAATTTTCATATTTAATTTAAAGTATACCTTAGAAAACTTTGGAAATATCTCTCAAGTTGAATGTATAGTGACACTTTTTAGGAGTGGGTAAGAACTTTTGCTTCATATTCAAATACATATCAATAGTTGTTTTTACAATTTAAGGAGCAAGCTTATCCAATCCTTTGTAAGGAGATTCTGCAAGAAAACCTTTGAGAATGTGCATGAAAATTGTTTCCATAGATCTCTAACTCAATTCAGGAGCCCAAAGCATATTGAAGTGTCTGAAAAGACGAGGAGTGACTGGGTTACGACCACCATCAGGAGGACCACAAGCAACAACAAAGCTGCAATCTTTAATATTCATAAAGTAGAGTTTCTTTAAATCATAGAAACCTCCTTGATCAATAATTTAACGTAAAAGTTCATTAGGAGGTTGAGCACCATACTATTCTAAAGCAGGCATATTAACGTCATCAATAAATACAATCATCTTTTTACCAGCGGGAGGACCCAATAAATCTTTTTTCTTTCTTTAGAATTTATCTTTATCCATGAAAAGATCTTGAAGATTCTAAGATTTTGTTTGGGCAGAGAAGTTGAGTACGGAATTAACAAAGTGATCTTGAGAAAGAGAAATCAAGAATTCTTAGATAATAACTGATTTACCAGTACCTGTTTCACCAGACAAAAGAACATTTCTGTTATTTTTAAGTAATTTTGATAGCAAATTTTTATATTTAACAGTATCAGCAGTTGGAACAAGGATATTGAAATAAGGAGTTTCTAAGTTGAACTTAAATTCTGTAATAAGTTCAGTCCATGGCTTAAATTCTTTCTTTTCAATATTAATGTAGTAATCAAACACTTCACCATCAAATGGGAAACCTGATAAGATCTTCAAAATCTTACCCTTGATGGTTTAAGAGAATTTCTAACGGCAAGAATCGTGTAAATTACCACCAGCAGACCAGATGAATGAAAAGATAAAAATCATGGAACATAAGTGATCAGCTTCATTATTTGTCAATTTTTCAAAGTTGTGAACTTCAGCGCATTCATGATAAACGATTTCTACAAAATTCAAGCAAGATTGAACCTATTTATTGATTTTATTTTAAATTTAGAATAAATTATGTTTATACTTTCATAAAAATAAGTTAAATTACCAAATTATTGTCAACAGTAGGGATAATTTCTTTGCAATCACTTCTTAAGAATTTGAAGTTATCTTTGAAGAAGTTTCTTATCTTTTCTACCAAAGTTGAAACATATTAAGGTGATTTTCCTTCCTTATCTTTGTGTAAGTGTTCCTTGAACTTAATAGCCCAAGTATCTAAAATAGGCTCCCACCCAAGATGAACAGGTTCCATGTAAACCATACCACATCTTGAAACTGTAGCAGGTGAAGCGACAGCCAAATCTTGAACTTCGAACATCATAGTGAAAGTAGCAGGTAATTTAATTCTCTAACCATTATTCAGACAAAGCATCTAATTAATAATTTCAAAAAAACAAATTTAATAAATAATATAAACTAAAGAAAGCAAATTTATTTAATTACTTTGTTGTCATCCAAAACTGTGTTCATATTTTCAATCCAAAGAGCATCGACAGGACCATCAAAGATAACCCATTTCTTTAAATCTGTTCCTTCAGCAACATTATCTCTGATAATCTTAGCTGCAATACCGTCAGTCCATTCATTTGTTAAGATGTTAGTATAACCAAAGAGTTCATTCATGGTAACTGATTTGGGATTAAGTCTTTCAAGTTTGACTTACTTGTGATAGTAATCAGTAGACCCTTCTTTTTCTAACTAATGCATAGCTCTAGCAAGAGTGTGGATGTTTGTAGTTTTACCTGTACCTGTAATACCGACAACCATAACACCGTGACGTACCATGATAGTTTCCATAAGTTAAATAATTTTGGTAATGAATTTAGCAGGTTTCTAGTAGCTCTAGAGTTCTAATTAATTTTCAATAGCCTTTTAGAGATTACCATAATCAATATAAGGAATATCAACACCAGGGAAGAGATCACTAATAATGCTCATGAAAAGAGGTAGATCATGTTCTAAGAATTTAGGGACATTTGAATCTCTCATAGCACGAATAAGTACTATATCTTCTGATAGCTAAGATTCTTTTCTTCTTAAAGCACCAGCCATAACCAAGACAGATTTGACTGCTCTCATACCAAAATCGTAGTGATCTTATTTACTTAGTTGTTCTGATGAAAGTTTATACAAATTAACCATTTTTCTGGCTAAAATAGAAGCAGTTGAAAAACCTTCAGAGAAAAGAATAATTTCTGCAATCAATCTGTAATCTAAATTATTTTTAAATAGATAATTAAGTAAAATGAATTCTAAAACTTTTTTGTGAAGTGAAGAAGAAAAAATGTGCTAAATATTAACACTATGATTCAATTAGTAAATAAATAAATTTGAATTAAAATTTACCAGGAATCATCATCGCTACTGGACGGAAAAGAGCTTTTAAGTTATCTGGGAGTTCAGTACGACCAGCATAACCAGGATTCATTGTAATGAAGACACCAAAATTTTAATCAAGTGGGATAGTTCTACCTTCGAATTCAAAGGTGTCAACATCTCTTCTGATAGCGACTTGGATAGTTAAAATTTATTGAGCAATGACAGAAAGTACTTCTATATCGATACGATTGAACTCATCAAAACAAGCCCAAGCACCAGATTAGGCTAGACCACTGAAGAAACGACCCATAGTCTTAAAATCAAGACCGTCTGAACAGTTAAAGACGACACACTAGACAGCTAAAGCTTTTGCCAAATCTTTTGTTGTTTCTGTCTTACCTGTACCTGCAGGACCTGCAGGAGCACCACCATATGAAAGATACTTTGCACTAGTAAGAGTAATATAACATTTATCTGTAAGGGGAGTAATAACCAATCTGGGACCATTACCTAGATATTCAAAACGATATTTAAATCTGGTATTTGTTTGTTTAACAAAACAGTTATCTTCTTCTACTTCCCAATAATATCTAAGCTACTTGCTCCATTCGAAATCATTAAGGTGACTAACATTTAAGGCAGTCATAGTGGAAACGACATCTCTAGCATGTACATCTATGACAATCAATGCACCCATTAAAGTTCTTTCAAGAGTATTCAACTAACCTCTGACGATGTCAACCATTCGATCAATTAAAACTTTCATGAATTCATTGTATTCTGTTAATCCCGTCATTTTTCCTTCTGACATTTTGATAATGGCGTCTGTACAACCTTCAGTCCATTTAATTTAATCAACAGTTAAAATAGGTTGAGCAGGGTACTTAAATAACCATTCTCTTCTTTCTAAACCATTTTCAGGATAATCCTACAAGGCTTTTTTAGTGATGTCATGCAAAGTTTTGATCATCATTTCTTAAATTCTGAATAGCCAGTGCTCGACTGCACCTTCAGCAAAAACACTAGCAAAGAAAGGTACCTTTTCAGGCATGATTTCAGGTTCAGCAGATTACATTCCAACAATTTCTTTAGATTCTTCCTCTTCTGTGAATTAAATACGATTGATATTATCAAAACACTTTCTCAAGTGACTTTGCACAGCATGGGGATTTCTTGTTTGAGAGAGAATTTCAAGCAATTCATCATTTGACAAGAAATAGAAACGAGGGAAAGCTGCTCTTTTAGTTTCCAAGTAATTTTCTAAACATTTTTGAATATCTTCTAACATTTTATTGTACATTTAGAATTTCTTTAACAAATCTTCATTGGAACAACACTATTTTAAATTAAGTATTATTTTATTTTAATAGAAAAAATATTTAATTTACATCTTAAACTAGAGGTCTTTTGTTAGTTTTGAGCATAGTTTCTTTCCAGAATTTATCAACTTACATGAACTTGGTAGTTTCTTAAGGAAGTTACTTTTAAATGTCTTCTGCAGAGAAAATATTTTCTAAATACATCCATTGTCTTTGGCAATACAACCATTCATCAATAATATCAGAAATCAAGACTAATTTCTTTTCCCAATCTTCTACAACTGGTCTAATTTCAGTAACATACTTAGTACCTAGCATTGTTTAGATTTTCAATTAGTGATCATCTAAAGCAGCAATAATATCTTCAACGGTACCCAAAATAAACTTATCTTTATAATCTCTATATGGCATAACAATGAAAGCTAATTCCTACCATTTCTTTTTGATTTCTTCAACTTATCTTTCAATACCAGCTTCACCACTAGCTCTTCCAGAAATCTCTTCCATTTCTTCGATCTTTTCAGAAGCATTAGAACTCATTAAATCCAACAAAGTAAAGGTCTATCCTGGAGATATAGGTAATTATAAAATATCAAATATCTTCTTCCAATGTCTAACCTAAAGATCCTTGTTACCCAAAGCAATAATAATGGGCATATTAGTTTCAAAACTCTTGTATCTAATCAAATATTATTAATTTATTTTTTAATAAGTTACAAATAATTTTAATTTTTTACTTTTTCTCATAAGATTCTAATACTCTATCTTTGTCTTCTGTTGTAAGATTGTGGATGTTCATTTTAAGTTTGGCAATACCTTACTTGTATTTTCTCATGTCTTTTTCAACATCTTCAGGGTTGAGTTAATTAAAAGCATTCTTTTTCCATTCATCTTCTTTAGTCTAGAACTCATCATAGTGAGACCATAACATAAATCTATCATTATATTTGGCTTCTAAATCCTTAAGATCTTTTGTTTCTTGCAAATTGAATTGCATAAGAGAAGCATAATAGTGAAGATTTCTGTATTTTCCTTATAAACCACCATATTCACCACCAGTTTTACTTTAATTACCTTCAATTTATATTTTAATTGTTTGCAACAAGTTCAAGGCTTAACTTGATGAAGTTTCTTCTGAACAAAGAATTGGTTAATTAACTGATAAGGCAGTCTATTTAATATCTTAAATAGACTTTTGATAGTCATTTTCTAACTTCTTAATCATTTAAGCTTGATTTTCCTTAATACTAGCTTCAGCTTCCTTAATGGATTTACCTATTTTCATGTATTCATTTTGAATATTTTCTAAAAGTAATTCATCAACACCACTTGTGCTGCTGCTTCCAGAAATGTTAGTGAACTTAATCTTTAATTCATAATGCATTTCTTCAATTTCTTGCTTTTTCTTTTCTAATTTGCTATCCTTAGCAGCATCAAGTACTTCATTATAGAAATTAATATAAGTTGCATAATCTTTCAAAGTGTTAGAGGGAGGTTTAGACAAATTACTGTTGTATTATTATAATTGCTTATATAATTATTCAGCCTTTCTCTTCATCTAGTCGTATAAGTAGACTCTAATGAGTTCCAATTATTTCTTAACAAAATCATCTAAATTAGATTTAATCTTAGAACCCTAAATTTGAACAACACCCTAAACAACATCCTTAATATAATGCTAGATATCAAGTAACCACTTATTGAGTTCAGTAATTCTCTACTTGATAGTTTCAATTTTCTATTCTTCAGCTTTGAATGCTTCAAAGTTCCATTCAGTCTTGAAGTTGTGAACGGGTCTGCATTTCTCATACCTATTTTTCAAATTAAATTATATTTAAAAATGTATCATATTAAAAAATTAACAAATTTTAGTTAAAAACTTTTTAATTCTTTCATTCATTTTAAGATCAAAACTATTATTCAACATTTTTTTAATTTTATTGATTAAGCTGCTAAGATTATTCATAAAATTTAGAAGAAAAGATTTTATTTTGTATAAAATGAGTAAGTAAGTAAGTAAGTAAATTAATTTTGAAATTACTTTTCATCAACATAATTTTGGGCATTTCTAAAGTCAGTGGAGATTTTAAGTAGAACTTCTTCTTTAATTGATTAGAATTCAACTGAGTCAAAAATAATTTTAGCAACATCACAGATGTTTTCTGTGCTAAGATTTTTAATGTATGATTCAAAATGGTGAATAACTCTAAGAGAGCTGCTTTGCATAGTGGTAACCATATCTTCAAGCAACTTGACTAAAGAGTCTGTAACTTCCTTCTCATCAGGTGAGAAACTCATCTTAGCAACATCGAACTGAATAATAAAATTTAATTTTAAAGCTATAAATTATGAATATGAAAAGAATTACAATAACAGTTGAGCCGAACAAACCTTGTTTTCTCTCTTTCTTCATTTCTTCTAAAAGAGTGTGCATAGAGATAAGATTAGTGTGTACAAGGGTTTCAACACACAAATAATCTACTAAACGAATAAAGTTTCTTAATTTTTCTCTATCCTTGATGGCTCTTTCCAAAAGGTAAGCCCTTTCTTTTGCTTCTAAAGCAATTTCATATCTAGGCTTGGATTTAACTTATTAACCAAATCTAGCTTCTTCTATTTCTGATTATTCTTTTATCTTAGTTCTTTAATCGACTTCTTTGCAAACTACTTCTACTAAAGTAATTACCTTCTCTACAATAGATTCGTAGTTTCTTTGAGCTTCCTATCTAGCTTTCTTTTAGTCTTACTTGAATTCTTCTTAATCCCAAATCTATTTTTTTAATTAATTTTATTTTATATGATAACTAAGAATTATATTTTATTGATATTTTGTTTTCTTTTATGAGAAATAATTATTTTAAAGTGAAATTAAGAGGTTTTACCTTGCTTTGGACGATACTGTTTGATACAGTTTTAGTGTTTTGTATTTCATACATGTGTTGGTTGATTGACATAAGGTGGTTGGCAAAGGCAGGCTTTGCAATGAAAGTGTCATGGATTAATTTCTTACGGGTTTTGCAGAAGATACGATAATGAACGTTAGCTTTCCAAATGTTGAATATTTTTGTAATGGCATAGTTCTTAAAGAATTAAATATTAGTAATAATATTAAACATGGTTGATTCATGCATCCAGTCAGATAGTGAAATGACTTCAGTGCTTGTATCACTGCTTCCCAAAGCTTTATAATTAAAGAAGCATTTTTATAAGTTTTATTTCAATTTAAATGATTAAAATACCTTTTTTTCCTTTGGCTGTAAAAACGTGGACAATACCATGAGCAGAAATAGTATAATATTCATCAAGGGTAAGTTCCTTTTAGTTTTCACTAACATTATTAACTTTTAAGTCATAAGGTTTAAATTCTTCAGGACCATGTTCATCGTTTTTGACACAATTAATAAATTTAATGGGAGTTGTGTTTCCATACTAATTTATGAATAAAATTGATTAAATAAAGAATAATTTTGAAAGAAATATTTCAAGCAAAATGAAAAAATGGAGTTTTTAAAATAAGTTTTAAAGAAATAAAAAATTCAAATAATTTTTATTGAACAAAAATTCAAAAATTTTGAAATTAAATAAAGAGACAAACAATAGCTAGGATATTATACTCTTGTTATTAAAATGAATGAAATATCTTGTTTGATTAAATGGCATTTACAATTTGTAATGCAAAATAATATAAATAATTGTATGGAAAGATATTGATTAATTTTTCTATATGATTTTGATAGAGTTTCATTTTTTTATTAATGAATTAAATGAAATTTTAATTAATAAAATAACAAACAAAAAATTTTGTATTATTTATTAATTCTTTGATTGTTTATCAAGAAATCAAAAAAATAATTAATAAATTTTGTTGTTGGTAGAATGCAATGCTTTAAATGGTAACAAAAACCAAATTGGTATTTCAAAAAAAGAAGAAATGAGATTTTAAAATAATTTATAGTATTACCTTTGCAAAGAAAGAAATGGCCTCTTCTCCAGTTTTTATTTGTGCAAGTTAGGCTGCTACATATTAATCAACAAATAATGCATTCTATATTTTGTTTACAGGCTTTTTCATTTTTTCATTAAATAAATTTTGCACTATTTATGTAAATTTGTTTTCATCCCCTTCTTCGAATTCTCCATTTTCTCCTATTTCGTATTCGTCTCCTTCAAAGATTTGCTGGTCATCCATTTCAAATTCTTCTTGTTCTCTATAAATTTTTTCTATTTTTGATTAATTGAAAGCTATTTATTGATTCTAAAGGCACAGCATCAAATAAGCAAAATCGCAAATTGATAAACAAAAGTGGAATCAATTCGAAGTAGAAAAATGAGAATTTCCTCCATTTGTCGAATCTGAGATTTGCTTATTCAATGGGTGTTATTGCTATATTTGTCTAAAGATAAATACCTGATATTTTGCTTTTATTAGGAGACTTTGTCTCAGTCTATCTACTTTTTGACATGGATAGTGATGCCTTTTTTTCACTTTAATTAGTCTTTACGATTGCATCACTAGCTCCTCCTTTATTGAATTCATTTAAGATTTCCTTTTTAATTAAATTTTTGCTTTATAAATGCCCTAAAGAATGGTGAACAGATGCTCTTGCATAAAAACTATCTAATAATTTATTTATTTATAAATGTATTTATTTACATCAGGATTGAATTTATAAAGTTTTGAGTAAGTCTCATGATCCGTTTCAGAAACCGCTATTGATAAATATTAAAATCAATCATTAAATTTAAAACCACTATTTTAAAAATTTCAAATCATTCAATCTCATCCCGCTCTCACCTCCCTTAAAAATGTGCGTATGGTCTTGAGTTGAATGATTTGAACAGTATTAAAAGTAATATTGGCTTTGCTTTATGGTAAAATAGCCTTCAGAAGAAATAAATAATTGCAATTAAGTACATAATATGAAAGGATTTTTCTTAGTAGCAAGCTTCTTACGCTTCTCCTCCCTTCTCTTGAGAAGCTCTTTATACTATTGAAAAAGAAAAATATTTAATATGAAAAGTACTTGGTCAGTAAATTGAGAGCTTTACATCTATGTTATCTTATCTAAAATTTAGCCTCTTAGCCATGTATTGATTCCTCCTGTAGTTAATATTGTACAGTCAGTCAGTGTTTTATTTTTCTTTTTATTGACTTTTATACAAGGACTATCAATATATTATATTTTAATATAATAATTACAATTCATAATACTCATGCAAAAATCCCTTTTTAATTTTAAATTTCCATTATATATCTCAACACATGCATAAAACAATCATGCATTCACTTATACAAACATCCCCTTTCATTCACAAATTAAATGTTAACAAACCTCTTTAAATATATATTTTATTATCAAAAGCATTCATTTTTACATGGAATTTATGAACATATTTAGATATTTCATTTATTAATAAATTCATACATATTTCAATTAAATCAAGATAGGCCATTAATTCATATATATTTTCTTCAAATTGAAAAAGTTATATTTTAAAAGCTAAAGCATCTATTTATCTTTTTATGTATCAAGCAGCAATTGAATATTTAAATCGACAAACAATTTTTTAAAATTACACTAAATATTTGGTTGGTTTTATGTTTAAAATTTAAAATAAATATCAAACTTTATCTTCATTTAATATTAAAATAAATTGACTTCCATATTAATATTGAAAAATTGAGATTAAAATTCATATCATTCACAAAAAACTTATTATTCCTGTATATATAAGAAATAATATTTCTGAGGTACTTCATAAACAAAAACGTGATAGTAAATATTGTTAAAACATTTCTTCTACTATCCTGGGTAAAGTAAATATTCAAAATATTTTAAAATTATCAAAAAAAATAGGTTTTTTAAAGAAAAATTATCTTAAATATTTTGAAAGTTTTATAAATTGAAAATAAAAAATTCAGCCAAACTTTACTTAGATCTTAATGATATAATTTATTTAATTTATTATAATAAATTACTAATCTAACTTTAACTTACATTTTTATATAGAAAAATACACCTTTTTTTTTATCAGAAAGAACTAAGAGTTGTTTTTGTTATAATAATTCTGATTTATTTCATATAGAAAAATAAAATATAAAAATAAATCATAAAACAACAATTTATTAACCTTCTGCATTGAAATAATTAAAAAATAAATATTAAGAATCTTGTCAATTAAGATTTAAAATTAAGCTTCTGTAATCAATATTTTTAAGATGATAGACTTTATTTTACAATAAAGATAATTGATTTTCTTAATGTATTTCAAAACGCTCTTACCAACATTCATTTTTGTTTACTCCAGTATTAAGTTAATCTAATTGTTGGTAAGATAAAATCTTCTTTAAGATTAAGATTAAGAATAAAAATAAGAATCATTTATCAATATATATATTGTATATCATCTCTGAATTAATTTTATTGAGGGTATTTATTTGAATTTATTTTATTATGAAAAATTCAATAAAATCATCTTTGGATCTAATTAATTAAATAAACTCTAACAACAAAGTTTATTTTTCAAATATCATTTTTATAAGTTTAATTCTTTTTGCATTTTAAGTTAATATTAAATCTCATTTTTCTATAAAACTTCAAATAAAAAATTTAAAGTTTGTAATATTTTATATTTTCTAAAAAATTATTGATTTATAAACTAACTAAAATCTATAATAATTATGTAGCTAAATTTTTTTAAGCTATATATTTAATTAATTAGGAGATGATGAAACAAATAAATGATTGCTAAATTATAAAAAGGAAATAAAATTTATTTTCAAATTTTTAGTGAGAGAAAAATATATATTTCTGAAAGTTTTATATTTTTTTGAATGAATACTTTTATGGTAAACACTTTAAATTAAAATAATGCTTTTTTTATTGATTCAATTAATTATGGATAAAATAGTAGAGGAGATGTGAGAAATGATGTACTAATTACCTTATATTTTTTATTAAATATTTGGCTAGATATTTATAGGAAATTAGTTAAGCATTTTTTTTAAATTAAGAAAAAATATTTTCGGTTCAATATTTTACAAAATAAGATAAAATGTAAATCAAATTATTAGCCTGTTGAGCTAAGTAAATAAATCAAGCTATATTTAAGCTAATAAATAATATTCATAATTTTATAGTAAGTGAATTAATATAAGTAGAAACTAGCCAGTTATTGCTTGGTTAATTTGTTTTAATTTTCTAAAATTTTCAAAAAAAACAAAAAATAAAAATTAGTAAAAAAAGAAAGAGAGAAACTTTTTGAAATAAAATAAAATTGGAGAATAAATGATAGAAGCTTATGAAACTGATGTTTTTATGGATCCTATTGGCATGAAAGTTTGGGAAAAAAGGCACTAATATGTTGCTGCTAAGCTATAATCTCTAAATTGTAAAAGAGTAAGTTTTTATAGCTAATTGTTAATATGATTTTTTTCTTTTAATCTTTTATAATTTTTTATTCTAAATAAAGGTTTTGGATATGGGCACAAACACTTGTAAATTAATTCAAAGGCTTTCTAGAAGTTTAGAGTTTATTTAGATTGTAAATGAAGATAATTTTTAAATCATTCAGCTTATTTTATTATGCTTAATATTTCTAGGATGGTATGGATATTGATGGTAAAGTCCTATAGACTCAAGGAATTTAGGTATGCACCTATTTTTTAATTTTATCATGTTTAAAATATTAAATTGATATAAATATTTAAGAACGCAAAACCAGACATGATACAAACCTAATACGCCAGTATGAGAAATCAGTAGCTAGTTGTTAATTTATACTAGGGCAGTGCTTTGAACAAAATTTAGCATTTAAAAAATTAGAATTATGATGCTATTGTCTTAGTGGAGCTTATAGAACATTTGTAAGTAGAAGATGTTCCTTTGATAGAATAAAATTTATTTGGATATTTAAGACCACAATTTGTGATTATTACAACACCTAATGCAGATTTCAATGTTTACTTTAACTTTGAGTAATTTCTATTTATCTTCAATCAAAATATTAAAATCATCTGTATTTATCTAAAGATAGCAAGGAGTTTTATTCAGAGATGATGACCACAAATTTGAATGGACGTAAAACTAGTTTTAATGCTGGGCCTTAAAGGTCTGCTAAAACTATGGTAAACATGAAAAAAGTCAAATAACTAAAGTAATTTTATTTTCAATCAAATTAGGATACAGAATATAAGAGCTCACAGGAGTTGGAGAGCATAAAACAGAGGGAACTAAGAATGGATTTTGTACATAAATAGTAGTTTTTGAAAAAGATATAAAATTAGAATAATTTACTAACCCTCCTCAAATGTAAAAATTCAATTTCTTTTCATTAACAAAGTTCAATTTCATTATTTTTAACGAATTTAGATATCTCTAAGAAGGATAAATCCACTAAATTTGCTAATTACTTTATCCCTTTGAGAGTAAAGAATAATAATTCTAAAGAGAATTGATAGAAAGTATTAGGTAAATTATATCCATATATCCACTAATTTTTAATTATAATTTTTATTTCAACTATTCAATAATTAAAATCATTTCTTTTATAAAAAATTAATCATAAAAATTTAATTCAGAATTAAAAATCAAAATAATCTCTAATTTGATTTGCCAATTTTTTTATTTCATGAATAAAACCCACAGATTTTTGAAAACCAAAATCAATATTTAATTATTTCTCAGTTTTTTTTAGACAAAATTATTTTTTTTATTTAAAATATTCAAATAATTCTTTTGAAATATACTAATTGAAGAAATTTTAAAAAATGAAACATCTAAATATATTTAATAAATAAATATTGATAAAATAAAATAAATTAGATATATTTTGCATACCTCTGATGACTAATATGAATTCAAAGATGGAGCTTATTATAATTTTACTACTTTATCAAGGATTATGCAAAACTTTACTATATAAAATAATAAGTAAATACAGGGAGACTATTCTAAATTAAGTGCCTATATTCAAAGTATTCCTGAATTTTTGGTTCATGAAAATTAATATAACTTTTAAGAATCTGTAGTCTCTCTCAACTATTAAGCTTAAATGGAAAACGAAGAAAACGATGAACAGCTAGATATAGAATCAGATAATTTCAAAGTTCAAGATAATTTTTATTAGCTTTCAAACGATAACTGGTTCTCTACAAAAGACAATACATTTAGTTTTAATTCTACTCCAGATAATTAATTTTGTTAGAAGATTTAGTTCTCCTAGTAATAAATGGCTTTAGAAGAAATAGAAGTAGAAGATATCATAGATTACTGATATTTGATAATAATCAAATGAATAAACCTTTCAATCTATATTCTAAATACTATAAATCCCATCTAATAATCAAGATCAAAATATATGGCATATGTTTAAATATAATTTATTCAATAGTAAAATTAAAATTTAAAAAAATAAAATATCTCGTTTATTAATTTGCATATTTATTTAAACTTCTATGTTAGTTAGCATATCCATATATTTTGATTAAAGATTTCTATTAATTAATTAAAATATATTTTATATTTTAAAAAAATATTGAATGAATTAAATTTCTGAATTAATTCAAATTTTAAACTCTTATTTATATTTCTAAAACTTACTTTCAAGAAATATTTTAGAACAGATTAATGTTAAAATCCAATAAAATTATCACTCTATCAAAAATTTCTTTTCTAAAATCTTTAAAACCATTTCATTTTTGTATTTATTTACTTTTTTTTTATTTGTTTCTTACTTTTTTAAATATAATTTTTAAAATTAATTAACTTCAAAGTTAATTGTCTTTTTCAACAAGATTAACCACAAAAATTCAAACAAATTAATTATCAACTAAATTGAAAATTAATATTTATTTTTTACAAATTTAAAAATGAAATTAGAGAGAAAGAAATAATCAAACGTTGTTAAGACAAATTAATAAAATGATTATTTTTTTTTAAATGTTTATCTTTGGTTTTCTTGAATTCAATTTTAAGATTTAAAGAAAGATTTGTGAATTTTTTTATTTTTAAATAAAAATAAAGATTTTATTAATTTTATAAATTTAGAAAGGAATCTAAACACTTATCGATATATCTATCTATATATCTCTTAGCATTTCTAGCTATATTTTACTTATTATGCATACATTTTTTGTTGCTTTGGTATCATGATAAATAAATTAAATGGATTCTTTGAATCAGCAATGGAAATGATTATTTTACATAGGAATTGATTGATTAATTGATTTTGTGAAGAAAAAAGTATTTAATAAAAGGAAATAAGAAGAAGTTTATCTTTGCAAAGAATAATAAAGCAAATTAAAATAATACAAAAAAGGGAAATTAATTAATTTAGGAAATGGCTATCAGAAATTTCGTTTTCAAGATTAGCAACTAGATTTAAAAGTAAAATAGAGTTATAAAGTTAAATTAGCAGATATGGCAATAGGAATAACCATGAAACAGCACAAAATTTTATTTTATCACAAAATTGCAAGCACTTAAAATGCTTTATTGCCATATAATCTTTGAATAATTAACTTTTATTGAATAATAATTAATAATCTACTATAATAATAGCTTAGCTGCTAAAAGAAGTTTAGCTTATTTGAACTAAATCGATTCACAATCTGTTCCTTCTCGTGCCACCATCAACATGAAGGACTAAGTCACTCAGTAATTATTATTTCATCATAATAGGATTTCAATTTACTCTTCCCTAAATTGATTTTCTTCACAAAAAAAAAGCAAGCTAGCAAATAAACAATAAAATCAAACAAGAATCTTATTTAATTAGTTAGTTAATTATTGTCTTATTTATTTGCCTATTGATCTATTTATTTATCTTTTGATTGCATAGGAAAATTGCATTTAATTTAGTATGAAAATTAAATAAGCAAAACACAATAAATAGGCTTCAATACTCAATCAAATAAATAATACAATATCTTCTTGTTCTGAAAATGCATTCAATAAATTTCAAACAACTAACTATTTAGCAAAGATACAATCATAAATGCTCATTTTATGAAATCAAATGCTTTCATAGCTCTTTATCCCTATTAATTCAAAAAAGTTATTTACTCATTCAATCTTGTTTATTCTATTTTACTCTAATATTAGAATGTAGAGAGAAATCGATAACATGGCTAATGTCATCAGAGATTAAATCCCCGATGAAGACAGAGCTGAATTCGAAATCCTTAAAAAGTACTACGTCAATGGTCAACATGATACCTTAGTCGATCCCCAAGATATCCTCCTCCAACTTGACAGAATCCAAGTCCTCAAGAACCTCAAGTAATTAGGAATTTCTTTAAAAAAACTAAAATTAAATAAATAGCCATAATATTTAATATAAAGCACTTATTATTTATAGATATACCTTTTAAAGCGAATTAATACAAAAAAATGTTAAATAGAATATTAAATTATATAGATGATAAATTTAAAAATAAAATATGTAATTTGAATACAATTATTGAACAAATAATCAAAATATTTTAAAGTGAATTTAATTGAAAGAATAATAAATCAATTAGTACTTAGTATTAGTTTTAAAATTTAGCTTTTAAAGGGATAGGATAACAATCAGTCATATCTTTTATCATTTAATTATGAAATTATAAATAGAAAATTTTTACAGTGCTTTATAATTTTAATGTATTATCTAATGAATAGAGATAAAAGTTACCTTAAATTATTATGATTCTAATTTAAATTTATTTTAAATGATATAGGATGATCGAATAAAACGAAAGTGCTTATGATCCTGAAACTGTTAGACTTGAAAAGCTCAAGGCTAGAGTCTTACTTGAAGAAGAAGGGTAATACTTTTTTTAATTTATAAAAAACTAAGAAAAAGCAAGATACAGTTTAAAGAATTATTGTAAAATAAACAAATGAAAAAAACAATAAAAATTTGAAAATATTTCTTTAAATAATTGAAAATTGAATTATTCAATTTGTTTTTTTATTTATTAAAATTTAATTTAAAAAAAAATAAAAGTGCTCTCTTGGAATATGCTTAATTCATCTCACAAAGACCTTACAACAAACCTTATGAAAAATGGGGAGTCAGTGAAGAACATGTCAAGCAACAAATTCTTGGTTGATCTTCTAATTTAAATTTAACTATTGTTGAGTATTGATAGCAGATAGTAAGTAGTTAACAAAATGACTAAATTAATATCTTGCAATAATATCAACTCATACATGCATTAACTTAATACAGCTAAATAAATAACTAAATAACTTACTAAATTAATGCTTCTTCTTATAAAAGTTTGAAGATAATTTATTACATATTTAGTCCTATTTGAGTTATACGTACTATCATGTATCTACTTACCAATTATCATCTCACACAAAGCATCTTATACTAGCTAATTTATTTGTTTAATCACTCCTTTATTTATAATTCAAAGATAATCTTTCGTTTATTTTTCTATCAAAATATCTGCATTATGTTTTATCCAATCTATTATTCTTGTAGTCATTAATATGCTAAAAAGATAAGCTTATTAGTTTGAAATCAACAAATTAATCTTTCAAATTAAAAAAATAGCTTCTTAAAAAAAAGCTTAACTTCTATTCACAATTTTAATTTGGAATCAATATTTTTACAATTTTACTAAACCAACATAATAGATTTTTTTCCCCTTGATTGCTATTTTATTTAAATGTTAATAAAAGACAATTATTCAGATGTTGTTTTGAATTGAGTGCAATAAAAAATTGTTAAAATTTAAAGAATAAATGCTCTTATTAATTTATTTTAAAATATTTAAACCTAAATAAAAAAATTTGTAATTATTAATATTAATCAAATAAATGATTTATTCTTTGCAGTGCTTGTGAAAATAACTCATTTAATCAAATCATTAATAGAAATATTTTAATTAATATTATAAACCAAACAAAATCAAATTATTAATTTTTTTAAAAATATTATTATTCTAATATTTTCTAAATTTACAATTTAGCTAAGTTCAACTAAATAAGGGAAAGTCTGAATATCAACTTTGAAATTTTAAATAGGATGAGATTTATTAATTCTCATGTATGATATTCTTAACCATTCTTCTTAAATAGGATATTAAATAAGATTGTTTTTATTTAATTTTTGAGTTAAAAAGGTGAAATTAATTTGGCAACTATTTAAGTAAAATAAATATTTTACTTTAAAATAGAATTTAGAAATAGATCAGTAAATTTATTAATTTTCTCCAATTTTTCATATTTATTCCTCCAAACAAGATATAGAAATGCTGATTTTTTATTTTAAAATTCAGGGAGTTAAAATAATTTGATGGAAACTCATCAAACTCTTCGATTTATATATAAAAAATAAAATAATAATAAAGAAAACATATTGTTTAACTTAATGCCACCCCCCTCCCCCCATTATAAATTATCTTTCTTATGTAGTAGTAGATAATGAATATCTCCAAAAATTTCTAAAAATAAAAATGATCTGTCAATTTCATAATTTTTTATGAACAAAGTTAAATTCAATCTGATCTTCCTCTTTTTTATGATGAGGTAGAGTAATAACTTTTATATATTTTACTCTAAAATTTTAAAATGAATTTTTGAAAGATTTACTAAATTTAATTATTTGCTTGGTTATCGAAATTTATTTTTTTTTTAAAATTGAACTCGAATTTGAATAAAATTTGGAATCAAATTTATGCTCTGAAAGTTTTATCGAAATTAGAAAGAAAATACGAATAAAATTATGAAAGATAGTTTTTCTGGATTAAGATTTCTGAGTAAGAAATATAAATAATATTTGTGATTTTAACAAAGAATTTATTGCTAGAAAAAAAGTGCTTTTGGATAATAAAATTCACAAAGTAAATATTAAATTAAATTAGACAATTAGTACATAAAATTAAATATGATAAAGTTTTTAATGGATAAAATAGTTGAAATATTTAATAAATAACCTCATTCTTTTACTTGAGTTAGTTATAATCTATTAAAATAGCTCTAATAAATTAGGTTATTAAGTCCTAGTTCAAATGGAAAAATATAGTTTTGGTTACTTTTAAATAAATTATTAAATGAACAAATAAAGATGATATAAAAATACAATTATATTGTCAAAATTGTGGAAATATTTGTAATTTTTGTAATCTCAGATAAAACGAATGATAGTTATTTTTTTCAAAAAAGAGGTCTCATTCAATCTAAAAATATTTAGCAAAAAGAGTTTTTAAAAGTATTCTGATGTATTTTTTCCATTGATCAAAGTGTATTAATCAGAATAGTTTGTCTTCATTAAAATTAATAATTTTATATCATTTGTATTTTTTCTAGTTTCTATGATAGACATTTACTTATTTATCTACTTTTTTTTATCTATCAAATAAACAAGTTATTTCATCAAATATACATCAAGTAAGAAATTCAGTTAATTAGCTTAGCTACGAATAAACAAGTTCTTTTACTCATTTTTTCCATCAAAATTAAACAAGATTTTTTTATGTTTTTTTAAAATAACAATTTTCATTAAAGGCAAGATATTTATGAATAATTATATAAGCTATGTAATTTCAAAGTTATTATGTAGAAGAATTTAATTAATCAGCAAACAGGATGAATTTTGATATTCAAGAATTCTTTATTCTCAAACATTTATATGGTATCAAAACAAAAAAATATTTTTAACTTTTTTTAAACATTTAAAGTTAGATTGATACTGAGAAAAATTTATTTAATTTAATGAAAAGCCCATAAAAATTATAAAACACTAGGTGATAAAATAAAAGTGCAGTAGCTATCAATCATTCTGATAATCTTGAAAATGGATTCAAAAGTTTTCTCTTAAAAAGTAGAAATGTATTAGATCATTATCATTTTTATGCCTTAATTTAATAGGAAAACAATTTTTAATGGGCTGCTTTTCAGATTATTAAAATATAGAATATTTTTTAGAGACAGTGTATTTTGATTAATTTTAACTATCAGAATGGGACAGATTTCACTTCTGTTAGTTTACTTGAGACAAATTATTGTTATAATTCATAAGTAATAACATTTATAATTTACAAAGTTATTTAATAAACCAAAAAAAATCTAAAGGAATTTTAAGATGTTATAAAATTTTACATATTCTTCTTCAAAGCCTTAAAATTACCATTTAAAATTGAATATCCTAATAGAATTTAAGGGAAAAAGTATATTTGGTTTGAGATGAATCAATTTTCTAATATTTCTGAAGGCTTTTTGTTTAACACATAAATCAGTCCAACAGAAAAACCAAACATTCGATTTTAGAACAAACTTTGAATAGTAAAGAAAAAATTAAAAATCTAATTAGGTTTTTGAATTAGGAGAGTAATTGATTGGTGAAAAGAAAAGAAAATACTAAGTTTTTTTGTGAATTGATGTAAAATAAAAAGGGTTGATGAAGTATTTTGATTTGTTTGATATATTTACAAGATGAAGTAAGTAAATAAATAATTATTTTCGTTCATTATAAATTGTTTACATTAAACATGTTAATATTATTTATTGTTAAGTTAGTAATTAGTTAGTTTTAGTTAAATTTATTTATTATCAAATTAATAGTTCATTAAATTATGTGCATCGCACACTCTATTTGTTCTTATTTATTTTACTTTTATATTTATTTGTCTATATTCTTTTTTAAATTTTATCAATCAATCAATCTATTTTTCTTGTTTATTTCTTTAAATACGTATTTCACTCAATTTATCAATCTATCTTTGTTTCTATCTGACACCTATTTGATGCTTTTCAAATAGGGGAGATTGCTTAACATTTTGGTTAGTTTTCAGTTAAATGTATTAATTATATATCGATGATAAAAAATACTTTGCTTAAATTCATTTAATTTGTTTAGTTTTTATGTTTATTCAGAGAAAGAGCAATATTTCGGACATGTTTTGAATGGATTTATTTATATATTTTTATTTTATAATTTATATTGGATTGAAAAAAGGTTTTAACATTTCTTAATTGGCTGATAGAGCTTATTTGGATTCTGATATTAGTAGGATAGATGATTTTTCTGTAGGAAAGCATACAAATTAGTTTTGGTTATTTAATTCAAAATAATCTTAGTCTTGGCTAGGTTGGAATAGATTACATTTTATAGCTTAGAGCAAATAAATAGATTGATTGAAAGAGATTTATATATAACTAGAAATTATTTGATTAAGACTCATTCATTTTAAAATAGTTATTTATTTATCTTAGATTTTTTAACAATATTTCATTTAAAATATTTTTAATTAGTAAGTTTTTTGGTTTGTTTGTTTGTTTGTTTGTTTATTAGTATTTAAGTAAGTGAATAATATTTAAGCAGGCTCTATTTTATTCTTTCACTTGTGGCCACGTCTAGAGGCATCTTCAACGTTATTAAATCTGACCCAAGAGAAACCTTCCAAAAGATTCTCAAGCTGTTAATTTAATTAAATTAAAATTTTAGGATGGGTTTATCATTAAATTGAATGTAATAAATTTCTTTGCTTTGTAAACAAAAGAAGAGGAATAATAAATAAATGAATGAATGAATTACTTCATCTTCAATTTCTTATTCTGAGTGACCTACTCTCTTTACTTCTTACCAGAACTCAAGCCATTCGTCTTGAGAAATGGTGCCATTGTTATCGAGGTCAACTGCTCTGAACAATTCTTCAGTGTTGACTTTGGCAAAGTTAGACTTCCTATAATTTATAAATTAATTAATATTTAATATTGATAAAATTGGAAAGAAAAGGTCTATATATTTAATTAAATGCAAGTCTAAGGAGAAGTTTATTAGGTAGATTCTATTGATTTTTTTTGTTTTTATGTATTTCAGTTTATTTAGTTCTTAATTTTCAAATTTAGTTTATTTATTTCTAATTTAAATTGCTTGGACTTAATGTGTAAAACGCAGCAAAAAAACATCCAATGAATATATTGAAATTAGTAAATTTGAAATTTGTTTGTATTTATTTGGCTTGACAAAATTGTAATTTTTTCGCGTAAATAGTTGAAAGAAATTCTAATATATTTATTGTATTTACCAGAATTTTGAAGTTTCTTCTTTGTCAATTGTGCCAGAGCCATCAATGTCGAACTTTTTAAACACACCCATGACCTTATCTTCTAAGGAGGGACTAAGCTGTATTTAAAAAAATAGATTAGAATTATTTAATTTAAAATAATCTAGAGAGAGAATAGATATAAATCAATTCAAAAAAATAATAATGTACTCTAATAACTTTGGAGTTGTTAAATCCCATTTCAGCGAATCAATTGGTTTATCGTTTAGTTTATTTCTTTATTTGAATTCTTACTCAAGAAGTAGACTTAATTTTTAGAGCTTTTTGACTGATTTTGCAGTTTGCTTTTGCTTTTGAATTTATGTTTTACAGTTTGCTTTGATTTTTTTCTATGCTAGATCTATCTATCTTTGGTAGCAAGTAAATATTATGTTTTTTGTTTGATTGTTAATTGTTATCTTTGCTTTGTTTCTTTACTTTCTTTCTTTCTTTTTTTTTGAGTTTATTCTAGGAAATTTTTTGATTTGCGAATGATTTTTAATTTAATTATTTATATTAATTTCCCACTTAGTTTTTATATTGACTTTCTTTACTTTTTTTTTTTTTTACTGTTTGTCTAGCCTTGCAATTACTCGCAATCTAAAAAAATTAAGAGATTTCGAAATTAATAATATTAATTAAATTATAAGTGCTTGAGTCTAATACATTATTTTTCTTTTTCAAATATTGATTAAATATTTTTTTCTTCCCAATTGTCTCTAAAATATTAGTCATAAATAACTAAATAAGCTTGCTTCAGATTGAATAAAAATGCGATTAATTTGTTCATACTTTACCAAATACCAATTACCATTTCTTGTTTTTAATTTTTTCTATTTTATTAAGATGAATTTGTTCTCATACATTTTTCATTTCTCAAAAATGTATGTAATCTACTTCAAAAGTCTTAGTCGTTAATAAACAAATGAAGTCCTAAAAGGATTTTCAAATATCTAAGATTATAATTTAAAATGAGTTTTTAAAGGTAATTGAATAGAGTTAATTAGCCAGTTTTCTATGTTTGAAAGTGCAGTTAGAAGTGATAATATATTACAGAGAATTTTCTGCAGGAAGTTCAGAAAGATTTGATTAATAATTGAGATAAAGTGATGAAAGAATTAAGTGTAAGGTTATTACAAAGAGAGAAAAAATAATTTTGAGATAGATTTTTGTAAAATAAATCAATAAGAAATTAAATAGAATGCCTGTTCTTCCTTCTATCAACAGTGAAAAAGATATTTTTAGAAATAAATAAAATTAGAAGTTTATAATAAATAAATAAACAAACAAACAAATAAAATAACAAGCAAATGATTGATCTGATTGGAATTGCTTACAATTTATGAAATTTTGAAATGTATGATTCTAATTAAATCCTTAGCTAATAAAAGAATGATTATAATAAATTAGAAATATATTTTTACTTATTTATTTATTAGTAGAGTACCCTCGATTGATTACTCTGTAAACAAACAAGATTAATAATAATTGATTAAACATAAAGTCTTTTCCATAATTATTCTTAAGCCAATAACAAGTACACACACACACTCACATACACGCATAAAATAATCAATTTTCAAGGGGAAACAAAAAATTTAAATTATTTTGAGAATTACTTATTCTCTCCCAAACCCAAAAATGAAAATGTAATCATTCTTATAAACAGCAAAATTATTTTTTTGTCCATTTCTCTAACCCACCAAATGAGAGGCGTTGCTAAAAATAAATAAAAGTTAAATCTAGCTTTGTTACAGAGAATCTATTTTAATTCGATGATACAAGATCTAAAACTAAATTAAAAAAGTAAATATCTTTCTTTTAATTTTTTGTTTTTTTTACAGATATTCTTATTCAAAATATCTTAATCTCTTTCTTTCTTCCTTTTTTCTTTGTCTGCTTGTTCTATTCCATTACTAATAAGCTTGTATATTCAAACTTTATTCTTAATAAATAAAACAAAAAGAGAAACAACCACTCAAAAATCCATTTTCCATTCATAATTACACTAAGATTTAAATAAATATTTTATAAAAACCATCTAAATTCTTTTAAAAAAAGATAGATTTCTATGATAATTTTTATGGTTACTTTGCTGAATAACTAAAACAATATTTATTCAATGAATATTTTCTAATCTCTTTTATTTTGATTGAAAATCATTTTTATTTTACAATAAAGTGGACAATGTCAAGCAGGGTTTACTTATTTATTTTATTTTTAAGAATATGGATTCTCAGCCAGCTTAGTTTTTATCCGCTTTCTTGATTTATTTATAATCATTAAAAAATGTAATTTTGTTTGCAAAATTTTAAAATATTACACTTATTTACAGATTCTTAAAAGGAAATCGCTGCTCTTGTATTTTATTATTACAATTAATTTTTTTAAATTTTGTGATCGTATAGTAGTTGTAAAGATTTAATTTAAAATCCATCAAAATTATATTTAATTTGTAAATATAAGCTGATTGCTAGATAGCTCTCCAGCTTGCTGTCTGTCTAATTTATTGGCTGGCTGATTTATTAACTAACATTTTAATTAAAATATACTTACAGTACTCATTTATTTTTGATTAAAATTTATTACAGATATGTAAGGACGATAATGAAAATGTTCTCTCTTGCTGAAGCTCGTCAGTTATTCTACTTAAAGTATTTTAAATTTTATTAGATTACGTAACGCTTGGCTGTTAATTTATAAGCTTTTATTCATAACAAGGTCGAATAAAACTGTTTGCGTTTATAAACTAATTAAATGAATGCGTTAGGAAATAAATAAGAAAAATAAACAAACAAAATACAAAATTTTACTAAGACGAAAAAATACATAGATTTTATCATTTAGAAAAACAAACTCAACTCAACTCAAAATATTCTTATCAAATTGTGCATCTCAATTTAGCTTAAATTAAAGCTTTTTTTCTAGAGAAATATTATTAAATGCTACTAAGGCCAATAAATCCCCAAAATCAATCAATCAAAAGTTTATTTCTGAATATTTTTGATTTTAAAAAAAGCTCTACAATAAACCAATCAAAAACGATAAAAGAAATATTTACGACTTACACTGGTTTTTATTATCAAGAAATCTGAATTCAATTTTGTTTTTTTGTTTTGGTGTAAGGAGTGTAAAAGATTTATTTGCATCATCAATCTCAACAAGCATAAAAACCAAACAAAACCTATATCAAAAAAGACATATCTGTCTGAACAAAAACTAACTTTGATTATAATATATCAGATTTCTCTTTTTTTTAAAATAATTCAAAAAAGACATCATTAATTGTAATTAAAAGTATATAGACTTTTAAACGTTTGAGTTAAATTACTAATATACAAAATAAACCCAACGAATTAATAAATTAACAAAGCAAATTTATAAGATGTAAAATAAATCTAATACGTTATGAATAAGGCTAAAAGTTTCTCATTCTGTTTAAAATTAAAGTTATTTGATTATGGTTGTAAATATAAAATGTGAATACCTCTTTTTGTTTCTAATTTTTTTGGTTTGATATTCAATAATCTTGAAAATTAGCAAAATAGAAAAATCAAACAAAAGCAAGCTTTAATTTAATTGCTTAAAAAAATCTATAAAATATCCAGCAGAAAATGACATATTTTATAAAAAACTCTGATAAAAATAAACTCTCAACTTAATATTAATAATGTTTTCTTTAGTAAATCTCAAATATTTTATCTATTACTAAATGCCGACTTTTATTCTAGGGAAGAAGTGAATCTTTATTTATAACAAAAAATATTTTCATTAAAATTTTTAAGAATCAATAACAAAATCCTTTAATGAATGAATGAAAATAAATTAATATTTTTGAAATTCGACATAGCCTAATCTGCATAATAATTGCAAAAAAAATAAGTACTATTAGAGTAAACACAAAAAGAAAGCTGGTAAATGTATTAAGTGACCATCTGTGATGGCCATTATTAAATAAAAGGAAATCTGATACCTTCTTTAATAGAAGTCTCTTTTATTTTATTTTTCACCTAATTAATTAGATTGATTACAAAAAATACTGGTTTGCCTGAAAAACTGCTTAAGCTAAAACTTCTTTTTATTATCTATCAATCTAATTTTCCTTTTTTTTATTTTATGACCTTCAATTTGATCTAAATGAACTGACTGACTGAATCAATCATTTTTTTGTTTTTCCAGTTAAATATTTAAAAGAATAAATAAATCATTCAAGCTTTCAAAATCTATTTCTTGAATCTAATTATTCTTGTCTTTTTATTTGTGGTTTTCATTATTATTATTATTTTTTTCCACTGATCTCATCTATAAAACCAGTAGAAAGTAATCTATTTATTGTTCTAGAAGGTTTTTTTCCCAATCTGAAGTATGACTACTGGTTTCTTTCTATTAATTTAATTGAGAATTGTCTAATTAATTCATTTACTTGATAATCTCCATGAATAAAAAAATTTTATTCATTTCTCTTGTATTTTTTGTTCTGTCACACCACTCATACATACATAATGCAATTATGGAAAATGCTTATATCCAAGAATATTAAATAAAAACTAGAACTAAAATAATAATGAGAAATAATCCAAAAATGTATGGTGAAACTGTGAATTAAAATTCATCATTAAAGATTTTTTAATTATCTATTAACTAATTAAATTTATTTTTAACTAGTCATCGAGCTAACTAGCTACATCAATCTTATTTCTTAAAAATCTAAAATTTTATGTCCATTATAAATTATTACGTTTTTCATTTACAATAATTTATTGAAAAATCGAATCCTTCTTCCTGAACTGTGTAATTATATTTTTTAGATTTTGATTTCAAAAATTTTCATTTTTTTTTAAGAGCTATCAATACTGAAAGTATATGGATTATTTTGTATTTTTTGGAAAAGGTATTTATTTAATTAATAGTAATATTAATGATTTAAACATTTTGAAATACTTCAAGATAAAATATTTATGAGTAGTTTAATAATGAAACAAAATTCATCATTTTGAAAGAATCTAATTAAAAATTATACTTAATTCATTCATTTATAATAAAAATACAAATACTTTTAAAAAATACTATGAAAGAACTAATCAATTTCTAAACCTAATACATAATTAATAAATAATATGAACATTTAACAAATAAAACACAGATCCTAAAACATTGTTAAATAAATTATTGTTGACTAAAATTGTTCTTCAATTTTCATAAATACTTACAAAAAAATTTTTAATTTTTAACTTTTAATTTGAAAAGGATTAAGCAATTTCATAAATATCTTATTCTTTTTATATAAATTTATCGTTTTTATTTCTTTTTTAGAACTTTAAAAAATAAAGATCACAAACAGGGAGGATTATTATAAGTATAAAGTTAAAAGATTCCAGTATCTCTTTATGGAAAATATTTAATAGATACTAACAAAATAAAATCGCTCAACTTAGCAGTATTAGTAACCTAATTATCCCTCCTTTAGATCTTATTTAATATTCATCTTTTTTATTTTTAAGAAATAAAATTTATTCAAAAAAAGCAAATATTTATTTGAATACATTTAATTGAGAAAGAAAATTTAATATTATTTTATATAAAATTACTTTCATGCTATTTTTATTTTATATTATCTAAAAAGCAAACTATTAAAAAATAATTTTTTTTTCAAGATGTGTTTTATCAAGGCCTTTTAATAATTTTTAAAATTTAAATAAAATACTTATTCTTTCTATAATGCTAATTTAATAAAAAATTTTGAATAATCAATCAATAAGAAAATCGTTGATTTTTGTCTTATTATTTTTGAAATTTTTTTCTGTCATTAATGTGTAAATAAATTAATTTAAATATTTATGTTTTTATTTATATTTAAATGTACATTTTATCATATATCTAATTTTAAAAAGCGATAAATAATGAAAGAAGAGATAATTATGAATAGTAATGTTGATTGATTGAAAAATAATTTTGTTTTTCTTGTAATAAATTGATAGTTGTTTGTAACTTCCATGGAAATATACAAAAATGATTGTATTTATTTAATTTAATATTAGTTAATTAATTAATTAATTTATTATTTTTTAAAGTTTTCAAATTTTAAGTTCTTTTTCATAAGGGAGAGGAGCAAAGTATTAGTCGATTAAACTCTAAGGAACATCCAAAGGAGATTTATAAGTCCATTAAGGAGTATCTGATCTATCAATTAAGACGGTTCTAATACCTTCAAAGAAATCGTTATCTTCAGTAAATCTAAATTTATTTTAAAAAATTAAATATTTCTATTGAACAAAATTTGTTTTTAAAGATTTATTTTGAAAATTTTTTTATTTTTTTATTAATCATTTTTTTGGCTGTTAAAAGTAAGTATCTATCATTCAATCAATTTAAATCATTTAAAATTAATAATTTATTTTTAGCTTTATTTGGAATTATTAAATAACAATATATCTTATATTAATGGAGATCATTGATCTTATTAAAATAGTATAGATAGGGTACCTTTATGTCAAGCGGAAATCAGAAACAAAATTCTCCTTCAAGTTAAGCTTTTTGCCTCTTTTGATTTGTTCATAAATGATTCTAAGAGAAATAGCATTTTATTAATTGATCAATTTGGCAACAGATTGGCCAAATTCAGTCTTTGAAGATTAGATATTTTAATAAACAGATTAGAAGCTTTCTCCAGAGAAGAGTTGCTTGATTTCCTCTTCATTTGAGAAAACTTAAGGAACCTATTCAGCATATCTAGCAACGATGTTTTAAATATCCTTAGTAGTGCTACTTGAATTCATACTTGATTTAACTTCTTCTTCAAGAGCATCAAGCTTATCTCTTGATACATAGTAATTAGCAACACCAGTAGCTACCAATTCTTTGCCTTTAAGTCTAGCACCAGTTAATCCCAAGTATAAACCTATGTTACTACGTAATCTAGATAAGAAGTAACCACCACCAACATCAGTGAAGAAAGCAATCTTAGCCTCTATTAATTTTTTCAAATAAAATCCATTATTCAAATCCCAAAAAGTATAAAATTCATATAAATTTTTTCAAATCAGCAAAAAAATATTTTCTCATTTAATTATTGTTATGTATCATTTAAGTCATAGGCCATTTATTTCTGTAAAAAAAAAATATTAAATTTTATATTTAATGCTTATTTTTAAAATATGTTCTAAGTTCATTCATTTTAAATGCTTTTTAGTTTATTTATTGAAGTATTTCCGAAATTTAATGGCCTTTTATTTATTTCAAATTAACATTTTAAAGTGCTGACATATAATTCTAAACAAAAAGAAGCACCTTTTTCATTTTTTTTTATTTATTCCAAATTTTTTTGCTTTTTTCACAAATATTTTATGAGTATTTATTCAATTGAGAATAAAAAATCACAAAAATTCTTTCATATTAATATATTTATTCTCTGCTTTTCCATTCTTTTATTTATTGACTTTTTTACATTAAATAAGACCTTTTTTTAACCAACTTTATTTTCATAAAATAATTTCTTCTTTCAATCAATCAATAAATGAATTAAATTTGTGTTTTTATTTTATGGTGTTTTAAAATGAAATGGATTTTTTACCAGGCATGGCAAAGACAGAATTTTCAGTGGCAATTTTAATAGGAGCATGAACTGAGATACCAACACCACCTCCCATAACGATACCATCCATAACTGCAATTTATGTGGGCTTCATGTTAGCAAGTTCATAATCAAGTGTGAATTCTTCTCTGAAGAAAGTATCGAGGACAGGGAGCTCTTCGGGTTTACCACTTTTCTTAGCATCATAAAGAGATTTAATATCACCTCCAGCACAGAAAGCTTTTCCACCAGCACCAGAAATCCAGACAGCCTTAATACCTTCTTGAGTCCAAGGAATGATTCTGCCTTGAATTTTTCTGATCATTGCAAGATCTAATGCATTTAATGCTTTTGGCTTATTCAAAACAACCTTAACTTTGAATTTATCCTAAGTGAAGAGGACGCTATCAGTAGAACTTGAAAAGTTTGATACGATCTATCTATTTAATTAAGTAATTCTTCTCATAAGTAGGCTTATTGCTATGCTAATCAGTTTCCTAAAAGTAAAAAGACGTATATTTTTTTTGAAAAATCTTTATTTTAATTAATTATAAATAATTTCTAAACAATCTAATCAAAATTTCGTATCAAAGAAATCTTTTTAGAACATTTCCACCTACTTTTGATTGATTCATTGATAGATATCATTACACATTTTATGACAAACCAATTCACATATTTTAGAGATTCCTGACAATATTTTAAGATTTATCTTTATTTCTATTCCTTTTTCAGCATTTTCCTAGTACATTTCCCATTCAAATCTTTTCATCTACAAAAATATTTTTTAGTAATTTTTATTTAATTTGATTATTGTGTTTAATAAGCAAACTCTTAAATACTTTCTTTCTTTCTTTATTATTTTATCATTTAGATTTATTAGTTGGTTACTGCATTAAAAAAATTAAAAATAAAATTTTCAATAAATTTGAACCAAAAAAATCACCATCTTAATTAAATCTGATTAAAAGAAAAATATATTTAAATTTTAAATTAGTTTAATTTGTTTTAAGAATTAAGAAATTTTTAAACCCTTTTTATGAACAAAAAAATATCCTTTTCAAGATGTTTAAAGAAAAATTTTAATTTATTGAATAATTTTTTAAAGAAATGATAAAAAAATAGGGAGGTGAGTGAGAATGCTCATTAATATTTTTTTATTTAGCAGATGATTAATCAAATAAAAACTTAAAAATCTAAAAAATATTTTAATATTTAAATTAATTTATTAATAAAAATTGTTAAATTTTGATAAAAATAAATTACTTTATAAAACTAACATTTAATTTTCAAATAATTTAAAAACATATTCATATTCTTTTTTGGTTTTTTCTTGTCTATCTCGAAAATAAATTTTCTAATTTAAATGAATAATTTTTTTATTTTTAAATCATGATTGTTTTATTAATATTTTTTTAAAAAATAAAATATTAGTAACTTTATGATATTTTGATTTAAAATAAAATTAAAGAGAAATTAATTATTTTAGATTGAATTGAATATTTTGAATAAAAATTAGAAATTAGAATCAATCGATGAAAATAAAATTGAATTAATAAAAATTAGTCATTAGTATTTTTTGATAAATTTATTTGTAGTTTAAAGAGAAAAGAAATAAATCAACATAAGAAGTATTTTTAGATTAATTTATTTGATTTATAACTAACTATCCATTTGCTTAAATTTTATTGAGAGGAAATTGCTTAAGATGGTTAATGAACTAAAAATCAAAAATTCATTTTCGCAATTATCGAATTAAAAATTTTGAAATAGAAAGAGCAAAACATTGAAAAGTGTTGAACATTTTTAATGAAGAAATAAATAGGTTTTAAACAAAAATATATTATATAAATATATATACATATTAATAGATTTATTGAAATGAAGTTAAATAAATATTAATTTAATTAAATTTTTTATATGAGAGAATATTATAATTGTTTAATTTATTAACGACAACAAATCATGTTGTTTATTGATTTTTTTCCTAAAAATAATTTTGTTGTGTATCTATCTATCTTAAAGATTATTTATTAGATAGCATTTTTATTTATCTATTTTAATTTGATAGAATATATTTAATTAGGAGCCCATATATCTATCTATTTTTTATTTACAAAATTAGCAACCAGGTATAATAGATAAATAAGTACTGATGCAATTTATTAATCTATTTATCTAGGAATTCTATTATTCATTAGTTTATTGTAAGAAATCATTAGCCAATATATTAATTAGTTAAGATCATCATTATTTGTTATTCTTTTTGTAGTAATTTTATCAATTGGATTGAAAAAGGATATTTTTAGCATTTTATGTTGATAGGATTATTAAATAGCTGAGTTTTAATTGTTTGTTTTACATGAGCTTTTTCTTTTTTTCTTTTCATGAAAGATTATCTTTTATTCGGAAATAATGAGAAAAAGCCTATCAACAAGGTTTTCAATTAGAGTTTGTATTGTTGATGATGAATTTAGCAATTAGTTCAGGTTATTGCATTATCAAATGATGACCGGCACTTTCTACTTTAGAGAAAGTTCCTTTAAGATATTTCTATTGATATAAACGTAAGCAACCTTCACTACTCATCCAGTCGCTTTCCCCATATAATGAATGTACCTAAACATTCATTTATTGATTTTTACTTCTGATTATTTCTTCAAGGGAAAGCTTGGCTTAGGCACTAGGAAAGCCAACAAGGGAATGAATTTGCTTGTCAGTAGATTCTGGTAAAGAGAAGAAGTTAAGTAAGTATTACATCCAAGGATGAGCTTCTTCTTTTTATTTAACATTAAACTTTTATTAAACTGTTTGACCAAGAACAAAACTCTTTGGGATAAACCATTGCTCAAAGAATTTTTTAGGAGTCATTTTCTTTTGACCTTAATAACGACTGAATAGTAAGTCTAATTTTTCTAAGAAGGGTTTTGTCTTTAAGTGATTTTTAAAATTAGCTTCATTTGAGAGGTCATTTTCAGGAGTAACTTCTGTGCTTCCCATAGGTGAGAAGAGGAAAAGTTGTTTGCATACAACTTCAGGGTGTTATAAAGCATAATTAGTGGCCATATAACCTCCAAAAGAGTGTCCTGCAAGAATAAATTTTTCCAAGCCAAGTGTTATTCTCCATTATTCGACTGACTCAACAAAAAAGTCAATAACATTCTAAGGACAAGAATTATCAATTTCAAAGTTTTATCTGTCAGAAAGTCCCATACCAATAAAATCTAAAGCATACACTTTAAATCTCTATGAAAGAGGTTGTAACATTTAATAATAAGAAAGACTGCTACCAGAATAGCCATGTAAAAGTACAATAATTTCTTCGTTATCTTCACCACACATGTAGGTATGAATGAAACTAGGTTTACCTCTCAGGTCAATTTCTACATCAAAAACATGGATTTCATTTTCTCCAAATTTAGTTTGTAACACCTTTTATTCATTTAAAAGTGCTTGTTTATATTCAGACAGATCACGCACATCTGTATTAGGTTGAAAGTTAGTCATTGATTTATTTATTTATTTCTTTTTTATTTCTTTGATTATTTGTTTGATGTTTGTTTATTTATTAATTTATCTGTTATGATTAAATTGAATGAATTTAAATTATTGTGTTGTGTTAGATTTTTGCTTGTTTTTAATAAATTATAAATTTTTTTGTTTATATTAAATATATAATATAAATACAAGGATATCTTCATCACTTTATTAAGCGAAGAAAGTCTAGGAAATTAATTAATATGAATGAAGCTATTCTATTAAATATATTGGCTATTATTCTTTCTTTTACTTTTCTATTAAGTTTAATTTTGCGCATAAATTAAATAATCTGTCTATTTTTGCCTTCTAGTTAAATTCCTATTTTATTCTAAGAATTTATACATATTCTCTTGATTATTTTACAATTTATCATTACTCTAAAACAAAATAAATTTCATGTCAAATAGCTTCTAATTTACATGTAAATTAAATATTGAATGACTAATAAAATTTATTAGTCTATTTACTTTTTTTAACATGGAATTAAATATTTTGCTTTCAATTAAATGCAAAATAAATTTTTTTAAAATATTCTTTTACAGATGTCATATGAACAAGCAATATATATTTTATTAAGTAAATTTTTTTAACTTCTTTTTGATGTGATTGAAAATTTTGAATGAAAATTAGAAAAGCATTTGGAATAGATTGAAAAATTGTCTCTAAAAATAGTTAATAAATTTGATAGTAAAAAAGAATACAAATCTAATTAATTTAAAATAAGCAACTAAATCTTTCACTTCTAATAAAATCTAAAATAACTCACTTTTAAAAATATTTAAATTAGTCAACGAAAGACTCTATTAGGTTAAATTATGAATAAAATTCTCCAATTTTATTCGTTAATGATTCGCCTTTAAAAAATTTCAATTATTTCAAAAAATCTAAATGCAATATATACCAAATGTTTGGAAACTATTAATTTGATGAGTAAATTATAAAATAGCACAAATTAGTATGTAAATATATCAAAGAAAGTTAAGAGAAGAATGTTTGAATGGATAGAACTAGATAAATAAAAGTTCGATTTTAATTTTTTTAAATAATGAAAAAAAGTTTAAAAATTACTAAAATAGTAATATTATTTAATTCATTTATTTGTATAAATTGTTTAATATAACAAAAAGTAAGCAATTAATATTTTATTTTAAAATGTTTTTCAAATTTAAAAGATATTAATAGAATACTCTATATTTTAAAAAAATATTAGCATATAATTTCATCACAATGATATAAAATTTATCTTTATAATCAATTTGTGAAATAGATAAATTAAATTTACTTCTTTCTGTAAAACTTTGTAAAGCTAATTAAAATTGACAACGAATCGATTTCTTTTATTATAAAGTAATCTTAATTTTTTTATTTGTTATCTCTAATTAAATCTATTTATTTCTTTAAATTATCTCTGTAATCTATCCTTTTATATGTTTTTATTACTTTTTTTGTTTTAGTAAAGTCATTTTAATGTTTAAATCAGACTATAATAGACAATTAGTTTTCAACCAGAATAATATAGCAAATAATTATAAAACACTCATATAAATATTTAATTTTAGTCATAATTTGCTTTTATCTTCACAAATTTAGTGAACAATTTTTTTATTAAATATTTTATTTCTAAACCATAAGAATTAATTATAAGAATTAATTAGTAGGATAAACACTTATTAAAAAGGCTTACAAAAGAATCCAATAAATTTATTTTTTACAATTTTAAAAATTTGAATTTATTTTAATATTTATAAGAAAATAAGAGAGAATATTCAAAATCTTCTATTTACTCCAATGTAATTTGGTTTATTAGTTTAAATATTAACAATCAGAAGTAAAGAAATGGTGTAATCAATAGAAATTTTATTTGAAATAAATTACATCTTAAACTTATTGAGCAATTTTACTTATAATTTCAAAAAAATGAATGATAATCACTCAAGGATTTAAGAATACAAATTTTCAGGTTAATTAAAGATTTTTTGTTAAATCTTAAATAAAATGAAAAAAATTGATAATTTTAAAAGTTTAAATTATTTTAACATTTTATTAAAAAAACTATTTTATGTTTTTTTGTAATTATTTTTTATCAAATATAAAAGCCTTTTTGTTTTATTTTATTATTTTTGAATTATCTATCTAACTAAGTATATAACAAATCTTTTTTAAAATAGGAATAAATAAACAAAATCGTAAAATTTCATGATTATTTTCATATAAAACTAATAAAAATCTAATTTATTAATTATCTGTAACTTTTTTTCAAATTAAAATTTTATTTTTCCCAAAAGAAGTAATATTCTTTTTTATTTTAAATTAAAAATATTTTTTAGTTAAAATATAAAGATAACTTTAAAGCAATATCATGATTTATTTATTTTGAATAATTTGATATAAAAGATGAAATAACACATAAATAATAATATGAAATAATTTTATTTATATAATAAAGAAAATAAATTATTAATATGAATAAATTTTGAGTATTTTAGTAAGTAAATCATTAGAAACAATTTTTATGAATTATTTTATATTTATTGTTAATAAAGCCACTATTGGACTCTATTTCTATTTTTTATTTATTTATTATGTTTGCCATTATTTTGAAAATGGTGAGAAAATTATATTTTCTGGTTTTTTTGTTTATATTTGAATAAATTAGACTTTCATTCATTTTAGTTTATTGAAAGTTTTATTCATCATATTATATTTGAGTAAATACTTGATAATTGTTATCCTTACTTTACTTAGAAATTGAGTTAAGAATGTTCTAAAATACAAGAAGCAATATCTGAAGGTTAATCAAAAGGTAATTAATGTCCAGCATTTTCTATTTCTTTTATCTTACCTTATAAATATTTATCATTTATTAATCTTTGACAACCATCTTTATTCATCCAGTCATCATCGCCAAACATAATAATAAATTCTGTATCTATTTTATTAGGATTTTCTATTATAATTTATTCAATGGACAATCTAGCTTAAGCCCCTGGCATGCTAATCAAATCATGGATGTGGTGTTCAGTAGATTATGGTAACTTAAAAACACTTTTTAAGAAACTCTTCCATAATTCTGCTTCAGTTTTATCTTCGATTTTCAATCTTGTTTTAACTGCTCTTTTTATAAGGAAGTTTGCTGGAATGAACCACTTTTTGAGTAATTTTCCAGGAGTTAATTTTTGATTTTCTGCTTAGCATCTTATAAACTTGAAAGCCCATTTCTTCAATAAGGGTTACTTATTAACAAATTCTTAAAATTTTTCTTCATTTTATAAGTCATTTTCAGGAGTTACTTTTGATCCTGCCATAGGGGAAAGCAAATATGTTTAAATTACATTATTAGGATATTTAGCAGTATAATTAGCAGCCATATATCCACCAAAAGAATGGCCAGCTAATCTAAATTTTTGAATGCCTAATACCTTTCTCCACTATTCGATTGAGTTCACAAAAAAGCTATTAACCTACTTAGCATTTTCAACGATATCGAAGTTTTATCTATCTGACAATCCCATTCCTATTAAGTCAAGAGCAAAGACTCTAAATTTAGTAGCTAATTGTTTATACATTTTATAGAATGTTAATGCGCTTCCTCCAAATCCATGAAGTAGGACTAGAGTGTCTTAATTGTTTTCTCCGATAACATAGGTATGAATAAATGTGGGTATACCATTCAAAATAACCTCGACATCAAATATTCTCAACTCATTTTCTAATTCATAATGTTAAGAAAGGATTTTTTTTTCTAATTCTAGAGCTTTCTTGTAATGCTTTAGCTCTTTAATTTTATACTCTTGCTCTTTTTCCATTTCTTAGCTATTTAATTTTGTGTTTATTTGTTTGATTTATTCTGTTAATTTTGTAAATTTTATATTTTTAATTATTTATGGCCAGTTTTGTTTGTTTGTTTCTTTTTGTCACTTAAAAAAATGAATAGTTCTTATAATAACTTCTTTCATTTTTCTATTCAATTACATTTGAGCTAAAATCCAGAATTCTTCTATTATATCAAATTGTAAATTAGAAATATTGAGGACCTTAAGAAATGTTTCTAGAATTCCATTTTTTTGACTTTTTCTACCATATTTCATTCTCTTTAATTAAAATTCAAAAAATTTAAAATTAATAATTTTTCTATTCTATTTACTTATTCAAGTGTGCTTGATGAATTTTAGATTACTATTATAGTTGAGTATGCAAAATCAGATTTACCATTGAAATTTGTATTTTCGTTTTTAAGAATTAGCTGTTATAATCTTATAAATAATTATTTTTACTAAAATTATACTTACAAATCACTCATTTTGTATTTTTTTTCTTAAACATTAGTTTTGTTAAAATAAGAAATGAGAATTTAAAAAAAAATGTCTTTTATATTAAAATTATTTTCTTTCATTTCATATTTAAATCATTTTTAGATACAATTTTTTATTTAATCAATACATTAAACTATTGAAATGTTTTTTTATAAATAGGCATACCTTAACACTGTATTTCCTTTTTATTATAATTACGTTTTATAGCTGAAAATATTTACTTAGTATTTATCTTACTTATTTTTTAAATCATTTATTAAAAAATTTTTTTTTATTATTTTTCTATAATTTGTATTATCGTTTAGCAAAAATAAAATATTTATTTTTTTTATTGATTTAATTGTCACTTTAATCAATTTATTTAACAAAAGAATTAATACATTTTTTTTGAATTATAGATTTCATTGCAAAAACAAAGAAGAAAATATATTTTGAAATCAAGTAGATATAGAAATGAAGAAATAAGTAAAAGGATAACTTTAATTTTAACAAATTTGAAAATACATTAAAAAAATGTACTATTTATAAATATCAATCATAAAAACGATATTAATAAACAAAAGAATAAGACGTTAATTTATTTGTAAAAAAGTTATTTGATTTTTTATTTAAATCTACTTTAAATGAAAAGTTCGAAAAATTTCAAAATAACAAAATAATAATAATAATAATAGTAAGAAAACAAAGAATTTAAAAATAGTAGAAATAACTAACATATTTTCAAATGAGATAATAGAATGCTGCCACTTTAGTTTTAATATTTTTAATAATACAGTAAATCAATACTAAAGATAGTGGTATGAGTGAGTGCCTTTAGATATGTTCTACTCCATATAAAAAATGCTCATAAAATAAAACCAAATTTGAAAAAAACATTTTGTGTTTACCATTTCTTGATAATTGTTTATACAATTGCTAGAAATACAATTCAGAAGAATATTAAAAAATTATTCAAAACTGCAATCAGGCTTGTAGAAATGAATTGATGTTATGCTATTCCGCTTGTAAGAGTTAATCTTGCGACAATCTTTGCTTTGATAGTTATTAATCCTGTCAATATACATAATGCTTTTGATAAAAATATCAACTAATATTTTAGTCTAATTTATTTATTTGCATTTTAAATATTTTTTTGTATTGTATTATTAAATAAATAACCTAATTTGAATATAATCAGTTCTACCTATTTACTTGAACTGAAAGACATTTAAATCAACAACAAATCAAAATAAAATGTGTTTAAATATTATTCAAATTAAATATATAGTAATTTATTTACATTCTTATGCTTTAAATAAGTTGAATATATGTTATAAATTTTGAATATCGCTCATTGTTTTATTAGATTTAGCTAAATAAATAAATAAAATCTAAGACATAAAATTCTAAATTGAGAAAAAATTTTCTAAGTAAAATAGGGATATTGTAAAGCAATT
>JH720316.1:689442-700675 GCA_000231825.2 Tetrahymena elliotti 4EA
CTTAGCCTTGTTCATGAAACCAGCGGTTAAATGAATTCTGGCACCAGGAGCTTAAGCGATTGCAAAAGTAGCAATCATAAAGAGAGCAATGATTTGTTTATTCATCTTCTTTTTTTTTAAAGTCTAACTTTTTAATTTATTTTGTAATTATTATAATGAATCTGGACTGAATTGAAGCAGATTTTAATTGCAAAAGATGTTATGTTTCTTATGGGATTTTATGATGACTGCAATCACTCAGATTTGATTTCTGATTAAGATTGTCTAATCTATTTGGCCAAAATTTCTCCTTACTTTTGAAAAAATAAAAAGTAAAAGCTAATTAAAAGATCTGACAAATCTTGATTCTCTTATTTTACAACCAACCTACTTTTTTATTAATCAATTTAGACACTCACCTAATAGAACTCTTTTTCTTGCTTTCTTCCTTTTTGGATAAGTCCAAAATTAAATCACTTAACAATAAGTAAGAATTATTTAGGTGAAAAAGAAATCCTTCATCTCTGTTTACAGCTAAAGCAAATCTTAGATTCCATAATAAAAGCTGCTTTTTCATCATTAATTGTTTAATTCTAGATGATTGCTGAACTCTATCATTTTTAAGTTCTTTAACAGTTCTTATGCTTAAAAATGCTTGCTTTAATCAATCTATAAGTAACATAGTTCACGTTTTGGCCTTACAAACTTTTTTCACTAATCTGATTGATTAATTTATTATCATTCAATAATTGTAAAGAAACCAGAATAAAATAAAAACGAAATTAACTTTTTTTGAAATGTGCAATATTGTGTATGGATTGAAGGAATACAATTAAAATTAGCACAAAGAATTTTACCTCTTGAAATTTTATCTATAAAAACTTGAGCAGCAACTATTTTATCAGATAAATGATTCGAGTGTAAAACAACCCAGTTAGAAAATCAATAAAAAATGTGCATCAAAGAATAATAAAAGAAGTACCTTAAAAACTAGACATATTTTTCCTTTAAAAAAGAGCCAAAATCTTAAATTAAATAATTAACAAAGAGAAAAAAAGCCAAAATAAATTTAGTTCTAATATGCATTTTGATGTAAACAATAAGTATTAAGATCGGTAATCTTTGTTTTATTAAGGAAGATTACACCCTATTTTTTAATATTAAAAAATTTCAAACTATTTAAAATATTAAAAAAAAATGCACACTATTCAATTTTTTGTAATTTGCGTAAAGCATGTTAAAATATTTTTTTCTTACAATTTTTTACCGTGATATACTAAAGGATAAATTACATTAAAGGTTTTTATCGATTTTACTTTCTAATTTTTGATTTGTCAATTAATATTTTTGTAAATAAGTTAAAACATTTAAAAATTAGTCTAGATTATTTATAAAATCTTTATTCTAGCTATATAAATGAAAGAATTAGTTTAATTCGCTCTGAATAGAATATTTCTAGAACTCAAAGTATTCCAAATAAATGAAATATTCATAAAATTTTAAAAAACATATTAGCTTTCTATAATTTTTAGTTTTCAATTTATTTTTATTTTTTTTAGTTTACACTGGGCAATTGGAGCTAAACCAATTTAATTAAAAATAAATATCAAAATTCTGATCCTAATTATGCATCTTTTTGATGAATATTTTATTAATAATTGACTTGAGATGAATTATGAATGGAATTGAATACAAAGAAGTTCCTTTAAAGTAAATAAATTAAAAATTTTCTAAAACAAATATTTTTTTTTAATGTGCATAAATTATAAAACAAATTTTTCTCATAAATAAATAAGGAAATAAAAAATTTTTTTCAACAAACTTGATGAAAAGTAAACAAATGACAAAATAAAATATTGGTTGATAAAAAGAAATTATTAACATAAATTCAAACCATTTATTTTAAAAAGTTTTTCATGGATTTAAATTCTTTTCCTCCTTTTTTGAATAAATTTAAAAGCTCTTTTTGCCAAAATTTAAAAAAAGATTTATGATGGATTGTTTTTAATAAAAATTTGATTTATTTTACACTTTTCTTTAAAATTTTTAATGAACAAAAGTCAATTAATTAGCTTTGAAAATATTTCCATGATTTTGAATAAATTAATTAAATTCTTTTGATAAATCTAAATAATTTACAACTTTAAACTCTATATTTTATTAATCTATAGACACAACAGATACACTAATTCATTTATTTTTATTTTATTCTTTCCATTTATCAATTATTCTTTCTTTCTGTTTTATACCTCTTTTAGTTGGAGAGTTTTTTTGAGCAAGTATATGCTCATTAAACATTCACAATCAAGCTAGACTAAATTTTATAGGGTTTATTATCTCTGGAGTGCCATGGCCAATTTTAAGCTAAACAGGTTTATCTTTACTCTCAAGTCTAAAGCGATCAACTTCACCCACTTTTCTAAATTCGTTGAGAGATTAATTTCTTTTTTATTCCAATTTTTTTATGTAAGGAGTTTCGTTATCATGTCCTATTTTCAAAGGTAAAAGAGGCTCATATTTTTACTTTTTAACATCTTCATCCCATTTAATTCGAAGTTTACCAAGCATCAATTCTTTTTTTGCTAATTTAAAGTTTTTGTATAAAAGAAAAACAAGTAAAATTCTAATAGAAAAGATAAAATCAATCCAAAAAATAAACAAAATTTCCAACTAGAAAAAAATTAATTTTTTTGTATTTGAAAATAATATTTTTGGGAAAGAAATAAAAAAATAATTAATCAATCAATCTGCTCAAAAGCTTTAAAAAAATCCTCATTTTAACTAAGAATTTAGTTTTACTTAGTGTTTTTTTTGCTTCTTCTTGCCTGTCAGCTATGACCATTCTGTTCTTTTCCTTTAAATACAAACCATTAAATTGATAGTTTATTTGCTCACTGAAGAATTAAAATGTTTATTCTTAAAAAAGTTTTACACTTTTGAGAGAAAATACTTTGATTTGAAGATAAAAAGTAAATATAATTAAAAAACTTACAAATCTTTATCCTTTAGAAGGGGGCTCACAAAAAAACTTAAAATTGTTAGGATAGGTTTAGATGTCATTCCCAAAGATGTCCTAGTTTTTCTTGATTACAATTTTCTATTTTTTTGATTTATCAATATTTTCAGGGGTATAATACTTGTTAGTTGTCTAACACCAATTCGGTAAGTCATCTGATACCACTCTAATGTTTAACAAGATAAATTAAATCAAAATTATTTACATTTATGTTTATTTAATCAACTTAAATTTACTAGACGTTCTTAATCAGAGGTTTTTCAACAAAGTCTTTATTTATTCTTAGCAAAGGTCTTGTTACATAAAAATGATCTCTCTCGATATTGCCTTTCACATTACTATTATTTGAATTCTATATTGTTGAAACATTTGGACTTGCTAAATTTGAAAACTGTCCCTAAAAATTACTATTATTTGTATTGCTATTTCTTATACTGTTCAAGCTTTAAACTCTTGAACCAAAGTTACTTTAAGTTCCTTGATTGCTTCTAGGAGATCTAATTCATATTATAAATAAAATCAATTAAAAATTTTTTTTTTTCCATAAAATTCTAAATCAATTTTCATTTAGAAATATCTTCATTTAGTTTAATAAAAATCTATTGAATTCCTTTCTATTGAGCTAAGTTATTTTTGTTTAGAAATATAAATGATAAAAAAAGATTAATTTTTTCATTTATTACTCAGCATAAATTTTGTTATTAAACAGCTTCAAAGTAGAGGAATGAAATGGGCTGCCATTTATCTATTGCTTTACTACTTCGTATGGCTAGCTTTTGCTTTTTAAACTTTCATAGTGGCTTTAATAGAACTTCCTTTTTATATATTAATAAATGATAAATCCATTCTAGCTAAACTAATTTATACTTGTTGAGTGAATAAGTATCATTATTTTGCTTAAAGTTATCTTTGTATATTTGATTATCAAACTGAGATTTTATTTCTGCTTTAAAATTCCTATCTAATTGATTTCTTTGTTCTAAAGATGAACTTTAATCCTATTAATCATAACATTATTTATAAGTATTACTAGGAATGATATGTAAAAATATATTTAATAATACAGGACTCGCCATCATAGGAGGGAAATTTTGCATAGATTTAGTTAATCTACCATCTTTTCCTGTACCATAAAATTCTAGCTTTGCCATTTAAAGTTAAAATGATAAACAAAATAAGAAACAATAAAAGTAGTATTATTATTTATTTATTAATCAATTGATTGATAGATAGAATGAATATTATTGCAAGCAGTTTTGTTTAATATTAATTAAATTATTCAAAAAAAAAATTAAATAGTGGAGTAACTTAGATTCAAAGCAATCAATTTATGACTATTTATTATTTAGAATTTCCAATCAATATATTTATTACTAAATTTTTAAAATAGAATAAATTAATGTATAGTTTTAGATATTCAACTTAATATTTATTCTTATTACTTACTGATTAATAGTTTTAAGGTTTTATTTGTGAAATTATTGATGACCACAAAACAAAATTGTAAAAAAAGTATTCAAAGTCATCTGTTTTATTTACTATTTAAATTTTTAATTCAACTAATTTATAAATCGAAAATTTTCTTTTTACTCTCAATTATAAATAGCATCTATTTTTATTCTAATCAATTCAGAAAGCATCTTTAACAGTTTATCTTCATTCTCATTTAATTTAAGGCTTTTTAAAATATTTTTTTATTCTTTCAAGCTCCATATTAGTATTATAAAATAAATTTCATCTCTTTAAACTTAATATTCTATTTGATTCTAGAGTTTCACTAGTTTTACTCAGCTTAAAAGCTTAATATTTAAATTTAATAAGTCTGTTTATCCTTTTATATTCACAAAAATATTTGATTCAAACTTTTTAATTTCATTTTGTTCAAAAATATTTAGAAGAACTCATCATCAACTTAATTTGATATAACTTGAAAAGTATTGAGATTTGAGTAATTATTTTTTATTTAAAAAGAGCATAAAAAAAAAACATAAATAAAATAGAAATAATTACTGACCTTTCAGTTAACAAATTATCTTTTATTTTTCTTGGCTAATTTGATTAATTTTTTATGATACTCAATGTTATTTTTCAATAACTGAGTCAGGAATTCTTTCCCAAGAGCTTGTAATAGCTTCAATCAATTCATCAATATCTTCATATACCATATACCTGCTTTCCAACTTCTTTTTTCATCCAAGCCCAGATTCTTTATATTGGATTGAGATATTCACCCAAAAAAGTTTTATTTGATACACCAAAATGGTACTTAAGATTGAGGAATTACAGTATAAAAAGTACTTCATTATTTGTTTGTTTTAAATTTATTTTATTTCTTTAGAAGATAAAAACAACAGATTAATGATTACATAGAATAATATTATATTTGAATAAAAATTTTAAGAAATGCAAAAATAATTTTAAGATTGATATGAAAGCAAATATTTATTGTGATTCTTGGTTTTCATATTTTTTTGATTATTCATTTAATTGTTTTTATTAATGCTAAAAATATGGAGTAGAGAAGTAATCAATTAATATATTTAATGAAAATTATAATTATCAAGCTTAAGATTCATATAAATTGGTAAATAATATGATCATTAAAATATTTTTTATTATGTTTAAGTTGATTAAATATTAAAAAATAAATGGATCTTTTTCACTTAATTTCAATCTAAAATATCTTCTATTTTTATTGAAATTCAAGAAAATAGTTAGTTATTCATATTTTATTTGATAAAATAATTCTTTTATGAATTAATTTGAAAAATTTTTTAAACTCTATCTACTCTTTATTTACTTTTTATAGTAATGATGAAAATTCAAGTAAATAGATTGTTATTATTTTTCTATTATTTTGTATTATATATTTTTTCATTTATCATAAAAATAATAATTTGCAATTTAAATGCCTTTTTTTTAAAATAATGATAATTCATGGTGAATTCATATGTGTGTGTGTAAAAGAAATTTGACAATTATTAGAGTCTTTGAGTTTTTCTTATTTTACGTTCAATTAAGTTTACTTATTTTTCAATAATCAAAAATATAGTAAATCCTTCAAAATAATAAATTTTGATGATTTCTTACACAGTTTATTTAATTTCTTCTATTACATTAAAATTTCAAATGAAATCCTTATTTAATATTTTATGGTTGATTCCTTCTTACATACTATGAAACTAAAATATTTATTTTCATTTCAAAAGATTCTTTTTTTTTCTTTGCCTCAAAAACAAAATATTATTTACAATTTATTTCTAAAGAAGTTATTATGAATGAAAACTACTTTGGATGAACTCTGTTTGAAAATAAATTTTTATCAAAGTTATTTGGTATATATTTATGCATTTTAAGTTTTTATTTTTATTTTAATCTAAAAGTAAACTTAATAAATAGCCACAAAAAATACTCATCAGAAGAAAAATGGCAAATAGATTTTTATAAATGTTTTTCCTTATCAAAGTAATAACTTTTATAAAATTCAAGAAGCCATCTCTGTAGAAAGTTGAGATAAATCAAATAAGCTAAAAGAGATTATTAATCACCTTCTTTCTTTTGAAACAAATCCTAGTAAAAAATAAGGTACAAAATATTACTGTATATCTAATTATAAATTTTTTTCTACTTGTAATTGCTGTGGTGATTTTCTTTCCTGATTCCCTAATAGTTTTTGTGATGAAGAAGCTTAAATATGGAAGTAAAAATGATAAATATTAACAAAAATACATTTATGTATTATACTGTTTAAGTACTTTATTAAATCAAAATAATAGGATAATTTTTCATGGAAAAATATCAAAATCTATCTATCACTCCTAACTAAGGGTTTTTCGTTTTATGTTTAATAATTTTTAAGATTAATCTTACTCACAATCAAAAAAACAATAGTAAATCTTTCTCAAAAATCTAAATTTTGATGTTAACTTACAAGATTTTTACTACCATCAAAACTTTCAATCACAATTTTTTTCAGAAAAAATTGATAATATAAATGGATAATCCAAGTTATTATTTTCAGAATAAACATCTAATAAATAGTATGCATGTGAACCTTCTAACTAATTGCTAAATAAACATACTATCATATTTGTTTCATTTTTAAAAATAAATTCCTCTTCTAAGCTTTTTAAATGATCAAGTTCAAAATACAATGTGGCTGGCTATTGTTTAAAGATATTTTATCATATTTAAATTTTGATCTTTATAAACTAATTCCATTTTTTTTCAAATTGATAATCTTATTATTTTTTATTTTTGAAAGTTATCATATATCTTGCTTCTATTAAATATTTTATGAAGAAAATTGTTAAAATAAAATGGAAGCTGATATGAAACACATAAGGTTATAGATTAAATTAATCAATCATTCTATCAAATCCGTTTTTAGTTTTTATTTTTGTTATTCGTAATACAATAATATTGAAACATATTTCTCAAAAATTCACACACACACACGAATTATGATATCAGAAATGAAAAAGATAATAATTAAAGGAAAAACATTCTCAAATAGTTTTTTATTGCAAAATTACTTGCATTTATGTGACATTTTTTTGCCAAGTTCAGATATAATTATTAATTATAAAAAAAAATATAAAAAATAGAAAATTAAAAAAAATAAGCTAAATGAGATTCTTCCTTGTTATCTTTCTTTTGATAGCTCTTTTAACTATTTCTACAGATGCTAAAAGGATGAAAAGCAACAAAATTAGCACATAAAGATGTGAAGGTGTTAATGGTTATTGCTCCTATGATAGCGATTGCTGTGATGATTTGAGATGCAGATAACCACACGGTTTATGCTATGAAGCTGATTGAATTTATTATTAATACTGGCACCATAATTGTTTTAAATATAAAACTATATATATTAACTCCCTTTTCGTGTGTTTTACATACAAAGTTTTAGCAATTTAAATTGATATTTTTACTATGTTTTTCTAAGTTATTTCTTTAAAAATCAATTTTAATTCAAAATGATAATCATTTCAGCAGATTGTTAAAAAAACACATATTTATAGTTTTAATAATGTTAAAACAGTTTATTTCTTAACCTTTAGAACAAACAAGTCTGTATTTATTACCTTTTAAAATTGAGAAAAGAAATATAATTTTAATAGTAATTTTCAGTCAAATTGAAGAATTTAACTTTATCAGTATTTTTTTTGATTATGAATAATTAATTGTAAGAATAATAATTAGTTTTATTTTTTTTTATTATCTTTTAATATTACTCCTTCATTTAAAATATGGTATAAATTCTTTGATATTTTTTGATTTTAATTATCTTGTTTGAATATTTATCTTAAATTTATAATATTAGTGAATTCAGATTACTGAAAACTAAAAATTCATAAAAAATTAATCAAGTAAGCAAATTTTGAAAGTATTTACAATAGCTGAATAAAGAAAAATGTACCAAAAATTTAATTTTTTAAATAATTTTTCTTCAACCTCTTAAGATTTGAATTTAAATTAATAAAACTAGAATTTTATAATTATTTTCATACATTTTAGAATGAAAATTTTATTCAAAATATTTGAATTTTAATCAATCTTCATAATTAATATTTGGATCAATCCTTACCAAATTTTATCAAAACTTGATTACATGATTGATTTTTTATGAATTTTTCAAAAATCACATTGGTTTTTATGGGATATTTCTTGTTTCCAACATTTTGAATTTACCTATACTGTTTGTTATTAAAAATTTTTGCTTTTCATTTGTCTAGAGATATTATCATTCATTTCATATTGAATGTTTATATAATTTTCAAAATAAAGTAATTTTAATATTAAGAAATATTTTTCTTTTACTAATTCATAAAAAAACTTTTTTCTTCTTTCATCAAGCAAAATTTAAAAAATAATGCCGTTATTAATTACAGTTAAAAATTTCTTATTTAAAACAACTAAAAGAATCAAATAAAAAAAAATTGAAAAGAGATAAAAAATTGATCAGTAAATAGTCTTTTTATTTAAGCTTTGTTTTTAGACCTCATCTCATCTTTATTAAATGTAATGATAATTTTTATCATGAAAATGGAATTTGTTGTGGCTGTAAATCTGAATTCAGTTTAGTGCCAATTAATAGCAAATTTTATTAATATTATCCAAGTTATAAGTAAATTAAATTGTTTTTTTTGCTACTTTTTTCTATTTTAGTAAATTTCTCAAAAAAACTTATTTAAAAAGATTTAAATCAAAAGTAAGAGATATTAATTTTATCAATTGAAGGTGTTGTAATGAATATTCTGTGTGATAGGTAGGTAGGTGCAAATCTATCCATATTCAGCAATCTTCCTTTTTTTATGTTTTAAAATATTGTCACAAAAAGTAAACAAATAAAAATTAGTGACATTTCGGAAGTATTTCTGTATCAAATTCAACAAGATGTCAATATCTTCAATTTAATTGTTACTATCAAAAATAAATTAAATTTTTAATTAATAATAAATTTAACTCATTTAGTTAAAATTTTAATTCAAAAATTAATTAAAGAGATAAAGTAAGATGTATTTATTGTTTACTATTGTTGTCATAATAAATATTTTATCAAATAGCCAATGAAAATGAACCAAAATTACTTTTATAATTGACCTTGATATCAAACGTAGACTGTTTGTTGAGTAATTTTTATCATCAGAAATCAATTCTTATAAAAATGCCATTATAAATATTATTATTTTTAAAAGATATCATTAATTAGACAGCTAATAAATTGAAAAAAAAAATCTAAGTTCAATTAACTTTTTATTTTTTGTTTAAGAATTTCCTTTAAATTAAAAACAATTTAAAAAAATAAACTATTTCTATTAAAATAAAAATAGAATTGAAAAGATGTAAAATAATTTAGCAGAGAAATACCAATAAAGACAAATGTTAATGATAATATCAATATTTCAAATTTATTTAAAATATTAGATTTTAGTTAGTTTTATTAGAAAAATTCAATTTTAAAAAAATGGAAAAATTTTTTAATTAAAAAAAGCCTTCATTAATTTAAATATTAATTAAAAGATTACTTAGGGGGACTCTAGCAGCTATATAATTAACAAAATATTTTGGAACTATACCTTTTACATTGTTTTGAGTCATAATTATTATCTTTATCTTGAGGATAAATATGTGAAAAAGCACAAATGACTCTTTTACATTTAGGGTAACTAGGATATTGAATACTGTAAAAGACAATAGTTGTTTAACCTTTTTATGGGTAGTCCTTTTTAAGAACTCTTGTTTAATAGAGATCTCTTTTGTGACATCTAAGCCAATGCTTTCTTTTTCTTCAGAACATTTTTCATTATTTTGAGTTAATTTTTTTTAGGAAACTCTTCTGATGAAAAATTTTTGTATAAAACTTATTAGAATTAAATTCAATGTCTTTATTTAATTTATAAACAAACTAACTGTGAAAATTGAAAAAATAAAAGAACAAAATAAATCTAAAACAATCTATTAAATTTTAAATAAACAAAAATATTTTGAAAAGCTTTTTTATTAAAGAAAATTATTAAAAAATTTTGAAATGTTTTTTGGATATGAAGTTTTATTATGAATAAAAGATGTTAAAAAATAATTAATCACACACATTCTATTCTAATTGAGTAACAGAATTAAAAGTAATAATTTTATGCATCTTTAACATACACTAATTTAATTTTAATATCAAGCAGAGAGGACAAATTAACAAATAGTCTAATTAATAGAAGAAAAAAAATTTCAAGCAGAATTTAAAAGAAAAATTCTGTCAAATTTTAATTAAATCTATCCTTCTTCTTAAAAGATCTCAACATTTTATTTATTGTTATTTAGAATTTTAATCAGGTTTACAAACATTTTTTAAGGTAATTTGTTGCTAAATTTTCAATATGTAAATTTTATTAAAATAAAAATAAAATGAATATTTTCTTTACCATTTGTTTAAAAATGAATATAAAAAAAATTAAACTGATCTTTAATAACAATTTGTTATTTATAAATTTAAGACATTTTGTTATAAAGTACTAATAAACAATATTTATGAAATAATAATATCATTAGTTATTTATTATTGTTTTTCAGAGGGCGAAGTTACCGAAGACAGGGCTGGCTTGGACCATGATATGGTGGTCAACTAATTCGAGGGCACCACCTTGGAGGACGAAGTTAGCACCGTTCATGGGGATTTGACCGTTGCAGAACTTTTCATTAACTTCAGGTAAGAAGAAAGCTAAGACGTTGTTGATCAAA
>JH720316.1:723577-780184 GCA_000231825.2 Tetrahymena elliotti 4EA
AGCTTAAGCGATTGCAAAAGTAGCAATCATAAAGAGAGCAATGATTTATTTGTTCATCTTCTTTTTTTAAGGTCTAACTTTTTAATTTGTTAATTTATTATTATATTGAATATCTTGATGTGAATTGGGTCTAATTTAAAACAATTGAAGAATTTAGAAATTGAGAAATTTATTGCATCAAGTACTTTTATTTTATTTTTTTCTGATTATGAAATGAATTATTAATTAAACCATAAAAAAGTCATCAAAAAAAGGTAAACTTTTAATAACTATAAAACCATCTAATAAAGATGAACAATATTCAATCAAAATTAATTTTCATTTTAATGGTGAAAAACTAGAAATAAAATACAGAAATTTAACTTCTTGAAACATAAATTTAATCATATTAATTACTTATCTTTGTAAATTTTCTAAAGATGAACATATCAAACAAAAAATTTTACATCCTATTCATCAATTTGTTTGATTGACTAAAGAAAATTACTAAGTAAATTAAATTAAGTGTAACCTCTTTCTTTTTGGAAATAGATAAAAAGCGTTTGAAAATTATTTGCAAATGATTGATTCTTTTTTTAAGATTTCACTCCTATTATTTTCTGGAATTTTGTATTTTTTATTGATTGTGTGGATTTAATCATGGAGACACACACTCTAAGTAAAAAATTGATGATTTGTGTCTACAATATTTTTGGAGAATGTAAATTAATCAATTTATTAAGACAGATTAATTGTGGATGCTCCTAGGTAAAAAAATCCAAAATGAAAAGTAAAAAAATAGATAGAATAATACCTTAGTATTATTTTAAATAAATTGAAAGAGGTTTATCAATATTTAAAATATTATTTCATGTAAATTATTGATTTTATTATCTATTAACATAAAAGAGAATGATCTAATTCAATAAATATTATCATAACCCTTCATAAGATTAATTCCTAAAATAAAAAATTTACTTTTAAAAACTCTTTTCAAAGAAAAATAAATTTTTTTCACCAATAAATAATAATCTAATATTTCAATAAGAATAAAGTAAATTAAATATACCATCACTCATATTTTATATAATTTCATTTTTGCAGGTATATTTATTTTTTATAACATAAGTCCTTCTTTGCCAAATCTCATCATAAAATTAAATGAAGCTTCCATTTTTATTACTAAAATCAATATTAATAAAATATTTTATGCTTTTTATTTCATTTTAAATGCATATTAAAAATAGATCTAGAGGAATCTATAAATAAACTCTTTAGTTAAATCAGAACAAACTGTACTTATTGTTTAAATATCAAACAGGTATTTAGAAAATATTATTCAAAAAAATATTGTTGATATTGTTAATATTAATTTGCTTGTTAGTATAATTCAAAAGAAAATAAATATTTTGGGTAATTATCATGCTTGAAGCTAAAAGCTATTATCACTGTTTAGATTTAATTACTCTAGAAGTGTAAGTTAGAGAAATGAATTAAAATTAAAATTTTCCTTTTGGCATTAATGAATGATTGCAATTGCGTGAATAATGCACATTCAATAATTATTATTATAAAAGAAAAATAATACTCAAAAATTTTGATGCACTTACCAATCAAATAAATTACTCTAAATATTTAATATTCTTCTAAAATTGTTGTTATTAATTAATTTTGTGATAATCAATCTTTTCTATTACAAAATCTTAGAAATTACTCCATTAAATTACATAAAGATGAAATTTATATCTAGAAATAGTAAAATAATTTAAAATAATCTTACAATTTAAGAAAAAACTCAATGACTAGTAAGTACACCATAAATTTTAAGATGCTAAAAGTTAGTTTAAAAAATTTTCCATTTTACATTATAAAAGCAATAATGTGATCTTTTTTACACCTCTGCCCATTTATCTTACATTTAAAACCAAAACATAATAGAATATGTTTTTATATAATAAAACACAACAGCAGTTAAACTACTAAAAAATAACCCTAAAAATGACTAAAAAACTTTTTATTAGAGATTTTTTTTTAAGATTTAATGAAGTAGTAAGTAAATTGAGTTGATAATTCAATTACTAATATATCAAAATAAAAATACCCTATAAATAAAATATACAATAGTTGAAAAAATTAAATTAGTTTTTATTAGTTTTAAGATGTTTGTTTGTTTATTTCTCAAGCTTATTAATTATTACATTAAATTTATTTATACATATAATTTTGATTGAATTAATGTTTGTTTTCAAATATATGACTAAAGAGTGACTAATCTTTTTATTTATCTTAGTAAATGCTTTACCTTAAGAATATACTCTGGGCTAATTTGATTCCACCTTTAATAAAATAATATTAGAAATGTTTTATTTTGTTGTTAAAATAATGAATATTTTACCTTAAATCAATGGTTAACTATTTTAATTTATGATTTTTCTTCATTCCTTAACAAAAATTGTATACTCCCTTGCTTCCTATCTCATTATTACTATAAAAGAAAATGTTAAACTAATTTTAAAAAACGAAAATATAGAAAATTACTAGAGATTTAAATTGAGATTAGAAATAGTTTCTTGTCTATTAATCCCCATCAAAATTATCTTAACACCTGCCTCTCTTATTGAATTTCCCCTAATTTTTATTAAAAATAATATAACAAACAATAAAATCCCTTGGCTGTTAATTATAATAAAATAATTATCAACTTTTATTTCTCATTAATTTTGAGCAATTTTTAAATAAATGATTAATGATTTCTCGGCTTCTTTACTAATTTAAAAGAAAATAAATAAATTTACTATAACTTAAGTTGTAATTTTTTCAAGCACTTTAGATGTTAAAGGGCTTCACTTAAAATCAAGCATCCTTACTCACCAACTTAGTTTAAACTAATAAAGATAAATAAATTTTATTGTTTATTTAAACATATTTATATTACCCTAAATTTAAACAGAGATCCTTGAGATTGTAAAGATTTTAGAACAGTCTCATTAACTCTACTACTCCTTCTACTCCAACTCCATTACCTCTATTATATGAATTTAAAATAATATAATTATATTTTTCTATGAAATAAAGTTTACTCTATATTTAAATTAAGCTAATCTAGAGATTTACATTCAATAAGTCCATCAACTATAGATTTCACTCCCTCTTATTTTATCTTATTATTACTAAAAAAAATGATTCAATTAAATATGGTCTTCTATTAATATTACTTTAAGCTGATATGGATACTCTACAAATTGTAGCAATATTTAAATCCCTTAGATAATTCTTAACAACTATACTCATCGAATGTGCTAAACCTAAAATAGAATAAAATTAAATGAATAAAAAATATTTAATTGAATTTTGGTAAATATCAATTAGGAAAAGAAAAAAAAGTAAATTTTTAATTTACCAAAAATTGAGCTGCACAAATTGTAATTCTGTATTTTTTTTGATAGCCTGAGAGAGCTGCTTTGATCCTTCTCTGCAAATTTCATTTTCTCTTAATTAAAAAGGAAATTAGCTGCATAAGAAAATCAAAATGATTTACTCAAATCCTAATGTCAGGCTCTTTAGTATTTTGAGATTACAGATTGCTTAAGATAAAACCGAAACTCCATTATATTTTATTTAATTACCCCTATGCCATTAAATAAAATTAATATTTTTATTTTTGAATTAATATTAGAGGTAATAAATTAAGAAGATAAAATCAAATATAGAGATAAAAATCAAAAAAAAAGTTTCTTCATTTAAAAATTTTATTTTATTTTTTTTGAATAAGGATTTATTACCAGAGCATTAAGGTAAGTTTAGTTAAAAAGCAAAGATTTTTAAATGAGTCAGATAAATAGATAACCCCTTGGTCTTCAAGTTAATTATATCTTATTTTAGGTTAAATTAATTAATAATATAAATTCAACATTTTTAATTGTCAATTTACTCTAGATTTAAAAAAAGCGTTTGAAGCTTCAAGCAGTTTAGAATACCTTCAGCTAAATATTTTGCACCAATTGATTTTATTTTATTAAACCTTTTATAAGGGAAATATTTAAATAATAAATTCTTTGAGTATTCTTATGATAGCTAGTAAGAATTTAATTTAGAGTTTTCTTGATTTTTAATTACATTTCTGATGAGTGATTGATTGACTGATTGTAAAATAAATTAAGTTTTTTAATTACCACAAGTTAAGAGATAAGGAAATAAGGTTTGGGCAGTTCTACAAAGTGGTAGATATCGATTATGCACCTATTTCTGCTAACTAATTGTTACTTCAAAATAAAATATTATATGTGAGTTTATCATCTAAATCAATGAATCTACGCCAGATTAAGGTTCAAAGATTAAAGATTTAAACACTGCTCTATACCATTTAGTATTTGGGTTAACCCATTTATGTTGTATTGCAATATCTAATTGTTTCTATTTTTAATAATCATTTTAACCTAAAACTATCAAAACATTTCGATTTTACTCTAAATTTATTGAAAGATTCTCTATTTTTTTGCAGGGAATGAAATTTGTTGTAAATATCTTAATCCCTTCTCCTCCAATCTAGTTATCACTTCAGAACATTATAAAATTTATTAGAAAAATTAATTAGTTTATTATATTTTTTAGAGTTAAAATAAACCTTATGTTGATTGTTAACTTTTTCAGATTTTCGCACTTGTTAAGACCTTATACTAACTCTTAAACTCCTTCTTATCTAATTTTATTGAACCTATTTATTTTAAAATAAAACACTTTGCTTTTTATTAGCTACTATTATGTCTTACATCAGATTTATAGATATATTTTCTAAACAAGGCATCCCATTTAAAAAATGCATCAAACTATGAACTCCATCCGAACCTATGAGGCATTCTCTTTATTAATATCAAAATTCCTTTTAAATACTTTTATTATGTTATGTAAATGTACTAGAAGTTTATGTAAAGCTCCTTCAATATAGTGAATTTCATAATTTACTCTGAAAGAGAGAGGATCTCTTTGTTTTTCAAAGGGTACTTTCTAATAAAATGAAGGTTGATGAAGAGAGATATATAAATTTAAAACAAGTATACATAAAGTTTATCATCAGAGCTTCTAGCTCGCTTGCTTGAGCAGTTATTTTTTCAAGCTGATTGTAGGAATATATAGATTAGAGCATGCTGTTGATTAAATTTTCTGTATTATTTAGATAGGTAGGAATACTAATAAAAAAATGGATTATTTATTTAAAAACTTAGATAAAATTTGATAAAACTTTAAAAATAGATTCCAGAAATGTTTACAAATCAGTTATAAATGAATGAATGTAGGTGATAAAAGAAAATATTTTGCAAAAACTGAAAGTAGTTAGTTATTGTACTTCTTATTAAGATGGCTCGTTAACTATTAATTGATTTACTATTTATCTTGTTTTTGTTAATTGTTTAGAAATTTAATAAAAATATTACTGAAATTTTAATTGATTACACTTAAGATTTTAAAAACAGATTCAAAATAATGTTGATTTTTCAAAACAACTTTTTTAAAATATAATATTGATTTACTTTAATCAATAAATAAGCTCCATTGAAATTCTTTTATATCTTTATAAATATTGATTGAGTATTTTGAAATCTATTCTTCTCTTTATAACTTTTCCTATCTTTAACATCAATAAAATTTAACATGAAATCTAATCTTGGTATGAATGACCTCACAAAAATTTTAATTTTAATTTTTTTTAATTTAAAAGTTTTATTTTTTTAAATCTTCTAAAATTTATTTAATTGTTGTTTTTATTTAAAAAAATAATATTAATTTTACTAACAAATATTCAATGAGATTTATTTTAAGATGGAATTTTAAATGATTTATCTTACAAGCATGATTTAGCATCATAATAATTTTATAATCTAAAAGTAAGACAAAAATTAGTAATTTTAAACAAATATTTTATTTATCAAAAGGAAAATTAAAAATAAAGATAAAAGAATTAAACAATTTTGCCAACTAATAAAATATTGGATTCTTTTTATGATAAAAGAAAATTAAGAATTAATTATATTTTTTCATAGAATTTCATGACAAAACAAACTTAATATCTATGTATCTACATGCTTAAAATTGAATATCTTATTATTATGAAAGCATTCATAAAACCATAATTAATTATAAATAAAATTTATTTTTTGAATCTCTAGTTGATTTTCAAGCTATATTAAAATCACATAAGATTTTAACAATTCATAAGGATAGACAAACTGTAAAAATAGATAATTGATTTTTTTCTGAAGCAAAAACCTTATGATGATTATATATATAGAATAAACACTCAATATTTTTCAATATGCATACTTCAATGAGTTAGGCCATCTTTATTCATTTGAAATGCTTTCTTTATCATTTTTTATTTACATTTTGAGATTTTTAAGAAAAATGAAGTTTTTTTACATTTCTTTTATATGAAAAGATTATTCTTTTTGACTCTCTACAGGTGCAACTAGATAAGAAAATAATAGGTTTTAAGTGAATTATTTAAATAATATTTTTTACCACAAAAAGAAAATGTGTTTTGCATATATCCTTTAAAATTAATTAAGAAACAAACAGTTCTACTTATATCTATTTAAAAGCTTATGTAAATTAATTGTTTTGAAATAAAAAAAAATAAATCAATAAAAAATCATCAAAATTTTTAATATTTGTTGTTTGGTATTATGTAGTTTAATCAAGAAGGAATTTCTTAAAGAACTGAATAGATAAATTAAGGGACATACTAGGAATCTTAAGACTAGTTTGACCCTCGATCATTCTCAAAGTAAAGAACTGTAGGATAGGCTTCAAGCTCGCTATAAAGAAGGCTTACTCTAAGAGAAAAGAATAATGTAAAAGGTCACATATTTTTAGAACCTAAATGGAATAATTCTTTTGATTTAGAAAGCCCAATTTTAGGAATAATAGCATTGATAATTCTAGCTATTTATTTAATCTGCTTATTTACTGGTAGAATAGGTAAAATTCATACTTCCATGTTCACAAAAATAGCTCATTTAAAAATTATTTATAGAAACTGATAATCAAAAGATAATATATGGAGTTATTGCTGTGCTTATTTATGCAGCTGAATGCTATTTTTGTGGGGTAGTAGGGTATTTAACAAACTAAATGAGTGTTAAAGATCTTTAGAGTTATTTGCAATAAATAAAGCAAATGAGATTTGAACTTAAATTCCGTGTCTAAGCTTACCATTATGAACAAAGATCTCATTATGATAATGAAAAAAAGAGATATGTAAGTACTACAGAATCAGTTTATACATATGATGAGACCTTTGATTATCCAGTTGGGTAATCAATTGATGAAACTGAAGATTCTACAGTCTTTTTTGAGAAAGCTAAATTCTTCAGAATCCACAATTTCATTACTTATTCATTTGGAGATTAGCAAAGTGCTAGATACTATGATGATATGGTAAGACATGCTAGAAGCAAAAGTAAATCAAGAGATTATCATTAAACAGAAAGTGAAGTGTAGAACTGCGTTGGTTTAAAGACAAACATATTAGCTTACTAAGATGGAGTTAAAATAGACTCTATGCTTTCTGTACCTGTTTATCTTATCTACTGCCTTTTTGGGTTAAGCTTGCTCTATAGAATTTTATTAAATAATAGAGTTTGCTTTGTCGAGCATTGCATCCACAAAAAAATATTTGTTGATATGAATAATATCAACCCAGAAGTCTATTAGTATGAAATGGTCAGATAGAATATTCAAAATCAACAAATAATTATTAATAACTAAGCTTAAATCATTAACAACCAAAACTAAATACTTTAAAATCAATAACAAGGAATTAATTATCAAAATGTTCAATAGCCACAACAAGTTAACTATAACTATCCACAAGAATCCTAAGTTAATTATAACTATCCACCATAACCCTAAGTTAATATACCTAATCCAATGAATTGATTGATATAAACTATTTATCATATTTTAATATATTTAATTATGTGTCAAAACGTTTTGCATTTTATTAAAAATCTAAGTAAAACTAAGAAAGAAATACTAAACTTATTTATTGTTCATAAATCAAGTAGAATTTAAACTAAAATACTACAAAATAAATAAAAAATAAAATATTCAAGATAGGGAGGTAGATGGGGGAACTGAAGGAAATTTAGATTATTTTTTTTTATAATTCACTTCATTTTGCTTTACTTCTTTATATTAATTGTATCTTTCTTGACAAATTATTCAGTAATTTGATTTATTTTTTACTTCTAAAGAAATTAAAAAAGAGGCAAAAAGCTTAAAATAAGACTTGTAGAGTAAATATTTATCCTTGATCACTCACTCACTCAATAAAATTTAATAAAAAAATCTTTGTTGATTAGATTGCCAGATAATAAGAATAATAAAAAGATGAAAAAGATATTTTCTTTTTATTAAATAATATCAATAAAATAATTAAAAACAACAATAATCAATAGAATGGAATAAAAAATAGAAAAAATGTAAGGATATCTTTTTTGTTATAAAATATGTTAATTTCAAAAGAAATTGATACTTCCCTTTTAGCAAAGATACTTGCTTTTTTATAATCAAATTTCTTTTTAAAGTTAAATTATTCAGGGGGATTGTAGAAATAAATTATATTTGCTCAGTATAGATATTTATTTATTTGGATAGATGGATGGATGGATAGAAAGGTATTTCATTTTGTAATAGTTATATTTTGATATTATTTTTAAGATAGATAAGTTAACAGGCATATTGATTTTATCTAAACTTCATTTCTTTTTGTTTATGCAATGATTTATTTTGAAGGGGTGGGTTTTCTTTTGAACAATTTATTAAACATCCTTTAGGAATTGTTTTGTAAGCGAAAAAGAGGCTAGTTACTACACTTTTATTAGAAAAAAATTAAGAAATATTTTCTAGTTCGATTTTATTTGTTACTTTTTTTTAATTTTAATTTTGGTAAGTTTATTGAACAAACGATTTAGTTACGAATTGATAACATTAGTATATTTACTCTATATTAAATTTTACATATTGGTAGGGTTTTAAAAAAAATAATTTACGGATTTCTATAAATTATTCGGAATAAATAAATCAATCAAAAATATTATAAAATTAAGCAAGCAAGTATTATAAATATGTCATTTAATCAAGAAGGAGTTTCCTAAAGAGGAGACTAGGCAATTTAAAACACGTCATAGGATTAATAAGCAGAATTCAACCCATAGTCATTTTCAAAGCAAAGGACAGTAGGGTAGAGATCATAAAATTTGTAAAAAAGACTTACATTTAGGGAAAAAAAGAATATAAAAGGTCACATATTCTTAGAACCTAAATGGAATAATTCTTTCCATATTGAAGACCCAACAGGGGCGATAGTAGTTTTAATATTTATTTTTGCCTACCTTTTTTGCTTATATTTCGATAAAATTGGTAACATTCTTTTCTAGATATATTTTTCTGATCATAAATTACTCATTTAAACATTTTTAATTTTTTTAGAATCGAATACAAAAAAGATTATACTAGGAATAGCTGCAATTATTCTATATGTAGGAGAATGCTGCTCAAACGGGATAGCAGGCTATCTTAGAAATTAGATCACTGTTAAAGAATTATAAAATTATTTAAATGAGATAAAACAAATGTAATTTGAACTAAAGTTCTAAGTTACTGCTTATCACAAGGACAATAGTTTTCTTAAAAGCAATAGAAGAAGGAGTTCAGGTAACGTAACTACTTATGAAGAGACTTTTGAGTATCCTGTAGGTTAATCTCTAGATGAAACTGAAGATTCAACAGTATTTTTTCAAAAAGCTAAATTTTTCAGAATCCACAATTTTGTAACCTACTCTTTTGGAGATAAAGAAAGTGCTCAATATTATGCTGATATGGTGAAATATGCAAAAAACAAAAGTAAGAATAAAGATAACTATCAAACAGAAAAAGAATTAATGAACTGCTTAGGTTTGAAAAGTACATTAGTTGCTTATTAGGATGGAGTAAAAATAGATCCCATGCTAAATATTTATGTTTATGTTATCTACTGTGCTTTAGGATTAAGTCTACTCTATAGAATATTATTAAATAAGAGAGTTTGTTTAGTAGAACATTGTATACATAAAAAGTTATTCTTAGATAAAAATAGAATCAATCCAGAAATTCATCAATTTCAAATGACAATAGAGAGCATTTCAAATCAACAAACCATTATCAACAATTAAGAATAAACTAATTAACAATTAATACAATAAATTTCAAATTAGAATAAGGATTAAGCTGATAATAGCTAAAATGCAGTAGAGCAGTCTCAACAAATTAATAATACCTATCCCAAATAACCCTCTTCCTCTTCTGATGTTCCTAATCCTTTAAATTGATCCAACTTATTCATTTCATAAATTCAAATGTTTATTTTATTTGTCTTTAAAATATTTTTTAAAAGATTTAAATTCATTTTAAAATTAACCTTGTATTCATCTAATATAAAATATATTTTTTCATAGTATTAAATGCTGATTATTTAATTTATAAGTCCAATAAATTGATAATAATTTTCAATAAGAAAAACCTAATTTGTTAAAATATATTCATCTATAATAAAATAAGTATCAAAAATATTTAAATTTCCCAAAATCAATTTTATGTGTGTTTAACTATCAAAAATTTTCAAAAGCTAGCAATAAAATGTTTTATAATAAATGAAGTAATTCTACAAGTCAATAAAGAATACATTAAGTCTATCTATCTACTATCATTATTTACTCTTCTCTTACCCTAATTTTTTCAATAAAAAAATGTATGTTTTAAATAATTTCTAGTAATTGTTTAGTATGTAATGTTTTAGATATTTCATAGAGATAATTTAATTAATAAAAGATTTTTTTTTTGAGATGAAAGTAAATATTAATTATTAAAATTTTGTTACAGAAAGTATGTAGTTTATATAAATTTATTAAGATTTAATTATAATTTAATATGGGGAAAATACTTCTTAATGAAATAAAGTTTTTTTATTTGATATTTATTAGTTTTTATTACGATTTGTATATTTAATTTGTTATTATGTTTAGCTAACTAATTGAATGTCTAGATTATGGTAAGACTGACATGAGGTAAATTAGTTTTTTATTTTAGAGTTTCATCTTTGATAAATGAGTATTTTTTTATTAAATGTTTTCAATTTCTATTGGAAAAATTATGATTTTATTTTGGATTGATGAGTGGGTAATTAATTGATTGATTAAGGTTCAGTAGTAATCATCATCATCATCATCATCTGCTTTATTTTGCATTAGCATATTTTGTTTTGTTTTGTTAATTAATATACAAGTACCTGGAGCTATAGAGAGTAGTACCCAAATAGGGAAAAAAATGATACCAGCTATCATGAGAAGTGCTATTTTTATGAGTTTATATGAACCTAATGTTGATTCATTTATATTAAAGTAGTAAATCAAGGGTAGACATATTCCCATGACAATTAGATATATTGGATAAGTAATACAGCCAATAATGAAAAAGAATAGATATTTTAGCATAGTTATTAGCAAATGAGAGATAGAAATAGGTAAAAACTTTTTTTATCTACATCTAGTAATGCAATTGTACTTGCTGTAATGAAAATAAGTAGCTTCTTTTTTGCAAAGCTTACAGAATTTATAGTGACACCAAGTGCAATATATTTTATCTTTCTTTAAGTGTCTTTGATATTATTGGATAGTGTTATTGCATTTAGGACATTAGATTTCATTGCTTTTCATTTCGCCATAATTTATTAGAAGAGCATCTTTGCATGTTAACCCTTAATGCCAAAATGTAAAACATCTAGAACAGATCTCACTATTCATCCATAAAAGAAAAAATATTAATCAAAAGATTTATTTTAAAATTCAAAGTAAATTGTAAGTTAATTTCTATAGATAACTCTTCAAAAATCACTAATTAAAAAAATTTAAATTTATTTTGGCTTTTTGAACAAAAAATCCAGCGATGTAAGATTAAATATCAGGATTCAAATTAATTATAAAAACCTTTCATTCCAAATGCTTAAATAAATTTATAATTTGATATTCAATCATTTCTTCATCAATAGAAATTATATTACACTTATTTTAGTAATCTGTCTATTCCTCATTATCAATTATAATCATTTCAAAATCAAAAGAATATACACAGAAAAATATTTATTTATTGTAAAGAAATCTAAATTCTGAAACAAATTGGGTTATTCATACTATTTTTGATCATCTTATGTTTATTCTATTTGTATGGAAGTATTTTAATGTTTTTATGAGCTAAAACAAAAATTTTTTGAGCAAAGATAAAAATTATTAAAAAAATTAGGTTTTAATGGGCTTATGCTTATCCTATTTTGTATTATTTTGCATGGGAGAATTTTATTGTTTTTATTTGTCATCAAAAAAAAGTTGATTTTCTATCAATTTGTTTGGGGTAGAAAAGTCATTTTAAATTAAAATTTATTCTTAAAATTTGCAATATTTGAATTTGTTTTTAAAAATGAAATTAACATCTTGATCGATCATCATTAGCATAAATAATGTTTTATTTATCTTACTTCAATTAATTCATTTGATTTATCTTTTATGAGACATTCATTATTGATGGAGTTGAGAAAATGCAGAAAATATATATTTTATCTAATGCCTGGAGTAAATTTGAAAGAAGGGTTTTTTTCTTGTAAAAAGTATTCGATAAAGTCTTTAGAAGAAAATTAGATTAATTGATAGAAATATTTGATCAAATATTTTGAGAAAAGTAAATTAAAATTAATTTAATTCAATTCAATTGAATTTATTAAAAAACTTTAAAGAAATAATTAAATAAATACCTTTTGCAGATAGGGCATTCCAAGTTGAGACAGTCTGGTTTTTAAACCATATATCCTTGGCAATCAGGTTTGATACAAAACATGACTACATTTTCAAGTCTGAGTTATGATATAGATTTCAGTCTAATATATTTATTGTAAAGTTTAGCATCATACTAAATTATAGCTTTTATCTCAGCATTTTGATAGATGGTAGAACAATTTTCTTGAGGGCAGCAAATTCCCTGACTGGATACATTACTATTTTCTATTTACATTGATGCATAATAATAGAGACAGCTTTGGCAAAATAAATGGTTGCAGCAGTTGGATGCCTAACTCATGAAACAAGGGTTTATATTTTCTTCACAACATATAGTACAAGTCATTCCATCGCTTATCAATTTTTTTGTTAAGTTGATTGAATTTCTTATTGAACTTTAACTTTTAAGCTATTTACTATAGGTTTACATTTATATTTATTTGAAAATTTTTGATGAGTTTGATAGTGAAAATGAAGTTGTTGGTTTTGATACTGGTAGAGATTCATCTTCTTTTTTATTATGCAATAAAAATTAAGGAAAAATATATTTAGAACTAGGTTGCCCTTTAGATTTAGAGAAATATTAACTCCACATTTTGAAATTCATTTCTTTGATCAAAAGACAATATTCAACAGCCTATTATAAAATATATTCTTTAGGGCTATTCATTAGGTCTATTTTCATCAAGTATTATTCAGCATCATTCAAATTGAGTTGCATCTCATACAATCTATAAAGAATCCAAATTTTTCTACTCTATTCGTCTTCTTCTGAATCGATTTGACAATTGTCAAATTAATTACTAGATCTAATTCGTGAAAATCTATTCTTGCTATTATTCTTAGCTTCTAAACTAATAGAGTACTCTCTTTATAGAATATTATCATTTGCGCTCTAGTTACTACCAGTGCTACTGCTATATGGCAGTGATAAAGGCCTCGAAAAGCCTGAATCACTGTTGCTTTTTTCCATTTAAATTTACTGATCTTAACTACCTTTATATATATATATATAATAATTAAAGATATTAAAGACTATCTATTGATTGTATATATATATATATTATTTTTTTGATAAGAGAAGAAAGTACAAATTATTTTTGCTTATATCTTCTGATAATTAATCTATATTAATGAAATAATCTTAATTTGTTTAATGCAATCTATTTTTGCTCAGCTTACTTTAAGATGAGTTTTTCATTAAATGAAAAAACAATTTTTACTTTTAGATTTAATAAACAAATTAACTCGCTCTCACTTTTCATTTAACCTCTATCTCTTTTATATTTGGTTTGCTTTTTTATTACTGAATTATATGTTTTCTACTTAAATTTGATCTTTTTATATATTTTAGATCAAAAGTAATTTTTGTCTGAAAAGAATAAATGTTACATTACCACTCAGTAATCAATTTATTTTCTTATAAAAATCGATTTCAATTTAATTAGTGATAATTATTTAATCACAAAAAATATATTATTTGATGATCAAATTTTTAATATTTTCGTCTATATCAATATCGTCATTTGAATATTAAATAAATCTTTTAATTGATCTTAAATTCCAAAGATAAAATTTAAATCTTTTGAATCTTAAAAGCTTTATTAGGTAGCCTTTTAAAGAAAAGGTAAGCATGCTTGTTATTTTATACATTGAATTATCAATTTTGTAAAGAAAAAATAAATTCTTGCCAGTATGACATATAAAAGTGAGTAAGATAGATAAATTTATCTTTCTAAATATCTATTAATTAAATATTTCAATTTTTAAAATAGAGACTTCAATATAATATTTTAAAAAGTAGATTTGCTAAAATATATAATTTATGGCTAAAAAGTACAATTAATAAGGTTTATACTCATGCCAATTAAAAATTAGCAATATTATTTTATGGAATTAGTTTTATAAAAAAATAGATATTTGAATAAGAATACCTTGTTTAGATAGACTAATAGTGGTATCTATTTAAGACGGTGAGAAATCTCCTAGATAGAATGATACTAAGTCCAAAGGAGCAATCTATTAAATAGAAATAAATTTTTAAATATATTTGTTCATCCAGTAAAGAAATAAACAATTAAAGCTAAATAAAGCTTTGTTCTTTTTAAATATTTTTATTTACATTATCAGGATTTAATTTCTTTTGAAGGTCATAAGCATTAGCTTCTTGATCAGCTGTTTCTTAGCTAGAATTGCTGCTGCTACTTTCTTCTTTGATTTCAACTTACTTCATGTTTGTTGTAAGGAAAAAAGTACTTTTATATTAAGAGGTATTAGGGTGATTTATCGATGAATAAATAGATAGATTGAATTAATGAATTTACTTTTTACTTTTTGATTTTAAAATAAAAATCTTATTTTTGAAGAATAATAATTATAATATAAAAACTTTTCTTTTCTGATTAACAATTTAAATTTACTTGGTAATATGAATGAATAATCTTGTCAAATCAATCCATTAATTACATACTAATTTTACCTTACTCTCTAAAATCAAATCACTCCATTCACAAAACCAAACAAAATAACAAATTAAAAAACCAAATTTTAATGTAAACTCACTCTCAAACAAAAGATGTAAAATATTTACAAAAATCTAATAGAAAAGGGTAATTGTTTTAGTTTTATTAAAAACAGTTAAATGCAGCAGAAAAAAGGAATAAGAATTAATTTAATTAATAATTTGTAAGTAATAGAAGATTTGATTGTAAAAGAATAAATTACTAATTTATGTATTGATTGACAAAAGAAATTTTACTAAATTGCCTAAAAATAGCTTAAATCCATAGGTTATCTTAGTGATTGACAAATTTAAATGGTAAAAAAAGCTAAGAAGGAAAGAAATTTATTTAAACAAATACGATAAAATCAATATTTACATAAATATATTTAATATAAGAGGAGTATATTTTTCTATATAAATTAAGGATTGTATGTAACTTAGATATCTAGAAACTTTTGAATTAATACATCTGTCAACCGTACTAGTTTTAATGATATTATAGTTAAGCACGCTACTTAATTAAAGTCAAATTAAAGCATGACTGAAATATCTAGTGTAATAAATCTACTTTTTAAATTGCTAATAAGATATTTACTAATTTTACTTACTTGAGTGCTATCAAAATTTTGATTCTGCTTGCTAGAAATATTTTTATTCTTTTTTGATTGTAAGTAACTTTTGGAATAAAAAATTAATCAAAATAGACTCTAATATCTCAATTGATATTTATTAATTTGTTTCTTACATTTCAATTCACGAATAAAATTAAAAGTTCATTTTATAATGAACAAAATTAAAAAATAAATATATTATTCAAACTCAAATTAGGAGAGTGTTATTTAAAAGTATTTGTATTCTTTATCTAAGTAGCTTTACTTTAATCTCTGCTTAACTAATTTGTTAATCTTATCCATTTAATCTTTTAATTATTTGTAGCTAAGAACTATTAACTTTTATCTTTAATTTAATTTGATTGAAAATGTTAATGTATTTTTCAAAAGTAAATTAAAAGATATGAAAAGCTTAAAAAAATAAAGACAGAGACACACACATCAATCAACAAATATGATTAATAAGAACTTTATTAATTTTTCAGTTCAATTCTGAATTCGATTTTTTAAATTTATTTTCAATACATTTTAAGTGTCTCCTTCTTTCTACTTTGATTCTAAATTGTATATAAAAGAAACTGATAAATTTCAATTATGCAATAAAGATGGCTCTATGGATTTATTAATTCAGAAGATATCTATATTTTATTTATTGCTTTTCTTTGAAGATATTTATTTTTATTCTAAGAAATGGAGCTTATCTAATAGCTAAGTTTTTATTGTTGAACAAATTGTTTTAATATTTCTTCCTTTGATTATTAATTTGTTACTATTAAAACATATTCAGCTTATTAGATACTGAAGACAATAAATTAAGTCAAGTAAACAAGACAGAATTTATGAGATCTATTTAATTTTAAAGAAATTAAAGACTTTCACTACTTAACTAAGATATCTAGATTTTTTTTACTAATTTTATCTTAAAATAATCTTTAATTTTTAATTCAATATGGGGGCTTTTCTTTTAATTAATATATCAGTGAATGCATTTTTGAGAAATACATTTGGTCAATGTTACCTTTTAATGCTTTTAATATGGCTATTACTGAAAAGATCCAACTAAGAAATTAAGGTTTCTATCAATGGAAAAACACAAAAAGAAATCAAAAAGATCTAACTCAAATAAGCTTAAAACTCTAATTACATGATTAAGACTTATAGGTTTTTTTAATTTTTTGTTTACTAATTTGAAAATGGGGGATTAATTATCAATTAATCTAGCTTGCATTGAATATTAAATTGGATTGGAGGTGTTTTTAATTGCTATAGTAGTTGTTATTTTCGAAATGGATTCTGCTATTTAAATTTCAAGGGATTTATGGTTAGAAGAGTATGTTAACAGTAGAATAATAGAGAAGCCATTTATTTAAACAAAAGACTTATTTATCAATTAATTTGGACTAATTGATTGTTAAGTTTGATTGATGGCTTTTTTATACTGTTATTATAGTTATTATTTTCTAAATAGATTCTGCTATTCAAATTTTAAGGAATTAATGGTTAGAAGGAGAGTGTGTTTGAAGTAGAATTCAGGCTAAATCAATTAAATATAAGGCTTGTGTATCTATTAATTTAGTTTAATTGAAGGTTTTTTAATATTATTATCTAAATAAATTCTGCTATTCAAACTTCAAGAGATTTATGATTAGAAAAAGATGATGATGTATGTTGACAGGAGAATAATAGATAAATCTTTTAAATAAAATGCTTATTTATCTATTGATACGGTTTAATTGATGGGGCTTTTAATTCTCATGATATTATTTTCTAAATATATTCTGCTTTTCAAATTTTAAAGGATTTATGGTTAGAAGAAGAAGAGAATATTTGTTTTTAGTAGAATAATAGAGAAATCATTTTAAATAAAGAGTTATTAATCAAATTAATTGATTATTAAATTGGATTGATGGTATTTTTAGTTGTTATATTTGTTCGTTCCTATTTTCTAAATAGATTCTGCAATTCAATCAATTTTCAAGAAATTTATGGTTAGAAGAAGAGTAAGTAAGTAAATTAAAAGAAGGATAATGGAGAAACCATGTACAGAAAGATTTTGAACAACAACAAATCAAATTAAATACTTTATTTTAATAGTAACTTCTGCTGCAATTTTCTTGGGGGGGGGGGGTTGATTAGAGAGTCATAAACAAAATTTGACCTTCTAATCGACCCTCCCTTTTCTTAAAACAAAATCATATGCAAGCAGAAGTTAACCAGAAAATAAAGCAATTAAGATTATAGTGGCTGTTCAAAAACATTCTCTACATAATTAGCTCCTTTATCTCCAATTAACTTAAATGTCATCATTCATTTACTATTTATTTATTTAAATAAAAATATTAAAAAGAAAAATAAAAAAAGAAAATTACCACTTTAAAGGAAAAAAGGAACAAAGAAGGCAACTAAATTGTAATTTATTTTTTATAACAAATATGATCACAAACAACTTCTTTGAACAATTTTAGAGTCCACTGACTTCTCCAAATAACAAAAGGAGGAATAGGTAATGATTTTCTTTTAAGAAACTAAAGACTAACTATTTATTTATTTTAACTTTAAGAGTAATGTTGAAAAATTAATATTAAATTTACTTCATTTAATCGCAAAGAGACTTCTACTGCTATTGAAAAAACCAAATATTCAAAGGCAATTCTGTATTGACTCTATTTTATCACGAGGTAATAAACTTTCAAAGAATACATGTTATCTAATTCTAGGAACTTCTACAGCAAAGAAACCGAGCTGGCTATTAGCATTACTTCCTATCTGAAACTTCAAATTTATTTTAGTCATTTAATTGAAAGAATAAACAATCCGCCAAGAAGAAAAAAGCAATCTATGAAATGTCCTAAATCGAAGATTTTTTAGGTTTCAAACCTTCAAATATTAATCATTTCTCAAAAAATTATAAACTAATATCTTATTTAGAACTAAAAAATAGTTTTAATTCCTATTATTTATGAATAATAAAAAAAGCTTTAAAATTAATTTAATTCTATCTTTAAAATTTACTTAAGAACCCTTAGAATTTGACAAGCCTAAAGAAAAAAGAAGCTCAAATCATTTATCTACATTCTTTTTTTATGTTAAGCTTAGCTCTAAGAATAACAATTTATGCTATTTAAATATGGAGCCCCCAGAAAGGACGGTTCCTATATTGTTAAGAGTTACTTTTCATAATCTAAATTCATAAGTCCCTTTTATATTAAATCTAATGAAGCAAAGAAAGACCAACAGTGCCCAAGTAGACCTTGTAAAAATCAAATAAAAGTATCTACCTTAGATCAGCTTCTTTTAAAATTAATTAAAAAATTTAGAAAGTTAGCAGCTAAGACTCTTCATCAAATGCTAAAAAAGAGCTTAGCTACTTAGCTTTGAGAGGGGAGATAATTAAGCCTACTCCTCTTTTTGTTATCCTAAAACAACTATTAAGTTTTAAACCAAGATTAATTAAAAGAATAATACAATTTCTACAAATTTATTAATAATAATTATTTGATTATTTTTAATTGCCTCGATCCTTATTAAGAATAATATGAATTAATTTATATTAATCCTTATTTTAAAAATATAGCTGTTAAAAATTATTATCCGCAATCCAAAAAAATTAATTCTTCTTCAAAAAATCTATTTAATTCAATTGTTTTTCGTTCATTAAAATTTACAATTAAAATTTATAAAACTCTTTTATCAAATAACTAATTTACTCTTTCAAACTAAAATAAAACAATTCAAACCAATCAAAAACTATCCTTTGACTTATTTTTATATAATCTCTTTTAAGAAATTATGATCATCTTCATCATCATCATCATCATCATCATCATCAATAAATATACAAATGGAGAGTTTCTAAAAATTGAAAATATAATATTTTTAGATATTATTTTGTTTAAAAATCTAATACCATATAAACTCTCTTGATATTTTATAATTTCTAATTCAAAATTAAAAAAACATTAATCTGCAAAAATTTCATTCTAAACTTTTAGTTTTAAGATAGGTTAATATTTAGAATAAATATATTTATTGTGCATATTGATTTTGATATTATTAATGATTTTCATTGAAAATATTTATTTGATTATTTAGATTTTTGGTTCATAAAATCAAAAGGAAGAAACAATAAAGCGAATAAATTATTCTTCCAACAATGTGAAATATTTTTAAGAATATTAAATATTTGTATAGAGATGGAGTGAGTTGAAAAAAGTAGCACATCATGTAAAATAGAGTAATTAAATAAATAATTAGAATTTGTTTAAAGGTACAAAAAAATGAATTATAGATTACATCAAATATAAATAATTAATTTACATAAAAAACTAGATGATTTTTGCTAAATATAGAAAGATAGAATGTAATATTAAGTTTAATGAGCTAACTAACTTAGTGATTAAGTGCTTAAATTATATTAAAGTTTATTCTATAGTAAAGCAAAATGATGATAGCTCATCTACAATCAGCTAAAAACTAACTATTTAGAGGTATAAATAGATAGATAATTCATATGTAACCTCATGGAAAAACTCCGAAAAAATGAGCAAATTTAGACATCTTTTTCATGCTGAAAAAGACAGTGATAAATTTGCAAAACTACTCAATAGTTCTTTCAGTATTGTCTATATTATTATTGGCTGTTTCTAACAATAGTTTGGGATTGTCTAACTTAGGTTTGGCTCTATCTGAGTTGGGAGCTGCTGACAACGACGTTTTGGCCAGGGAAAACACTGTTAGCAATAGTGGGTTAGAAGTTGCTAGCATTGACGCTGGTTTGATAGACAACGGGAGCAGGCTTGTAGACGCTGTACATGGGGATAGCGTTAGTGGCTTCTTCGATTTTAACTCTCTTTAAGATAACAAAGAGCAAAAGAACAACAGCGATTAAGGCGAAAATGAGACCAACAACAATGACGGGGATTCTGTAGTTGTCATTTAAATTAAGGTCACCAACAGCAACGTTGTATCTGTTTCTTAAGACAATAATGCTTCTTTCGGCATCGAAAGTGGTGTAGAACTTCTTCAACAAGGTGGTACCGAAGTAGAAGTCACCAGTGTTTTGAGGAGCACTTTTATTTAATACAAATGAATCTTAATTTATTTGCAAAATATATAAAAATAATTATTTACGTAGAGAACTTGAATAATAATTCGTAGTTTCCATTTTCTAATTTATTGATGTAATCAGAGGGTTCAAGAGTAACAGTAACGGTCTTCTTGCCTTCACCCTTGAAAGTGAAAGTAATAGGATTGTAACCTTCGAAACCAGGGAATTAGTCAGCAGGGCAGACGTAGTTGTAAACATTACCCAAATTGCTGGAGGGTTAGAAGCAAGGGAGTTGCTTAGAGGTCATGAAATAGTAGAAGGCAGGCTATTTTCATAAAAAAATTACATTAATTTTTTAAAAATTAAAATCTTTCTAAAGCTTTCATCAAAATGAATCAAAATAAGGCTTTTTTGCATTTCATTATTTGCTAAAATCATCCTATTTATTTTATTTTTGAGCTATTTTTCTATTCATTTATTTATTTATATTTTTGCTTTGTTTATTCTATTTTGATTCAGAAAGATTCTTTGGCTTTATATTGCTAATTTTTAGAAATATTTTTTACGGCTTAAGTAGCAGCAACACCATCAACGTGGGGAACGTAGATGTACTTGGAGGTCAAGTCAAAGTGAGCAGTGAGGGTTTGAGAGTCACTTTGGAGTTGAGATTCAGTCTTAATCTTAAGACCAGTAATGGTAACAGCCCAGGTGTTGGAATTAGTGGTAGGAATAACTTATTCAGTGGTTTAGGGTTAGACGAAGTATTCTCTGTATCCACCGATGTTGAGTTAAGCAATAGTGCTGTGAACGTATACGGAGAAGGAGTTCTTGGTAACCAACTTGCTGCTCAATTAGAGGGCGGAGACGACGCTGTTACCCTTGGAGAAGGAGAGACCAGAGTTGAAGGCCTTGATGAGAGCGCTTTATTAAGCGGGGGTGTTGGGATCAACATTACCGGGAACGTAAACAGTAACATTAGCGTTGGTTTCATCTTCAGAATCTTCAATTTCAATTTGGCTTTCTCCCTTCAAAACTCTACCGGCTTTATTATAATAAAATAAAGATTTAGAAATTTTCTAAATTTAGTAAACAATTTAATTTAATTTGTTTGTTTTTGTAGCTATTTTTTTAAACTCGAGAAATATCTTTTCTTTTTTTATGGTAAAACAAAGCAAATATCTTTCAATAAATTTTATTGCTAGTTAGATAAACATCATTAATTCAAACTAAAATGTCTCTCAAATCTTTATAAAAGAAACAAAGATAGTGTTTTTAAAAAAATTAAATTTTTTCATTTTTGTTGATTTATTGTTCCACCTGATTTGCGCTAGCAAATTGCAATTGTTAATTAAAAAATTTTTAAACTTAAATGTTGAAAATTTGAATTTTAAATAATTTCTCCTTATAACTCACTCTCAATAGCTTAAACTTTCATTCATTCTAATTCTAACTAACTTATGAACTAATAAATTAATTTTTTCTTAGAAAATAAGTAATGCTTTCATTCATAGAGATCCTAGGAAGAATAAAAATTAGAAAATGGAACTTGAGAGTAAATATTTTTTAAAAATATTAAAGATTTAAATAGTGGGATCTGTTTGTTTATATTTATTCTGTGGCAGAAAATTATCTCCTCTAACAAATTTTTAAAGTGAATAGGTAGGTAGTTAGTTAACCTTGCTAAAATCATGTATACTTGATACCATTCTTAATTTAACTCAATAAAATAAATATTCTTTATTTTCCTTTCAGTTAAATTGATATTTGGAGCTATGAAAAGTACGAAATGTGCTTTTAGAATAAACAGATAATTTGAGATTAAATAATCATTTTATGCATGTAAGTAAGTAAGTTTGGATTTATTTTGAGTTATTTGAAAATCTGTATTTGGTAATAGATTTTTTGAATGATATATAGTAAATAATAAGAGATTCAACTTGGCTTTGAAGTTATTGAATGTGTTTTTAATAAAAATTCAAGTGTGTATATGTATGTGTGTATGTTGATCAATATGTTTTCTCATAGATTGATTCATGTATTTGATTTAAAATTAATAGAAAAATATCAAGAAGAGTGAATTTCTATTTATTATGAAAGATACTCTATTTATCAAACAATTAATAATTCAGTGTGAATAACTAACTCTTCTATCAATCAATCAATCATTCAACCAAAAATATAATTTAACTTTTTATTTTTGGAAATTTGCTTTTGGTGTAATTGAATCTGAATTAGTTTATCATTTTTTTATTCATTGGTTTTTGTGTTCTCAGAATGATGAGGGAGACAATTATTTGAATAGATCGACAAAAATGGAGGCGATTATTCATAAGGAGTTTTTTTAGTGAAATCGTTTTAATTGATAAATTATCTAACTATCATATTGTCTTGATTGAGAATTCTAAATGAAATATTTACCATTAAGGGTGACCTTTCCACCAAAAACGGGGAAGGAACTGGTTTGTTCAGCACCTTGAGCGCATTGAACAGTGCAGTCGAAAGCAAAGGGGTTGAGGGCAGCAGTATTGTATTAAGTTTATCTGGAAACAAGATAATTAACATTTGATTCGAGATCAATAACAGATCTTTAATTGTGAGCTTGATTAGTAAAGTCAACTTCGGCATTTAAAACTTCATCAACAAGTTGCTTAACGTTGTTAGCATCATTATGATAAACTGAGGTAGTTTATAAGGGAATATTTAAAGTAGCGGACATAGCCAAGCCCAAGATGAGGGCGACAGCAATAATGGTCTTCATGCTTTCTACAACTATCTATCAGAAATATTTTTTATTTCCTTTTTCTTTTTTTTCTTTTTATTTATTTAATACAAATATTCAATATATGCATGCATATCACCCACCCACCACTACCTAAATCAAATCAAATCAAACCAAACCAAAACAATTCATTCCTTTCAAATAAAAAGTCACTTTTTCTTAATCAATTCATATTTGTTAGCTTCTTTCTTTCATTCTTTGTTTCTTTCTTTCTTATTTGTTTGTTTGTTTGCATGCTTATTAAATTTTTTCTTCGGTGATTTTTATTTGGTAAGCTCTCAAGTGCATTTTTTTATTTGTTTATCTATGATTTGTTTGCTTTGTCTCAATATATTCATAATATATATATTGCTTGAAGGTGAGTGAGTGCATAAAAATACATAAAATAAATAGAAAAATATAATAAAATACAAAGAGAAAAGAGGTATTTAACTAAACCAAAGTTTATAGCAAAAGATATTTAATTAAAAATTTATGTAGCAACTTGTGCTTTGATTTTGAAATATAATTAATTACTCAATTTATGCACATATCTGCATATTCAAATACTTTTGAAACCTACTTTTTCTTATGTTTGCTTCTAGCAAATAAATAAATAAATAGATTCTTGAATTTTATTGCATATCAAACAAACAAACAACTTAAAGAATAAATCTAAGTGACATAGATACTTTTAACTCTATTACAAAATAATTAAGAATCTTGCAAATATATTAACTTACAAGGAGATAGCTGAGAATATAAAACAAGTAAACTAAAAAAATACTTTTTGAGTAAGTTTTCTTATATTTATGATATATTAAATAAAATCAACAATATCAAAGAGAAAAATTAAGCAAATAAATAACTAAATGTTTCATACACACACACTTTTAAATATCAATTTTAGGTTATTTTATAGACACTTACATTTATGTATTTCATTCACTTTCTTCTACTAATCAGCCTAAAAGCTTCTGAATTTTCTAAATTTAATATTTTTGTTTCTAATTTCCCCCCTTATTCCCTCTATCTAAGTAAATATATCTCTCTATCTATCTTTTCATAATTAAAAGTTGATTTCTTAGTGTAGATTTTTAAGAAAATCTTAAAGATTAAATAAGTATTAGTTATTTAGCTTATATTCTCATAAACTGTTTCTTGCTTAAATCATACTTTACCTATCACTAAATAATTTTCATTCACTCTGTCTTAATATTGACAACAAAAAGATGATTTTAAATAAACAAATGACCAGTTAATCTTAAACAGTTAATCCTTTTTTAGACAAACTCATTATAATTTTGAGAAGGAAGAAGATATAAATATAAATAAATAAATCTAAATAAAATTTTATTTGTGCTATTTTGATATTTGTAATCAATGCTCTCCAAACAAAATTTCACAATCAAAGTTAAGATCTATCAATCTATAGAGCTTTCTTTATAATAATATTTTACATAGAAACTTTTTTATAAGCAAATGACTCTGTATGTGAGCGAGTCTCAATCAAAAATTGCTCCCCAAATAAAAAATCAAACAAAAAAAATAAATAAATTGAGAAAGATTTATTTCTGGAAAAACTAACTACTAACTAATTAAATAATAAAAAAATAACAAATATCTTTCTAATAAAATTTTCTCCTTAACTTTATCCACAAAAAAACAAATAATATCTTTTGATAATTCACAGTAATACAGCATTCTCAATAGTATTTATTTTTCCTTTCTCTCCCGCTCAAAACCAAATATCAAATTTTAAAAAGCTTTTTTTTTTCAACAAACAAACTTAGCCAAATAAGCAAGTAAAAAAATAAACAAATAAGAAAGCCAATCTATCTAAAAAGATACCAAAAAAACCCACTATTCTTTCTGCTGCATTTTTTAATTATTGTTTTCATCAAAATACAATTTAAACTTTTAGATAAGATTTATTCACTAGTCGTATACACTAGCTAGAATTTGAAGGCATTTATTCATTTATGATTTAAACCCCAAAAATTATTTGAAAAGTAAACAGTTTAAATGACAATTTTTTTGAAATACATTTTCTTTTGATTTTGTTTTAATAAAATAAGTTTTTATTTAAAATTAATTCAATTGTGCTATGCTTTGATTTCAACGAATTACAAACAATAAAAACTAACAAATATTTTGAAAGGTTTGTATAAATAAATTCAAAGATTTTAATCACACACAATTAATACTTCAAATTAAACTAAATTTAACCCTCACTCACTCAAATAATTTACATGTCTATTCAAATATCTTTCCACCCTGCCTGATATCTATTTTTGTTTTAAACCATAGAAATTTTATAAATTTAATATCAATCATTCATTAATCTTCACCAATTTTTTTTTTCAAAAGATCCAAATAAAATTTCTAAAATAAACTCAAAATGTATCCCATTTTTAACATTTTTTTAATAGGCGCAGCATAGGTTTTCAGTCATTTATTTTCAATATCAATTAAATTACTAATTTCCAATAAGGAAGCATCAATATTTTTTGAAATAATACATTCATAAAATAGTGTTTTAAGCAATAGATATAAATGTAAAGAATAATAAAATGTATGAGGTACAAAATGAAAAAGCAAAAAAATAGATCATCTTTAATTGAACATATAATAAATTTGTTGAAATTATAAGACTATGTAAGAAATAATAATTCCAAACACTAAAAATCTGTAAAAACTGATAGTTCTATTTCAATTCTTTTCATTTTTTACTAGATAAGCAAAAAAATAAATAAGTTATCAATTTTTAGACAAAATTTAATCAAAAATTCTAAAAAGATTTGACTTGTTTTTTCAAAATGTAAAATAAATGAAGCAAAAGGATATATGCATTTGTATAATTAGAAAAAGGATATCTTTTAAGCATATTTGAGGAAATAAATGATAATATTTAATAACTTCCTTATTAGTATCAAAAATTAAATAGATATCTTTTATTACAAATTTAATAAAAATACTTCATCATTTTCGACTGCATTCTGGACGCATTATATTTATTGATTTCATAGTTATACTGATGAAAGAAAGAAGAAAAATTTACATTTCTTTGTTTTTACAATTGATAGATGCTTTTCAATAAATTTTATTTATTTATTATTTTGAGTAAGTATTTCAAAAAATAACTTTTATCTAGAAAAGTGCTTACAAATCAAATCAAATTAATCTATCTAAAATGAAAATAAATATCATTTTATTCCAACTTCTAAATGCCATAAATCCTCATAAATTATCACCATATTTTCTGAATATTTATAAATAAATTAAATACCACCAATTTGGTCTTGAAAGATGAAGTTTGTATTTATCAATGCTACGAACTTTTGGATACCCCATAGTAAATAATATTTTAATGAAATTATACAAACTAAATTATCTAATTTCATAAGTATTTATTCAATTCAATTCGTTTTTATTTGAAATCCTTTCTATTTTTGGTTATTTTTTAATTAATAAAACATGTTTTTATTGCAAAAAAAACATTAATAAAAATAAATATTTATCTTTAAAATTTTTAACAAACAAAAATTCTATCTTTTATTTAAATTTCTAGAGTTGTAGACATTTCTCATTGTTTTCATTTTTAGATAAGAAGTTAGTCTAAAGTGATAAGAATGCTTTTTAAAATAATAAAACAATTAATATCTTATTTTACAAATACAAATTAGATTTCTTTAAATTGAGTAAGATGCAAGAATTTAAAGATCTTTAAAACCAATTAGGGATTTTATATGGCTTTATTTTTAATCCATTATTTATCTTTTTCATCATTAATTAACTAAATTTTTTACAGTGATTAAGTAGAATAGTTAGAGATTAGTAAATATTTATATTCTAAAATAACTGTTCAGAAAGGAATTATTGTTTTTAAGTTAATTTAAAGTTAAAAAAGCTGAATTAATTCCTTTTATTTACTCTAATAATTTTTTTAATTTTCATAAATATTATTAACAGTTTAATTTTTTTAGTCTTCAGCCATTAAATATTTTTACAATTTTAAAATTACAAAAATAGTTCTTAAAATAGAAATGGATTAGTTTAAATTAAATAAAAAATCAATAAGCAGATTTGTATTTTATCTATTAAACTTAATTTTAGGTGTTATATTAAATAATAAACTTTTCTGTTTTAAAGTAAATAAATTATTATTCAGCAAAGAAGTAATTCAATTGTTAAAAAATATCTATTTATTCAGTAAAAAGTTAATTCATTCTTGTTTTTAAAGGTTTTGAGTCTAAAATGCTGTTGAATGAATAAAGCTTGCTATTTTTAGCAGCAAAATAATAAATTTTTAAGCCAAAAATAATTTCCAAAATATATTTTATGACCAACTTAACTTAATATTTAGAGAAGTTGTTTTATTATATATAATTACATTAAGTTCTTTAAAAATGCAGTAGCCAGCCTCGAATAATTCAATACTTCTTAAGTGTACCTTAAAAATAAATTTAATAATAATAAGTTTTGACCAAATCTCCTTTTATATTTTACATTTTAGATTTTGCTTTCTTTCTTACTTACTTGCATTTTTAATCTTAAAATAAAATGAAAAATTATTTTTTTAGAATCAAAGCAAAAACATATGGTTAAATAAAAATACATGCCCTTAATAAATTATTAGAAATTAATTTAAATTTTGCTAGAACTTACTATGTTAAAATTAACTATGATTAATTTGTGAGTAGAAATTGACTTTTCCTCTAAAATTAAAATAAGAGAGGTAGTGATAAATATGATTACTCTACAGAGAAATATCAATTTTTTATTTAATTATAGGAATCAAGTGTTTTGATTCATAATTTAAAACATTTTCCCAAGGTAGACTTTGAATTAATCATAAATATGAAAGTATATATGATTATCTTAATTTGTTAATAAAAAATGAATGAAATTTATCTGAAAATAAATTTTTAGAATTAGTTATTATAAACTTATGAGTAATCTCAATGGAAATATTTTATCATTTGTGGATTAAAGTCTGTTGATTCAGAAATTGGATACAGTTTATTTTAAATAGAATTTACTCTTCAAAATAGATCTTGGATTGATTAATTTATTTTTTTTATTTTTAATCTGTGTTTGTAATTAATTTACTCTTAAGAAATTAATTTAATAATATTCTAATTAAATTATGCAATAGTTAGCAATCATTTCCAAAAATAATATCAACATTTTTTATAATTCAACATAAACCTAATTTATCTAAATTTTTAATTTTTATTCTTTCTTTATTGATTTTACTTATTTGATTTTATTGAACTGAATTATTTTTATTTATGCTAAATAAAAATCATTAAAAAAAAGAAATTTAAATATCGAAAGAATAATTTATTACTTTTCAGCTACCCACTTGCTCTTTTGTAATATATATACAAATCATCAACAATCTGTAGCATTTGTATTATATGGTGAAATTTATCTTAGTCATTACATTTCTATTGAAAATATTTTATCTTATGAATGTTTCATGCCTGCCTGCCTTTTTATTGATTTAACTTGGAAAAAAGATAATTTCAGCAATTTTACTTGGATTTACCAAAACATATTTAATATTTATGATATTTTATTCATCATTTTTAAGTTAAAAAAAAGCATTCTTCTTATTAAAATTTACATTATTAAATATAAATTTTTGTTTTGTTAGTTTTTTTTATTGCTAATTTTAATTTAAAAAGACATTAGGAAATAACATTTTTTTGTTAACACCAAAAATTTTTATAAGATTTTTCATATTCTTATTAATAGAAAAGTTATTTAAATACTATATAAAAAATTAAATACCTTAACTATTTAAAATTTCCAGTGATTCTTTTAGAGAAAAAGATTTTCAAATACAATATTTTTAATATCTAAAACTTCAGTGTATAGCCTTGAAAAAGGCAGTACCCTAGATACTATACATATATATATATATAAATATTAAAAATAAATATTTTCAAATTAATATTGAAAATCAAAATGTTAGTATTTATAACATTTATAAACCAACATTAATTTAAAAATGAATTATGAAATAAAACTGATTTAACTTATCCAAATAAAAGAAAAAATATATTTTAAAATACAATTAAATTTATTTGAGGAATTAAAAAATAAAATTCTTTTTTAATAATTATTTTAATAATATTAAGAAATTTAAAAGGAAATTAAATGAATTGAATTAATTTATTTTTTAGTAAGAATTATTTTAAATATTTCAACAGATCATTTTTTTGAAAAGTTATTAATTATCTATCAATAAATAAATTAACTAATAATCTATTTTTTTTAATTTGTTGAATTCAAATAAATATTTGTTTTTTTTTTAATTTTCTTTAAGTTGAATTTTAAATAATTAAAAAGAATGATTTTAATTTATTTAATGTTTTATTATGATGAGAAATTTATTTTAAATTCAAATATTTTAATTGCATAATATTTCACAGATATATTTATACAAGCAAGTATAAATGAAAGTAACTTCCAAATGAAATTAATTGATAGGGAGAAATAACTAATGATAATTGCTTTGATTGATCAAAATCAAGAAGCAGACAATTCAGAAAGAAGGCCACTAACTAACAAACATAGAAGATGGTGAATATAATAAATTGATATAATTGGAAGATAAATGAAAATGTCAAGAGGGAGAGATAGATATTTATGAATGAATGCATGTATATATGTATAAGGTATTGAGAGAGGCGAAAAGAAAGTAAAATAATGAAGATAAATTAGAATGAAAAGAAGAAATAGTATAAAGAAAGGAAATATATAAAGGGGAAATTTAATGAAGTCTAATTAAAAGAATGCATGTGTATATGGTTTGAATATGCATTTGTATTTAAGATACTTAAAAGCGGTGCCGAAGATTAAAATTAAAAGAAAACAAAATAATTAAAGTAAAAAATATAAAAAAGAAAATAAAAATCAAAAATGGGTGTTGGAAAACCTAGAGGTATTAGAGCCGGTAGAAAATTGGCTAGACACAGAAAGGACCAAAGGTGAAATATTTTTTTCAATAACAAACTGTCTGCTTATAGCAAGGATGCGAGGGATGTTGCAATGCTTTACATTTCTTCTCTACATTTTTCAAAACGCACTCAATAAATGAATAATAACTTTCTACAAATTTACTACATTCCCCAATTAAAAAAACATTTTTCACATATTTTTATACATTCTTATCAAATTCACTAAATGCTTCTAATCTCTCTCTTTAACGATTGATTCGATTAAGATGTAACCAACTGTTTCTCAGCAATTATTGCCTGTTGTTCATTCTCCTTCATGCTCACACTAGCAAGTATAGCTCAAAAACCCAATATTCTTTTCAAAATCTTTTTCAAGGCAAATTAATAAATAATCAAAGAAAGAAACAAATATTTTGCTGATTCCGTATAAATGCAAATACAAAAGTAATGAATGACCAACCTCCTATTTAGCTAGCAAAACTACTTACTGCAAAGTGTTAAGAAATAGCATAAAAAGCAAATTAGATTTACAAATAAATAGGTTTTAAACTAAAGGGAATAATTGATTGGAATTCCTAAAATGAATCTATCAATTACTCAATAAATGGTTTTGACTTGCAACCAAAAAAAGAAGCTAATTTAATGGAAAAGCAAGTAAGCATACATCACCAATTAATAAGATTAAGCATTTAGTAGAATTAAAGAAGCATTCCAAATAATCTTTTAAATGAATGTTTAAAAATATGTTTGTTGTAATTTTTATTCATTCACAAACTCACTATCAATCAACCTCAACTAAGAATAAGCAAACAAAATTAAATCAATCTATAAATTAAATAAAGATTTTGCTTAATTTGGTTGGATATACAAATATTATTTAAAAAAACATTTCCTCTCCATAAATGAATATGGGCATCCAAAGCTTTAGTGTTTTAAATAATTTTATTAAATGAAATTTAAATAAATAGATGGGCTGATAACGACTTCAACAAGAGACTTTTGGGCTCCAGATGGAGAAATCCTTTTATGGGTGCTTCTCACGCTAAGGGTTTGGTCACTGAAAAGATTGGTATTGAATCTAAGTAACCTAACTCTGCCGTCAGAAAGTGTGTTAGAGTTTTACTCAGAAAGAACTCCAAGAAGATCGCTGCCTTCGTTCCTATGGATGGTTGCCTTAACTTCTTAGCTGAAAACGACGAAGTCTTGGTTGCTGGTCTTGGTAGATAAGGTCACGCCGTCGGTGATATTCCCGGAGTCAGATTCAAAGTTGTCAGTGTTAAGGGTATTTCTCTCTTGGCTCTTTTCAAGGGTAAGAAGGAAAAGCGTTGAGCTACATACATATTAATAATAATACTTCCAATAAATTAAATAAAAAGAGTATTTGCTTTAATATATATTATTAACTGTAAATGAAAATATATAGTAATTATTTAAATTTACTCTCTTAAACATCTTTTTAAATTAATTATCAATCAATCAATCCATCCATCAATCAATTCATATTTATTCATAAAGAATGTCATTTTTGAATTTTTTCATATTCCTTGTCTACATCTTTCAAATTCATTTTCTATGTATTTTATGATATCAAAAAGAATAAAATTATTAACAAAATTAAATGCAAATAAATATCAAAAATAAACAAAAAAAGTAATGTTATTCATCAAATATGCTGCTAATTCTACATCAAAATATTCAACCTTTTTTTTATTCAAAATTGCTTTTAATTTAGAATAATCATTTTAAATTATTATTTTTTTAATTTAAACTCATTCATTTACAAAACTGTCCATTTTGTTCAATATTTTATCAGGGTATATTTAACTGTTTTAAGGTTTTTATTTTAGCTAAAATAAAATATTTTTTGGAGAAAAAAAGAAGATTTTAAATTAAAAATTTTAAAATAATTTGTCAACGTTTTATAAATGAAATAAATACAAAATTTTAAATTAAATTAAATAATATTGTAAATAATAATTATAATGATTGACTGATTAATCATGATTTTTGTTGTTGCATGAATTATGAATATGTATGCATGGATGTTATTTATGTCAGTCATCATGCTTTTAAGAAGGAATAGCAAAAAAATATTTTTAAAGATGGCAGAAATGGAATTAAAAAAGAAGGTTGGGAGAGATGATTTGAAAAAATGGAGGGTTAGGTTGAAGAAGAAAAGCTGGAAAAAAATGGAAAGGAGTGGTGTATCTAATAGATTAATGGAAATAAATGAAAAAATATAAGGGGAGAAAATTAATTGGAATAAATTTAAAAGAAAATTTTTGTGCGTGTGGGGAGGAAAGTACAAACATAATTTAAAGAGAAAAGTGCAGCATCTAAATCAAAGTATTATCTAAAGTCAAATAAAAGATATATAAAACCAAAAGTAATTCAATAAAAATGGGTAAAACCTACATCAACAGTAAATTATTTTTTTTTAATAATTGATTGCCATATTAATTGCTTATTCTCTTAAATTAACAGCTTCTAAGACCTACTCTACCCCCAGAAGACCTTATGAAAAGGAAAGACTCGATAACGAGTACAATATTCATTTACTATCTGCTACATTCATATCATCCATCTATCTATTCATTATTTACTTATTCTTATTTTATCAACATTAAAAACACAAAACCCTCCTTTTCACATCCAAATCCATTATCTAAATTTCATTTTTTAGCTGATTTCCCACAATCAATCTCAATAAACCCAAAATTCACCTAGTTTCATGAGAAAGTCGTTCCTACTCCAATAAAATTCAATCAATCAACCGCTATGTAGTTTTAGCAATAGGAAAACCTTGCAAGCAAGCGAATGGAAAATTTCAATCAATAAAACCAGTAAAGAATAGCTCTAATTATGAAGTAGATAAATTAGTTTATAAATGGCGGTAAATGAGTCAATTATGATTCTGAATTATCAAGCCGTCAGCAGCTAGCCAACCAAATATATCAATCAATCAAATTAATCATCAATAAATAAATACACAAATCTGAATAAATTTTAGCAAGGTACAAAATAGCTAATCAGTCTAGTAAAGCGTGCAGGATAAATTTGGAAACAATTAGATCCAATAATGTATATTATTACTACCCTGATATTGTGTTAAAATATCTGAAGAGAGAATAAATACAAATAAATGAGATAAAAAGAAGCATCAGGATAAAACTAACAAATAAATAAATAAATAGATTTTAGATGCTAAAGATTAATTAAAACAAAATATCTATCTATCTATTGAAGATATTTTATCAATCTCTTTTAAAGCATATATGAAATGATCAAATCAATAACAATTAACCTAAAGAGACACAATAACAAAATCAAACAAACGAATATTCTTAATTCTTCAGTATAAAAGCCTGCTGCATACATAATATTACTATCTAATAAAGCATACAAAGAAAGAGAACAAACAAAACTCTTTTTGATGAATTGTTTTAAACTAAAATCTACTGCTTTCTAAAATTCCTGATCACTTACTTGATATGAAATTCCTAGCCTTTTTTCATAAAGCTTACATAATAAATGAAAATTAAAAAATTTGATTGATATATTTATCTATATGTTAACTGACTAATTAATTATCTACTTCACTCACATAAGCAACCATTCAGCTATTTTTTTATCTAATTGAAATTTTTAATAATTCAAATACTTACTTAATTGCTTGCATGATGATAACTACAACATGAATAACCAACCAACTAACCATGAATAGGTGAATAAATAATAACTGCTCAAGAAATTAAAAAAATTTGTTAAGATGCTGATAAAATAAAATTGATTAATAAATATAAAAATAGATGGATTTGACCATTTTTATTATAAAAATAAATAAATATTAATATTTTTTTTACTTTTTAGAATGAAGCTTATCGGTACTTTCGGTTTAAAGAACAAGAGAGAAGTCTGGAGAGTTTAAATGATCTTGGCTAAGTTCAGAAAGGCTGCCAGAGAATTGCTCACCTTGGACCCCAAGGACCCCAGAAGATTATTCGAAGGTTCCGCCCTTTTAAGAAGAATGCTTAGATATGGTCTCCTTAACGAATCCGAAAGAAAGTTGGATTACGTCTTGGGTTTGACCATTCACAAGCTCATGGAAAGAAGACTCCAAACCAGAGTTTTCAAGTTAAATTTGGCTAACTCCATCCATCACTCCAGAGTCCTTATCAGACAAAGACACATCAAGTAATTAATCAACAAATACATTTTTTATTCATAGTTGTTAACTCACTCGTTTATCTATTTAATAGGGTTGGTAAGAACTTAGTCAATGTTCCTTCCTTCATGGTTAGAACTGACTCTGAAAAGTCTATCGATTTTGCTTCTACTTCTCCCTTAGGTGGTGGTCGCGAAGGTAGAACCAAGAGAAAGAATGCCAAGAAATCTGCTTGAGGAACCTAATATTACTTACATATATAAATATAAATTATTTAAACTTAACGCTTTAAGTTTTTTTCAAATTTAAGAGTAGCTATTTGTTATTTCTAAATCTATATTGATATTTAAATTTTCTAAAATATTCAATCTACGCACGCTTTATTTATTCAATTCATTCAACTATCATATTATTAATGCATACATACATATTCATAAATATATTTGTTTAATATATGCATTCATTTTTCTTTCACTATGAGATTTATGCATGCTTAACAAATTAAATATATAAATCAATGATATATATTATCTCTCTATCAAGCCATATGCATTAAAACTCAATAATATCTATAAAAAGTTTATTTTCTAATATCAATCTAATACCTTAAATTGCTTAAAAAAACATATGTATATAAACAAAAATTAACATTACTCCCAAACATATATTTTGATAGAGTGCTTAAAACTTTTAAGTTTTTCATATATTTTTCAAAGTATAGCCATAGTCTTTCAATTTAAATTTTAAAAAAGAATTTAATCTAGATAAAATGATTTTGTTTGAAATATGCAAAAATATATACTTCTTTTATTAAAGTAATACATTAATAAACCAAATTGAATTGTGATTTTTTTGAGAAAATCTTCATTTGAAAAAACATATATATATATATATATGTATAGTACCCTAGGGTACTGCCTATAATGGCTACATACAGTTTTAACAAGGCTTATTTAAAAATTTAATTTTTATTTTCGAGAGCAACATTTAAAAAAAAAATTATTGAGAAGATTACTTGATTAAATAAAACTTTAATTGAATGATTAATTAGATGATTATGAAAGTAGTACAAATACATTTATTTGGATGATATGAAATACTCTAAATTCAGATTAATATAAATTGAATATATTTATTTTAAGATTTTATTATTTATTTATTTTTTTTGAAATTTATTAAAATTGTTTAATTAAATTACTTATTTGAAAATTTGTTATATTTATTTTATTTCTCATTTTTAATGAGGTTTAGATGGTGATAACTGAATTATATTTTAATTGTTATTGCTAATGCTTGATAAAGACTTAACAGATCCATTACATGATCCTTTTTCGATGCAGCTACATACAAGCTGAACTGAAGGAAAATCATGTATTTCTATATATCTGTGATCTTAATGACAGTTTTTGATGCAATACAAGCAATAGAAGCTATCGTTTTTGACTTAACATTTTTCATAGCAAGTTAAGCAATAGAAGCCTTAAAATACACCGCTCTGCTTCGAAATATTCCAGCACTAATTGCTTGATATAGTTTCTAATGGAATGAATGTAAGAGAAGCATTTTTACCTGTTTGAATCTATTTATTGATTTATTTTAATAAGTTTTTAGTTTTATTTAATTTATATTATTTTACTGATAAATTGCTTTGCTTTTTGATAAGAGTTCGCTTGATGATATCTATTTGTATAGTTATATAATCAAACTAATCATTTTTTAGTGATAAAATATATGTCTCATTGTCCTTGTTAGTAAATTGATCCATGATTTATTTTTTGAGTATTGTTCTTGGAAATATTATTGTAGCTTGCTTAAGCTTCTGTTGCATTTTAATCATTTAAGACAAAACTAAATTAAATAATATTGACATTAAATTAAGTTCATTAATATGATATTTAAATTACCTTTAAATGTTTCAAATGAAAGAATGTTTTTATTTAGAGAAATAGTCAGCACTTCTACCTTGAATGGATTAAGCAATTCACTCTTATATAGTTTGAATTCTTCATCAAATAGTTAATTAGAATCTGAAAATATTCCTACTTTTTTTACTTATTTAAGTAAAAAGGTAAAAAACAGCATCAGCTAATTTGTATTTTCCTTTTCATTAATTAATATTATTGAAATTAAATTTAGGAAATTATTCTAATTTTCTAACAAATTAAATATTTCTGTGTTATAATCATTTTAATAACTGAATAATGTGTGCACAATTTTTAGTGCATATTACAATTTAACATTTGTAAGTGGATGTATTTTGCATTAAAATTAAAAAAAAGAGTATGATTTACTTTGTTAACACAAGCCGATAGGTATAAATAGACTGTGTTGAGATGTGTACAAGATTCAATTGCTTTTTAGAGTTTAACAAATTAGGTAGTGGATACTTTATTGTATGAGAGATTTAAATAAAGAATCTAAAGCGAATGAGGCAAATTGAATACTAAATGTGAATCGTTAAATAGATTCGGTTGATTTTGGGATATGTTAAAGGATAAAGTGTGGATGTGTTTAAGTTACTCAAGAGCTAAAAATATATTATTAGAGTCTACCTAAGAAACACTATTACGAGAAACATCCAAGCCAAAGCTGTCCAAGTTTTTGTATTTTTAAATAGACTTTAAGCTGTTAATTAATTTAGTTGGATCGTCTAAGTTCTTTTTTTATATGTCTATGTTAAATATTGTTATTCTATCTTAAAAGCAGCTGCTTTTAGAAATTAAAAAGTCAAGCATCTCTAAAGGATCACCTTATTTTCCTTCTAATCTAACAATCAATTGAAGAGGTTTTTCTTAAGCTTTGATTTATTGATCTCGTTTTAAAAAATCAGACTGTGATTATTCTTTAACGTGATTTTTATAATCACAGTCTTTGAATAAAATATTCAAATTAACTAGAGAAGCACCAATAGTTTCAATAACATCAAGAGCCCAATTGATAACTTATGATTTTTATTGTATTATTTATAAATTTAAATAAGCTAATCCATCCATTTTATAAAGACAATCTATGATACCATGGATATTTTAATTATCAGTTCCATTCAAACATACAGTCAAATATTTTTAAATTTTATTTTTATTGCTTACTTTGATAAAATTCTCGTAAAACTTCAGCATTTCGCTGTATTCACTAATAGTTACTTATTCCTAATTCTCATTTACATAGTCATTTAGATTTTTTTGTGACATTTTTAATTAATTATTTGCACCTAAATAATTGCTGCTAACTGATAAGAAGTTATTATTGTTATTACTTTGTCCTCCATTATTATTTTGATGGGAGTTTATTTAATAGTATTGTTATTGATTTTATTGCTATCTATTCGTAGCTGAAGTAGGAAAACTCACTTTTAAGTTCATTGATTAGCAATTGGTGGTTGTTAAGTTTCCATTATTCATAAAATTAAATTTAGATTATGATTAACTACTACCTTTTGTAAGTTTTTAATTGCTGAATTTAGACCTCTACATCTGTGATTATTTAAGCTAAGGTGTTAAATCTCCTTTACTTATATTACTTTTGGAATACTTATGAGGGCTATCAGGGTTAGACTAATCAGAATCAAATGCTTATTTTATTGAAAAATTTTCTTAAATGCTAAATTATCTGGCTTTGTCATACTTTTGAATACCCTCATGTTCACTTTTTTATTTAAAAAAACATTTAATAGCTTTATCAAGAAATATATTTCTTTGGTCATTTTAAATAAAATATTATGAAAGTATGGATAACAATAAAAAACTCAACATCAATAAATGTTTTTATTGGATTGACTTGGATGGATTGGTATTTTTGCAAATAAAAAACTATTTTAAGACTAAAGGAATAAAAAAATAAACAATTTACTTTTTTTCTGTATGTAAGTTTTGAAGAATATTTTGGTCTTACTCGTAGAAGGTATTTTATATAGGTGGAAGCTTAAAAGAAGAGGTTGAAGTATTTTTTTATCTTCTATCTTAAATTTGTTTGGTATTTTGAGTAGGTGAATCTATATAATTTCCTTATTATAAATCTTTAAAAGATTTGCTTGCTTTTCCAGTCAAGGTTTAATTAAATGGGTTTTTGAATTGCAAGTTTGTCAATGAATTAATTTAATTTTAACTGAGAGCACTGTTTTAGAAGTTAGTTAATGTCGAAGTAGGATTCTAATGATCAGCATACATTTTTTGAATAGAGTGCTGATTGTTTTTTATGAAGTGGTTGTTATTGTTTTCAAGATCTTCATTTTAACTTTTTCTGGTTATTTTTGAGCTCATAGCGTTCATGTTCATATTTACTTGACTTCTTGTTGTAAAGTTGGAAGCAAAATCTATTTTCTTTGGTGCTGCTTACTACTATAAATGTCTTGTCGATTAAGAGATATTCAATTTCTGATCAGCTGTAGTAAAGTTGCTGCTGCCAATCATTTTTTTATCTAAATTTTCAATTTAGTGATTTTATTAAAAATACAAAGATTGCTAAGGATAGGAGATATTCTAAAGATTTTATTTATTATTTAATGGAGAATTTTGATAGAGACCTGCATTTAATTGAGTACTTTAAGTATTTGGATTTTATTGCTTTGATATAGCCATATTATTTGATTCTTAGCTAGGTTGTCTGAGATTATTATATTATTTAGCAACTTCTTAACTTATTACTATAGACTCTGCAATATTTGCAAGACTATTTTAATACGTAGACATCTTTTTTTTATCATTTGTTGTGTTTGATTTTTTCCTTAATTAAGCTTATTCTTGACTTACAAAATTAGTCATTGAATTAGAATTTGAAGTGAGATTTGTTGGAAAGGAAGAAGATGAATTAGGAGAAGTTATTGAATTTGATTCTAACACTTTTATAGGCATTTTTTTTTAAGCCTGCTAAATTTGATTAAGTTTATTAGCTGCTAATTGCTTACGAGATATTGATGGAGCCACTATCTATTACTTTTGATTCTCATTAATAATATCTTATATTGCAGAAGGAGAGCCTTCAGACTCTTTTGGTGAGATACTAGCTTAAAGTTAAGACTCAGCAGAATGCAAATTACTTAATTAAAAACTATTTTATTGACTGATATTCTTAATAATTAGGTCTTCTTAAGAGGAGTTCACATTAAACATACCAAACGATTACTTTTGTTGGGATATTAATTAAGAAGGTGAATCATTTTCACCAATTCCACTTTACACTAACTAAATCAATTTAGCTTTCCCATCACTTTGTTTTAGTTTTCTCTATGATTAAGTTACTTTATCATAATTCCTCTAATTTTTCAATTCTTGTTAAGTTCTCTTTTTATCTTCTTTTATATCATCTTTTTTTCAATAAAATCAATTTGAATTAAAAAACTAAAGTTAAAACAACAAAAAACCAATCCAAATTAAAAAAGTATCAACATTTAAATCAAAAATCAAAAAAATTAATTTTAAATAACAAAAAATAAATTTAAATAAAAATTTTATAAAATAAATCTATTAAAATTTTAAAAAATTGAGTAGAAAATTCTTTATTATTTATAGGCCATTGTAGGCATTTATTGAATTGGATTGAATTAAAAAAAAATACTTCAAAGGTCATTTTGGATTATAAATAAATAATGCTTGAGGAATTATAAATTTAAATATTGAAAAAAACTGTCAAATTTGCTTTTTCTTACAAAAATTTATTTTTTCTGTTTAAAACCATATTCTATTCAATTCTATGGTCTCTTATTCTTTAATGAAAAATTTTTATTTAATAAGAAAATTATCTTTGATTAAAATCAATTTTAATAAAGAAAATAAGCATCATTTCGAGCTCTGAAAAAATATGAAATAAAAAAGATAAAAAATTTCTTCATCACTTTTATTTTTAAGGCTTTTTAGGAAATAATTAAGAAAGGAAAAAAATTTAAATTCCATTTGAAAGTGTGAGTTTAAATTCAAGTGAAATTTTTGAAATGATGCTTTTGTTGATGTTTTGGTGAAAAAATAAATTTTTACTTTTGCTAATGTCGAATTGATTTTCTACGCACACATCTTCTATGTTATTGGGGGAAGATTAACTATTAGGACTCATAAGCTCTTTTATGGGTTGATTTTTAAACAAATCTTCAAATAGAGCTCTTAGTTCAATAAAATCCGGACGAGTGCTAATATCAATTTGAAGCATTTTAGATAGGATAGTTTTAAGTTCTTCGGAGTTATTCATTCTAGTGTAAGCTATTCTTATCCATTCGTCTTATATGTCTTGTAATATATTTAGCCAGTCTTTTTGGGTCATTAATTAATTCCAGTTAGAATTTTTCATGTATATGTGAAAATTGCTAACTTTTTAAATGATTAAATTAATGAAACAAAGTCCCAAACTGTAAACATCGTATTTGTAGATATGAATTTTATCACTTGAGAATTCTTCAGGAGCCAAATAAGAATCTGTTCCTGGCTTTTTGGTTTTTTTGAAAGTACTTTAATTTGCTTGACTGCTACCAATATCACAAAATTTAATATCGATATCATAATCAATAGCTGTTGCTTCTTATATATTTATCTATAAAACTTCTTTATCTTCTTACAAATAACTCGAATTTTTATCATAGTCGTTGAATGAAAACTTGTTAGGTGCCATTTTAGTTTATTTTTGGCCACTGATTCTGCCTGATTTAATTGGAGAAAAAGTTGCACTTTAATCAAATACAAATTAGTTGGCAAGTGATGTCTGATTCTTTGTTTATTTTATTTATTCACTGCTTTTAATGCTCTATTAATTCTATTGATTCTAAAGAGGCTTCTTAAAAACTAAAATATTTGCTAGTTTTATGTCATTGTGGGCAATCTTTTCTTCTTGCATTTAAGCCAAAGCATTGATTGACTACTTCATAATACTAACTAACTCTCTATACTAAATTGGCTAGTTTTACTTCAGCCTTTCCTCTAAAAATTACTGCAAATTCATATCGCCTTTCTCCATTAAGATATAACCAACCTCTAATGATTCGGTTTAGTAAATTGCGTAATTGATTAAATAAATAAGCCCTGGTATTCTATATTTGATTTTTCTAATTTACTTGACTAATTCAATCTCATATTTAATATCTGATCCAAATATCTCTTTTAAAATTAATTTTTATCCTTAAGCACTCTGCTTTTCTTTTTAATTCCCATCTGGGAAAGCTAAAGACATAAAGCTTTAGGAATTTCTTTCATTCAGTTCATTAAAAAACTACTAATCTAAATCATTTTAAATGAACTATGTGAAATCTGAAATTTCAACCTCAAAAATAGAGTTATTACTAAACTTGATCAAATTCCATGATTCTACATATTAAAGAATGTCAATTCCTTCTTTCTATCTTTCCTGTTAACATTTCACCTCGCCTATCATTTTACACTTTATAAACCTCTCTTCTGGCTATAAACTTTTACTAAGCTATTTTGGTTTTCTTTTGCCAACCAAATCAATTAATAAAGTAATAATGTGAATTAATTCATTCAAAATTAGGCAAAATATAATTAAAAAAAGGTAAGTAAATAAGCATACAAAAAAACAAATCAATAAAATAAGAATATTTCTTAATTACATCGCACTATCAATTTTTTGTGGTAGTTTATATTAGATGTAAACAAAACATTTAAAAAGTCAATTCTTTTCCATGCAAGCAGTTTTTTAAATCCGAATATCTCTCAAAATCTAGCACTGTACAAAATCAATTATTTTGCTATTAAAGGGACAAATTAATTAATCAAAATACCTGAAATAAATTTAACATTAAATCAATTCAAAATATTCTAATGACTAAACCCAAGTTGTAAATAATCATATCAAATAATAACCAAACAAATTTTATTCTCTCAAAATCTAGTACTGTATAAAATAAATTCGAAAACATATTTTGTTAATAAAGGGACAAATTAATTAATCAAAATACCTGAAATAAATTTAACATTAAATCAATTGAAAATAATCACAAAACCCAAATTGATCAAATAATAACCAAACAAATTTTATTTTCTTATCTTTAAAAATAAATAAATAAAATAAAAATAAATATTTAAAAGTTAATATTTTGGAAAATAATCCGTTATAAAATCAATTTAAAAGAAAAAAATATAAATAATTTTTTTAAATGAGTTAAAATGTATTAAATTAGAATGTAACTTAAATAAAATATTTCAATTTAATAAAAATATGTTAAAAAAGATAAAAGGAAATAAATTTATTTTTTTTAAATATTTTCTTTAGGATAAAAGGAAAAGAATATGTTGATTTTTTTATTTCTTATTAATTTCAAGCAAAAAAACTTTTTATTACAAATAGAACTGAAATTTAGCTAAAAAAATAAATAACATCTTGTTATATTTAAATAGAGACTACAAAACACTTTCATAATCATTCTTTTAATAATTAATTCGAACAACCAAAAAAAAAATAATTAAAAAAGATTGCTTATTCTACTTAACAGATAAAATCAATGAATATTAAGGTTATTATTCCTGTAGCTATGATTGCTCTCATAGCTTTCAGTTCTTTCCTACTTATAAACAAAAGACCAAATTTAAATTCTGAATAACCTACCATCTTTGATTGGCATTCATGTATTTAAAATACTGCCATTTCTTCTTGCGATAAGGATGTCGATCCTCTTGATGTTGATGATTGTAATGCTGCAGCTACTGCTACTACAAGTTGCAACAGTGAATCTTCAGCCTCTGCTTCTCAATCATGTACGCATTGGTGGTATTATTATGTAACAGCATAAGCTGGAGATGCTCTACCTGATAGCTTTTATGAATGTGCTTCTGATTGTCTCACATATGCTCAACAAAACAATTTTTATTACTCAAATTTCTATTCTCCCATGTGGATTAATTGTGCTTTGCCAACTCATGATTAAAACTGATGAAGAGTAGCTAGCTCTCTCAAAAACTCAGTTGATGTAAATTAAGATTTACTAGAGTAAAAGCTAAGTGTTGAACATTTACTAAGATTTGAATAGAAAAGAATTATTTGACATCTTACTTACTTACTATTACTAATATATTAAACAAATATATATATTTATGATAAAACATACAAACAAACAAATATTTAAAATAACTTAATTGAGAAAAAAAGAGTAAAATACATATCTATATAATGTTTTTTGTATCTTTTTGTAAGTAACTAAAATAACGTTCACTTTCTTCAAATCAAACATTCAAATAATTATTTCAACACTCAAATTTTCATTTAAATTTAAAAGTAAAATTACATTTTTAAGAAAAAGTCAGTTTTGTTCGATTCTTTTATTGTTTTTGTCTATTTTATACTTACATACAACAGCAAGTAAGCAGTAAACAAAAAATGGATAACTAATCATTTTATTTCAGCTTATTGTTTGCAAATAATTTCCACAAAGACATGATGAACTAAGTTCCTTCTAAATTATGCTTTTCTTCCTGATCTATATCTTTGCCTGATTTATTCATTGGTTGGACCCTACAATTTTTGATAATAGACTTTGCTTAACTTCTACTTGCTTAAGAAAAATAGATGGTACAAGTAATTCATTATTAATTTCATAATCTGATAAAGTGCTAAACAACTTATTATGAGTTCTTTGAAAAGGCATGTATCAAATAAACATCTATATTTTCCATTTAGAGAAGAAAAATACATCCATTAATCTAAAAAATAACTAATCTAACTAACTAACTAACTAACTAACTAACTAACTGACAATTACAATAATGTGTTAATAACTAATTTAAATGAATAAATAATTTGATATTTATTTACGTCATATCATGTATGATAATTCATTTATTGAATATAGAAGAAAATCGAACAAAATTACTATTCATTTAATTATAAATAAATAAACAATCTCATTATGAATTTTGAAAAATCAGAAAAAAATTAGGGAAATTTATTAGTAATAAATTAATTAATTTACTTCATTCAAGCACTATCATTCTTAACTCTATTTTTTTACTACATTTTTGTGATAAAAGCGAGAAGACTTTAAGCCTTTTGATGATTATTTATTTATTTTTACATAAACAAAATTAATTTCTTATCAAAAATCAAAAAAAGTAAATAAATAAAGAACAAATTCTACATAAAAATCAAGAACATTTTAGAAATGAAATACCAAGCTGCCACTTTAATTTTAATGTTAACAACTGTAACTCTGTTCTCAATTTTTTATTTGAGAAATTAATACAGTTAATAAAAGTAAAAAGAGGACTAGTTAACCATTTATGATTGGCAATATTGTATAGAAAGAACAGTTATGAAAACATGTGATTAAGATGACCCAGAAGATCGTACAAATTGCTTTAAAGCTGCTATGAATACTAATTAATGCTATAGTGAATCCTCTTTATCTATTTCTCAAGCTTGCTTGCATTGGTGGATTTACTTTGAGTCTGCTCAAGGTAAAGATTACCTCCCTGATAGCTTCTATTAGTGTGCTCAAGACTGCACTAGTTATGCTTAAGAAAATAACTTCTATTTTTTTTAGACCTACTAGCCTATGTGGATCACTTGCTCCTAATAAAAAAGCAAATTAAATTGACTAATCAAGTTAAATAAGCGAATAGAAAAGGAAGACAACAAGGAATAATTAAACACAATAATAAAAAGATAAACTACTTACTGACTTACTTAACTAAAAATAATTTTTATATAACAAATAAATACTATTCTATATAAATTTAATCTACTTTGTATCTTCCTTTATAAATTTAACTTACTGTTTATTTAAACTTTTATTCAATAAAGATCAATCAATTTATTAAGCAAAATTATTTAATATAATAAAAAAAAAATGCCAAAATAAAATTTTTAAATTTCTATTTATTTTAACAAATTTTAATCTAAAATATTTTTTTTTTTTAACTGCAAACTATTTAATTTGTCAGCATTAAGAAGTATTCAAAATATTGCTATTTTGGAATATTTTTTTAAAGATTGATTTTGTCAATTTTTAATATGATTTTTTGTTTATTAAAAAAAGATTTAGCTTTAGAAATAAGTAGGGTATTAATTTTTATTTATTTATTTATAAAAAAAAAAATAGTGTTTCTGTTATTTGTTTTTAATCATAAAATTAATTTATTTTTATTTATTTTATCCTCTCCCAATTAATCTACGTCTCAGATTGCTAAAAAAAATTTTAATTTTAATTTTTTTTGGCTTTTCATTGCTAAATAAGAAGTATTCTATAAAAATAAGTAAATAAATACATGAATAAATAATCTATCTAAATTCACTTTTCTATTTTACATTTATTTAAAAAAGTAACTGTGTTTTAATTTATTCTAAAGCAGAATTAATTATTGTGGTTATAAATATTTAAGAAGCTAATAAAAAGTCAAATTAGGATGTTAGATATGAATTTGAGAAGATATTTATTTTATTTCCCAAATATTTACACTTTTTAAATTAAAAGAAACTTGACTTAAGAGATAATATTTAGAGAAAGAGAATAAATGATTTACAGAAAAATGAGAGCTTGAATATATATGATTGTATCTTGTGAGATATTTTAAGAGAATTTAATTAATTATATAGAAAAGTGAAGATCTGTCTACCTTTAGATGAATATATTTACAATCGATCAGTCAATGTGTTATTCTTTTTTTTCAAATAAATAATTGATAAATAATTTATTTGTATTTTTTTTATTTGAAAAATAAAAGATTGGTATTTAAAGTTAATCTTTTTATACTTTGTAAATAAGTAACTAACTCACTGATTGGAGTATTTTACTTGCTTTTAAAATCTAATAAATACTTCTGAATTAAAAATAAAATGATCTTTCAAGATAAGACTTAAAATAACTTCAAAAAATTTGGTTGGGAAAACAATAATAAAGTTATTCTGTTACTGGATGATAATAATAATTAACAGTCTCCTTTTTTGACAATATCCTCTGTGAAGAGCTAAAGAAATATATAAAAAAATGACAAATAGTTACAAATTACCTAAAGCACCAGAAATTTAAAACAAAATAACAGCTTGAATACATTGTAGTAGGATGTAAAGAGTTCATTAAACTTTTAGATTTCAGCTTATAGTGATTAATAGGCTAATTCTAGTAAGAAGAAGTTTTAACTTGCGAGAAAATTAGAAATTTAAGATGGAGATTCTATATTTAGTATTAAGACTTAACAGGGATTTTTTGGTGGGAGTAAAAGCGTTTAGGGGAGTTTAGAAAATGGTGGCTTATTTAAACAAATTAGTTTTAAATATAAAGTAGATTATATGGATGTATTTTAGAAAATTTAAAGAGAAGAATTGTCAGCTCTTCAAGTAGAGTAAAAGAACAAATCTTTTAATAATTTAGATATCATCTAATAGCAACTAGAAAATAAAAACAAATATAATAAAATGATGTATAAAGACAATAAGTAAGAAAATTAATTACTTCCTTTCAGTTAAAAACAAAGAAAACAAGAAAAACTTCCACCTTTGACAAAATCAAACAACTAAAGAATTGAGAGCAGTAAGCGTAATTTATCAGATTAAATAAAATCGCCAAACCCAAAAGAAGAGTAGACAAATGGTTTCTATTCGCAAACAACCATCAAAAATTTAAATTAGATAGATAATTCAGTATAAAAGATCTTACAAGAATAGACTAAATAGTTTAAGATTTACTCAAAATCTAATAAAAAATTGCCTCTTTCAAGCAACTTTTAAGAGGATTTGATTAATAATTCCGATTAAAGAAATCAGCAAAGCGGCTTTTGTATGTAAAGCAGCAGTTCAAACGATCACCAAAAAAACAATCAAAGCTTTAAAAATTTGTAATCCCCATAAAATTTCTATGAAAACATCATAATAGATGATAAAAAGCTAAATTAATAAATTAGTAATTATTCAAGCTAAATTGAATTCAACTAAAGTAATAATAGTATCAATAGCAGTGAGATATTTTAAAATGAGGAAGAAAAAATAAATTGGAAAGAAGCTTAGTAATAAAATTGCTAAGTTAAATGCTTCAAATACACCTAGCTTATAGGATTGCATCCTATAGTAGAGATAATAAATTTTGAAGATGGGTCTCATGAGATGAAAAAAGAACAATAGAAATAAAATGAGTCTCTATTAAATTAAGAAAGAATAAAAGCAGCTATTGGAGATGCAAACAAAATAGGTTCGAAGAAAAACAATTAGAATTAAATTGATGATGCGAATTACTAAGATAATATTTACCACTAAAAATATACTTTCAAGCCTATAAACTGTAAATAAAGCAAAAATAAATAAATAAATTTTTGTTATTTTTCAATTAAATTTTAAATTAAATAGAATTGAGTGAATTAGGAGAAGAACACAAGACAGATATACGCTAAATTAAGGAACAAGATATCCAATAAGATAGTGAAGATATAACTATAGAAAAAGGAAAAAATAAAGCAAATAAAAACAGCAGCAATAGCAGTAGCGATAATAGTCCTCTCAACATTATAAATATAAACGATAACAAAATCAATTAAGTAGTTAATTATAGTATATTTAACAACATCAACAATAACATTGAGAAAAAAAACTATCAAGCTGAAAAATAATCACCTAATTTTTAGTAGCAATTATTATAGTGCCCATAAATACCAAATTAGGAAAGATCAAGAAGTAGCTCCTCAAATACAAGAGCATAAATGAAGCAGTAAAATTGTAAGTTTTATGAAGGTGATGAAACCTTATTCGAGAAATACTCTCTTGAAAAGTGCTTCGCTAAAAGCAATAGCTATGTTTATGAAGCTAGAAATCGTGAAAACGATACTTTAACAGAATGCGTAAAATAAGTGAGAATTAATGAAAGAGATTGTACCTATGAATAGTTTATCAATGAATGTAACATTCTTGAAAAAACTAAGCTATTCCCTCATCAAAGTATGATAAAGTACTATGGCTATTTCATCACCAAAGAGAATAATGAGAGTCAAATATTAATAGGAAATATAGTCATGGAAAGAGGAAAGCAATCACTTAAAATGTTCATGCAACAGCGTTAAAATCAAAACAAAAAGTAATTAGAAGAGCTGAGCATATCCTAGTTTGACACAAGTTAATCCAACAAAATCTAAACTTCATCAGAGGTAATAAATCAACAACACAATTCTCTTTTTTATAACATTTTTGATCCAAATAACAATAGTAAGCCTAAATTTTTTAATACTGCCAAAGAGATTCAAATTAATCAATCAATAAATGAGCAAATTCATTCAAAATTTATCAATAATATTTTTTATTAAAAAACAAACAAAAAATTAGATATTTCACTTTACTTTCAAATTTTCTTTCTATAAATCAAACAAAGAAACATTCCAAATTTAAATAAATTTAAAGCATGTTCTCAATTTTAAAAATTGTTTATTAAATTATAAATTTATTTTTCTTTTTTTATATTTTTAATTTAGATTCAGTCGTAATATTAAAACAAAAAAGTCATTTTATGCATGATATTGATTTTGCAGATTTTTTTAATTGTAGCAATGACTTTACTAGTAAAAAAAATGGATTAAAGATACAAACATTTTTTAGCTAGATAACAATAAATTCGTTTTTGTTCTTTCAATTTAATATCAAAAATGATCAGTTCTAAATATTTATTTTATACATTTCTAATGTGCATTTAAAACAAAAACTCTAGGAAGCTAATTAAATACTTAAATGATTAATTTTTTTTATTAGATAAAGATTAGAAAAATAACTTTTGGCAATTTTAGCATATTCTTATTCTTTTAATTTTATTCAACAAAATTAAAAATAATTTTTACCATTATTAAATTAAATTAATTCATTTTTGCTAATTTCTTTGATTTTTTTGAGTGGTAGGTAGATTTTAAAAATTATTTATTTTACAAATAGATTGATGGTGCTTACTTTAATGAAGTTGAGGTAGTTGATTTTATGAAATGCTTGATTGATGTTCACCATCATTTGCAAAAGAATAATATTGCTCATAGAGATATAAAACCTTAAAATATTCTGATTGTAGAAGATGATGATTAAAATATAAATTACAAAGTTTGTGATGTTGGAAGTGGTGTTGGTTTGGAATCTTCTAGCTAATACACTCGTACAAGAACAGTTGCTGGTACAGAAGTTTATATGTCCCCTGAAGTCTATACAGGAATTTACAACACAGTCACTTAATATAACCCTTTTAAAAGTGATGTGTTCTCTCTTGGTCTGGTATTTTTGGAGTTCCTCACTTTTAAATTAGTTGACAAAGATAAAAAAGTTAGGCTTGACAAAGATAAATATATGGCTGAAGTGAAAGAGTTAAGACATGAAGCTAAAAAAAGATACAAATATATTTTTGGATTAAACAAGATTCTTAAATAAATGCTTGTTTACAATTAAAATGACAGAATAACTTTCTAAGAACTCTATTAGCAAGTCTTCGAAGAAAATAGATTAACAATAGTAAGTTATTTAAATATAATTTATAATAAGGCAATTCATTTTTCAAACAAAAAGTTGAGTAGCAGATAATAATAAATTGAGAGACTTTCATCAAGCATATGGGAGGAAGTTATGAATAAAGATAATATTATGGAACTCCTAGAGGACTCAGTTAAAAATAATGTTTCTTCATTTCGTATAGAACTTAGCTCGTAATTCATTAATTAATTTGTTTTTAATAAATTATTTTTAAGCATTTTAAAATATTTTTAAAAAAAGTGTTTAACCTAAGTAGCTCATAGAGCAATTCACAAAATTAAAGGAAACAATAAAAAGAATCATGCTTAAAAAGATTTTCCTTTCTCTGGATTAGTAAGTTGCTTAAATAAAAAGCTAAGTTTATTTATTAACTTTTAATTAACATAGAATATTGCTAACAGTAGAGCAGTCAAAACTCTTAGGAGAGGCTATATCCAAAGCTTAGCTTTTAGTTAATCTAGAACTCTCACTGTTCTAGTAATAATTACATTCATTTTTTAATTATAAATATATATATTTAGATCAGTAATGACAAATAAATACATTTAAAATATTTTTGTCTTTAATTTTAAAATTAAATTTATTAAAATAAACAGGAGCAGCTTAGGAGAATAAGGTTGCATTCATTTACTCTAAGGAGTTTCTGCTTGTGTAAAGCTAAAAGTTTTAAAAATTAACATTTCAAAGTAAACAAACAATAAGCTTCTTATTTTTAATTTCTTGTTTTTAAATTAATTTTTATAAAAATTAAGCAACATGATTGGTTCTTAGGGAATTATTAATGGTTTATAACATTTAACAAAATTAACTTAATTGAGCGAGCTAATTTTAGATTTGAGCTAGAATTAGCTGGGATTAGATTGTGTAGATACTATTTGCAATGTTTTAAATTGCTGCAATTAAATTAAAAAACTTGAGCTAAAGCTAGCTAACAACAGTATAACTTATAAGGGTGTTAAGCACTTGAAGGAATCCTTTGAAAATCTTAAATAATTGCAATCATTTTATTTAAATTTGAGCTAAAACTAATTTTTTGCAGACTAAGGATTTATCCAAGTTGGAAATCTTATTGAAAATAGCATTCAACTCAGAGAACTCACAGTCGTAGTATAAGTGTAAAATCTTTCATTCTTTTTAAACGAATTAATACAATATATTTCCCATATCAATAGAAATTCTATTCAAAACAGAGGACTCAAAGAATTTTCTTTGTGCTTGCAAAATTTAGTTAATCTCAGACACTTCAATCTCTTTATTTGGGGGTAATATATTAGAATTTATTTGTTACTCAATTAAATTCTTTTTGTTAAAAATGGTTATTTATTTTTAAATTTCTATTTTAGTAATTAAATAGAAGGTGCAGGATTTGAATAACTTGGAAAAGCCATTTAAGCCTTAGAAAATTTAGAATCAATACAATTAAATTTAACAAAGTAATATTTATTCAAAAAAAGCAAATTTAAATAAAAATTATTGTTAAAACAGCAACTATGTCAGCTCAATAGGTTTATCTGAAATCGAAAAAGGATTAACGAATAAGAAAAAGATAACTAAGATTAGACTTTAATTGGAAGGGTAATTTATTATGATTATAAATGATTCTCTTATAATAGAAATTTAATAATATTTAGTTGTGGATTGGTCTCTGACGATATGATTTATGTTGGAAGAATTATGAGCATTTAGCAGCTTAAAACAGTTTCACTCAATTTATAAAAGTAATCATTTTAAAACAAATTTTTTGATTCAAAATGTTAAATCTTTTTATTTTAAATAGCAATAAATTGGATGATAAAGCAGCTCTGTTTATTGCTTCGGGCCTTTAGCACTCTAAGTGCATCGAAGAATTCAATTTAAATTTAAGTGATTCTGTTATATCAGGTTAAAGTCACCTATAAATCTGGAAATTCTTGCTCCTTGGAAAATTCTTAAACAGTGTTTATTACAGTGCAAGAAAGTAAATAAATAAATTAGAATATTATTTAATTATTAAATGTTCATTTAAATAGCAATTAACTTGAAGATAAAACTTTGGATTAAATTATTAAAATGGGAGAGACACTTAAAAAACTAAGATACTTCTGTCTAGATTTTGAATCGTAAATATAATTCATCTAAAACAAAAATTTAAATATTTATTCCCAAAAAATAAACTAACCAACTAACTATTTTAATAGAAATAATTTCACAGAAGGAAGCAAAAAGAAATTCAAAGAAGATATGCTTGCTTATTTCAAAAAGAATAAAGTTTTAGAACTTATAATTTGAGTTCTAACAAAACATTATCTATATAATAAATACAACTTAATTTAATTTTTTTCTCAATAAATAAATAAATAGTTTATATTCTAAATATATATACCAACAAACCAATCAATAAAAAAAAAAAACTTTCACTCACTATCCAACTCAATTAAAACATTTGTTTTATATATTCATTTATATTTTTAAGTTATTAAATAAATAACTCTTTTATACGTATTAAAATATAAAAAAAATGGACTCTTTCTTTTTAATTTTATTTTCATACCAAAATCTTTAAAAATTGTTTTCAAATCAATTAAATTGTTTATTCAATCCACATTAACAAGTAAATGGTTACAAATTAACATGCATAAATTACTCAATTTTTAGTAATAGTCATTCTTAAACAATAGTTATGAATGAAGTTAAATAGAGAGATACAAATAAATTATTTTATTTTATTTTAATAAGAAGACCTAATACTATTTATTTATCATAAGAATGCTTTATAAACAATGATAAATAAAAATCCAGCAATTATGAAAGCAAAAAGAGAATATAGTAAGCATTTATTAAGGTTAATTCTTGTTTGCATAGAATTTATATCTCCTTCGGCTTGATCAAAATCCCTCTAGTTACTTTAAGTCCTTTCATTCATTTTATCAAGCTTTTTATTCTATGCATTTACATTAGATTATATTTAGTCAGCATAACGACTTGCCTTGTAAATATCTTGTTTAGCACCTATTAACTTATTATTAGATCTAAGATTGCTTATATATATTTCATTATCATCATTTGCATTCATGGTATATTGCTAAAATTATTGTTCTTAAACCCTCTAATTAATTATTAAAAAATTAACGTAAAATTTCAAAGAGTTTAATCAACAAAAAGCATTAAAAAGAATATATTTTAGAATTTAAAATCAAAAAAAAATTGAAAATAAAACTTCACTCAAATCAAAAATAATTCATTCAATAAAAATAGAGATAGATAGATCAAATAAGAAAATTCAAATATCTCTTTATTCATATTTATAAAATCATTTTTTATATATTGATCAACTGAAAGGTTTTTTATTAGATTCTAATAATGAAATAAAAATGATTAATATCTTAATTTAAAAATTCCTATCTGAACAATTATTAAAATTAATATGTCTTTTCAAGATATCTTTTTTTGTATTTTTTATGCATGTTTTCATAATTAAATATAAACATCTTTTCGATCTATTGCAAAAACGCAAGAACCTTTTAAGTACTTTTTGAGAATATCTCATATTGATAAATTTAAAGATTAAAAATTATTAAACGAAAATGATAAATTGCTTATTAAAAAATGCATATCTTAACTAACATTCATTAAAAATATAGTTTTCAATAAATCTTAATATTTTAAAAAATGCATGATTAATCAAAGTTATTTTTTAAAATATTTCATAGTGAATTTCTTATTATAAAAATGCTGATTGAACTTAACATTCAATAAAAATAATATTTGTTTTCAATGCATTTTTGATAAGATATATCTATTTTATGCTTTTTTTCATTATTAATCCAATATAAAATTCTTTGTAAATTGATAAATTACTAAAACATCAAACTACTTCCCAAAAAGAGCTTACTGAGCTAGCTGTATACCTTTCTAATTAATTTCTTGAGAAAGCTAGGAATATTCATTTTAATACTATCTAACCTATTTATATGATGATAATAAATAATTAACATTAATTGATATCTAATTATGGTGAATGAAATTTACTTTTTATTGATACTTTTTCACACTAATTGACTCTTGTTCCATACCTTTAATAATGATGTATATTTAAACTGCTTTTTTTTAATATGTTGTTTACTTGTTAAGGTAAATTTGAGTTGCTTCATCTCAGATTATATTGATTATTCTACATTTCCTTTATTAAATACAATTAAGAATTCAAAACTTAAAGTTTTAACAATCAAAAGAAATCAAACAATTTAAATGAGTATTTATGCAATTTTTACTGGTGTTTTAATTTCTCAGTAAGCGTTTTATTTGTTCTTTTGTATCTAAAAATTCCTATTCGCTTTCTTCAAACTAACTCATATATTTAAATAACAAAAAAATTCACGTATGACCGCTAATCAAAATTAAATCAAAATATAATGTAAACTTTTTGGCTTTTTTTATAAATTAATTAGCTAAGTATTTTTTAAGAATTTATCTAATTACATCAAACCATATATCTAAATATTTTATAGTAAATTTTTACTACAAATGCATAGCAATAAATTATTTACTTCATTAATACACTATTAACTAACTATAACAATTTTTGTCAAATTTTAATCGAATTGGTTGATTCATGAAATCGAATTTTATTTCTATATTCAAGTGAGTAATATTAAAGCAGTAGATTTTTGTTATAATTATGGCCACATATTGAATTGATAAATTAGAAATTAACTTAGTAATATCATAAATTTATTTTTCAAGTCATCAAGAAAATTGACATAAGAGGTTACAAAAAAAGGAAAATTAATCCAGAAAAAACACATTTATAATTTGAAATAACTCACTAAAAGAGTAATAAAGAGATAAGAATTACTGACATTAAATTTAGATTGGGTATTTAATTAAGATAGACCAAAAAGGTTAGATAAAATTAATTAAAGAAACATAAACAAATAAACTATTAGTGAGTTTTTCACTTGAAATGAAATATATATTAAAGATTATTTTACGTTTTTTTACAATCAAATTAAGAATTTAATTTTTTATGTCCGAAATTATAATGAATAAATTAAAATCAAATCAACATAAAAATAAACAAAATTTATCCTATAAAAATGATCAATTCTGTGTTAAAGATTGCCTATTCCTTCTTTGGAAGACTCTTCCATATTGCTGAATACCTCCACTTTTGAATAATCTACACTATTAACCAATTATTTATTAATGACTATTTGCATTACGGAACTAACTCTAAACTATTAACAGCAATTCTCCATATATCAACCTGTACGCACATTAATGAGAAATAAATTATTAAAGCTATTTCTATTCAGCTATTCCTTTATCTTAACAATTTCAACAAGAAATAATTAATGAAAATAGTTTAAATTACTTTAAAAACTAAACTAATGCTTTTATATTATTTTACTTATTTTGTCCTAACATTTACTATCTATCTATCTTTTCTTATCACTCAATTATTTCCTTTTACATTTTTGTATCTTTCTTTAATTTGATTTTTCCTTGATAAGAAAAAGGTCAATATTAAAAAATAAAAATTTTACTAAGTTTTCGAAATCAATTTTATTATTTTTTTCTTAAGTCCTTTTTGACCTCTATTTTAATTAAACATCTATCTACTAATCTCCATTAATTTAAGTAAAGTCAAACACTAAAATAAATCATGAAATTTTTATTTAAAGACTTTATACTGAAATTCTTTTTTTTAAATGGCTATTTTATGTAAAAGCAAAGGATGTTTAAATTTATCATATTTAACAAACATAAATTATTATGAATCAATCCATGATTTAGACTTTATTAAATATTATATAAAAAACTAGTAAATCTAATTTAAATATTTTTTTTTGTTTATAGTTTTAATTAGAATTTTTCATACATATTTATTTATTTATTAAAAAAATTAATCTTATTTAAGGTAGAAGGTAGGGCATAATGTTTGAAGAAGTTAATTTATTTTTGAGGAGTTATTTGGGATTTTTATAAAAATTGAGTAAATTTTTTTAATTTTTATATTTAGCTTTTAGGAAAGACATTTGTTAGTTAATAATATAAATCATAAAATTAAAATCCTTAATTAAAACTTAAAATCTATGTTTATGTTGAATCTAATTTTTTTAGGGGGCTTGATGAGGGGGCCATCTTTTTAGAATTTAAGAGTCCCATATTATGAAACAATTTATTTTAGGAATATTTGCTACAGCTATTTTCATTAAAAGGTGTTTTATCTAAGTGTATCATATTAGATTGTGATAAATTAGTTTACTCATGACATATTTAACTTATAGCAGATTTTTATTATCCTTTTTTGTCTCCTTCTAAAA